>SRMA01026194.1:219133-530081 GCA_007224835.1 Danionella cerebrum | reverse complement strand
CACAAACTGCCGACACCTGAAGGCCGAAAGCAAAAACAAAAAAAAATAAAGCTGTAAGTAGCGATCAAATGGCTCTCCGGCTACATCATCTTTCGACAGCTGCCATGCGCACATACTTAACAAAATCAAAAATGTTACTCAAATTAACATTCCATATGCCTTCAGATAACACTGATTAAGTTTGAAGAATAAATGACTTCCTGTCAGTTTTGTAAACTCGCTCCAATTGACTTTTTTGTAGGTCTTGGTACTAACAAAAGTGTTAAAAATTTCAAACAGAGCCTGAAATAGCAGTAAAAAAAAGCAGACAATGGGATAGTCCATGTTGCCACTAGGTGGCGCTATAACCGACACTGTATTAACAACTTCCTGTTTATGGCAAAAGTTTGACTATCTGCAGCCACTGTCAAAAAAATCTTCGCTATTTAACATCTAATGAGATTAACAGAAAAAAAGGCATTCATTAAAGTATGACACAAACTAAACTGGTGTTTTTATTTTCCTAAATACACAACTTCCTATCGATTTTGTAAATGCAATCCATATTATTTATATTAAAGTCTTGGTACCTAATTTCAATCACCTTGGACAAACTCTAAGCGCACCATAAACTGACACATTAGGTAGCGCTAAAGAGACATTTGGCCATTCCCACTTTTAGAACCCAAATCAGACATAATTTTCACTAGTTCTGATATCTACACGAAATTCTGTGACTTTTCAAATACATTTAGGCGCGAAAACAATTTTCTGAGCAATTACAATACGATTCTACGCACCTTTGTTTCTTGAGCCCTAAAAAACAATGTTACTAGCCAGATTTCACCCACAGACCCACTGCAGTTCACTTCAGACCAGCCTTTCACTTCAAATGTCCGTCAGACAGGTATCAGTCATCCATTATTACTCATGACTGATGGTGGTGGTTCAGCCATACATTAAACTGTCCTCATCATTCAACTCTTATCAATCTCAGGAGGTGAGTGAGAAATAGTGGAAACAACATTCTTTGCTTCTTTCCTTCCCAAAAATCTTGAAACTATTGCCACAGCAGAATCTGACAGGATCTATATAATAATGATGCATTTTATATAATGCTCAAGAACACCTCAACACGGTTCAGACATGGCGAAAAAAAGTAGGCATGTGTAAATAAATACAAATACACAGAATCAAAACAAATACTAAAAGTCCAAACCCAGTTTTTTTTTAATTATTGCTTAAGGTGCTTTTAGGCGAAGCATTAATCCATTGCATAAACAATCCTCAAGTATTGACACATACATGAAAAGATTAATAATTCATATTTATTATCTTGGGGTGCACATTGTGTTTTAAAACCCTACAATTAAATGGGAGTCATTTTCACGCTTATTAATAATTGTCAGAAACCACTCAGACTAAAAGACCTTAGCTTTTCTGTACCCAGTGTTTTTGCTAATCATTTTTAAAAACAAGAACCCCCTTAGAGTCACTCATTATCCTGAAAGATACAGATGGATCTCAACTTTAGCTTTGTATTATTTACAGAATAGGTTGCGGAGCTTTACATTTCAATAAGAAACAGTTTTTTCACCAAACCCGCACTAGTCTAACTCTTTATTCTTACTACAGAGATTGGAAGGAACAGTTTTCCTACAAGGGGTGAAAATACATTTACTTCAACATGAAGAGTAAATTGGGGTTGTGTTCAAGGAGTCCGGGGTACAGTTGCTGTGTTGCATCAATGGCTTCTCCAACACGTCCTGCCAATACCAGCTTCTGTATTCCTGAAAGCACACAGCGCAATGTTTTTGATTCTGGTTTGTTTACATTGGCTCATCATTATTTATTAATTGCTTGTTGCTCTCCCTGATGTTAAAATGGCTGTTATGTGTTCGATGCATGTATAATTTAGTTACCGTATTTTTCGGCTCATAAGACGCACTTTTTCTTCCCCAAAACTGAGGGGGAAAAGTTGGTGCGTCTTATCGACCGAATGCAGAGCGCCGCGAAGTCCGGTCACGACCATATGAGAGGCGTAAGAGCTCCGGAGTCATCGCCATCTCTGCCATCACGCGGTCGTAACGAAAACGAGAAAAAAACTACCGGTACATTTCCCACAATGCCTTTGGCTACAGTAGCCGCAGCAGTGCTTCCGCATCCATACTCACGAGCTACAGAGCTGCCGTTTCTCACACATTAAACGTAAAAGAGCCCCAGAGCTAGGCCGAAGCCGCGGTCATATTTGTACACCCAGCGATGCGCGCTGACGTCATCGCCCATCTCTGCCATAGGGCGGTCGTAACGAAAATGTGAAAAAAAAACTACATTTCCCACAATGCCTTGGCTACGGTAGCCGCAGCGGTGCTTCCACATCCGTACTCACGAACGGAACTGCTGCCGTGAGCTCTCTCTCTTGCTCGCGTGAGGAAAACAAAACGCTCTCAATGACAGAAACTCTCCTTTAATGAACTCAAACTCAAATCATCTCTCAACAGTACATCTCACACATATACATACGAGATAACAAACCTAAGTAACATGCTCTGCAATTAGGTAGTGTTGCTAACCAGGTAAGAGCGCATAAGGATCATATCTTAACACCATGCAACCGAATGAGTTATTTAACATTAAGGAGTAGTTACATTTATTTTACATTAAAATAATTATTAATTAATTATTAAATAAGTATTATTTTACATCATGGGTTGCCCAGATTCTTTTAAAGGTTTAAAGGGGGGCTCGACTAAAAAGTTTGAGAAACACTGTATTATTACTAATGTGGGGGCAATCTTACTAGATATTATTAGTAATGTAGTGACAATGTTACTGGCTATTATTAGTAATGTAGTGACAATGTTACTGGCCATTACGGTATTACTAATGTGGGGGCAATGTTGCACTGGAACAGTGATGGTGATAACGAATGGTGGACTTTAGAGTGATGAGTGGGGGCAAAGAAAAAACATTACAGCCTTTTTCTTTGTTACTTTTACTGTTTACTGTCTGTTCATGTTACATGTTTGGCTGTTAACTTTTACACAGTTGATATAAAATATTTTACAAAAGTATTTGGTTCAGAATCTTTTTTTTCTAGATCTTCCTCTTTTAAAATTGGGTGCGTCTTATGTGCCGGTGCGTCTTATGAGCCGAAAAATACGGTAAATCATAATTTTTGTATAATAACTTTTGCATAATTTTTTTTTTGTAAATGAATCTTTTTATTTACAGTTGGCAACAAAGAACGATATTTAACAAGAGTTTAAAAATAAACCAAATAAACTGCTACGGTCAATATTATTAAGGACTAACCATTTTTATTCTTGTTTCTACTTGTTTTAAGCACTACAATGTGCAATTTCACAGGAAACCTTCAACTTTTAATGGTAACTGAAATGATTAAAAAAAACATTACTTTTGCACTGTAAACACAGACTATTTTAAAAGTTGAACTTGTTTTATGTAGTTTTTTTTTTTCAACCCATTATTTAGTTTTTAAAAAGTTCAACTTGTGAACTTCACCAGAACTCACTCTGTCTGTTTTTTATTGAGGCTTGATCTTCTTGGATCATGGTCTCTGTAGCTCTGGCGAAGGCCATTGCCGTGGCACAATACCCATGATGCACCAGGTAGCTGGACACCATACTGAAAAACAGAAATGCAACAAAAAAAAAAAACAACTTAGCAAAAAACTGACAAAGCATAAATGTTTCCCTTGATAGTTTGACTACTGCTTTTCGTTCTGCTCACTTTTGCAGAACGGCCTGCCAGTCCCCCAGTCTCTCTCCGATGGGGAAGCGGGCGATCATGCTGTGGATTTTGGCCCTCCATTCGCTCATGTAGTCCTCAATGTCAAACACAAAGGGCTGCTGGCCAAAATTAGCATCTACTATCTCCCCTGGAGTCTGCAGACCTACTGTGGGGTACAGGTTTGGCTGAAATGAGAGACAGAGAAATAGAAAAAGATACGGTTGTTGAGAAGCTCTTCTTGTTCTCAGTCAGTAATTCTAAGCACTGGAATCCATCAGTCACACGTTCACATGCACTGTTAAAACTACAGCAAAGCTCTGTTGAATAGCATGAACCCTCATTTGATCTCATGACCAGCTTTCACCAGGCTATCAATCAAGTTTTATTAGAGAGACACAAAGCGACTACAAATGAGGATTGTACTGTATAAATTGCAAGTAGCTCCTAAGGGGAGGGTAACATGAGATGCACTGCAACACAAAGATCTAGAGGTGGGCAGAAAGGACAACCTTGCACAAAGTATAGGCATGACAGTGGCCTTCATTTGCAAAGTAAAATAGCTACAAAGAATTTAACATTTTCCTGTATAATTAATTGCACAACAAGTAAAATCTTTTCTTTTGTGAAACTGTTTGTGTTATACTCACTGGCAGATCTGTAAAAGCAACACCTGGAGAGAAAAAAAAACAGAACTGTTAAATAATATTAATGCTGGCTGCGTAAATGATTTTAAAGACAAGCGCATGGTGAAAAATATATATATTTAAACCGCTACTTGAAGAATTATGAACTCTCCAAACAAGCAGGTTTTGTGTGGGGAAAAGGCCTCTCAGTTTGTTTAATGGCAGAGTCCGTTGGCGAATGACAGTTTCTCACTTGTTCCATAGAATCGATGGATACATTTTATTCGTTTAATACCAAATGGTCTTTTTTTTTAAATCACCAATGGGTTAGCCACCAAACAAAAACATGTGAATTTGTAGCAAGCATTTTGCTTGTGAAATGGGCAGCTAGCATTTGTGTGGCGATGCGGTTACAATTGGGACGGACCGTTAAGAAGCACTTATATTTCGATATTCCACCAAGTCATACCCACACCCCCAACCTACTCTGCACAGTACACAACAAATTTTTCAGCATATTTTTGAAAATTATCTTGGGCAGATGAGACCTGAAACAGTCAGGGCTAAACATTTTTCAGAAAATTACCTAAACTGTGGCCATTCTTGGTGTAAAAGCATGTGTTATTGATGAGGTTTACGCAGCAGCCGATAACATCCCCTGTAGTGAAGGTCGGGCCGTATGGTTGGCCAGTCCCTGAGGAGCAAAAAGAGTGTCCATCGTCTCCATGGTAACCATAGGAGTGTTTGTCCCAACCTGACATAAAAAAAGAGAAAAGATGAAATTAGCTTAACTTTGAAATTGTAGCCTTTCGAAGACAATTTTATCCTAAAATGCAAAAAAGTTGAAGCAGCACCTGGATTCTGTCGTCTGTAATTTTTCCATGAAACAGAAACATATGAATAGTCTACTAGAACTGCTAGCAAGACTCCAGTACTTGCAAAATCATGTGCACCTCAGCATTTGACTCATTTAAAGAGGAATCCAAACTTATATAAACTACACCATCAATTTAGAGATTTAGATTACATCAAGATGTAGATTTGTGCAGGAAATACATTACATTTAGAGACTTATAATAGACTTCCATTACTAATCTGGGCAAGGACGGACAGAGTTCAGCTGTTAATAAGGAATCTAGTTTCTGCCTCTGTCAGAGGATGAGTTGGGGTGGATTTTAAGCCTGCAGCGTTTGATATGCCATCTGGTCTACAGCATGAAATGATGATTCTTACATAAATTATGAGCAACAATCTTATTAATGAGTCATAAAATAGGTGATGGACCCTGAACAGATAAACAGTAGATCACACATCAATTGAATTTCACACACCTTCATTTTTTCAAAGCAACAAAATAAGATTTATAAGTTATAATCATGTTAGTCAAGGTGATGGATTCATAGACTTTGTAAAACTATACCATTCTGTCCATGACGTCACATATTGGTTTCTGTGTAAATATATTCAGTCATTTCTTTCGTGGCAGTGCACTTGGCAGATTGGTAAAAATGGATAAATTAGTTGGAAAATTGGTGGGGCTCAGTGACAAAACCGAAACCTGAGACCATTTGCTTAACACTAGTATAAAGCTGCTACTCAAGTCAGCCCACCCTTAATTATCCACAATTTTGAATCCAAACACTATCCAAATTAATAAAACCTGCACCACTAAACACATTTTCACGAAAACATCTTAAGAAACGAAATAACACAAAACCGAAGTTTGTACAAGGCTATTGGGCATTTTTACAGCTTTTTGCTGAATTGTTTTTAACTGTACGGCTCGACTTGGTGTGCTTTTAGGCCTTTTCTACAGTGTTCTGTACCCATTAGCTGGGTTTTTTTTTTTACTCATTTGGATGAGGTTTTAAAAGCAGGCTATAAAGTCAGGCTAAGGTAATACCTCCCTTAAAAACATCTGACCTTAGCAGTTTTTGTCTAATCTTGTTTATCTCAGGTCAGCTGTTGAGCTCATTGATTGGCCAGAAAAATCATAAATATAATAATGTTTACATTTATATTTGTATCTATACACACACTTTTATCCAAAGCGACTTACATTACAATGAATGAACACATTGTTTTTGTCAATTGTTGCTTTTTCTGGGATTTGAGCAGTATTAATCACCACAAATAAAGCATAAAATTACCACTCCTTCATTGGTTTCCATTATTCTTGTGTGATTCTTTGATTTTTATGATGGGGTTGTACAGTTCTATTGCAGTCACGTTGCAAATTGGATAGATCTCAAAGATGTGTAAAATTCTAAAATGTAAAAATGTTTACAATGTTCTGTAAAACTAGGTAATTTTCTGTTTATTATTAATAGGATCCATAAAAAGCACCCCCCCCACTTCCTTAAGTACATCATGGTCATATGACAATGTAGCTACCTCAACAGTCAATGGCTTAACGCACACTCAGCATAATGATGACCATAAATTTAAAGACATAAATTTCAGTTGAAAATACGTTTTTTAATCCAGTTCAAACCATTTTTTTTGTTGTAAACCCCATGTTTGAATAAGGGAGTTCAATTCAAGTGCAGTACAATGATGTGATGTTGAAAAGCCCCTTCTCTTAAATGATTAAAACCAGCTTTGGTTGAACAGAAATACACAGTTAAGTGTTACAAGCATTAATAAATGATAAACTTATAAATAAACTTGTTCTGAAACAAGTGCTACATTAATGATCAGTTCAGTGCAGGGTTTCATAATCTTTTATTAAAGGTTGGGTCCAGCCTGAAGCTCAGCTGGACAAGCATATTTTTCATTTTATATGACAAATCGGTAAACCTTACAATGCCTCAAACCACCAAGACGTCATCATGCTGCATCACTAACTGGACCAGTCTGACTCAAAATATTAGTCGAATGTTACACGGTAAAATGGATATATTTATAGTCTGATTCTGAAATGGAGTAAACAAGTGCATTCTGTGAATGACAGGCTGAACAGATGTGAAAATGAATGAAAAAAAAAACTGCTGGGGGAAAAAGCAGTGGCTTGATTTTTGTGGTATTAGATTAATCTGCAGTGCAGAGCTGGCCTCCGAAAGCAGAGCTCTGTGTTCTCTTCATGCTAATGAAATGGGCAAGGCTCCAGAGTGGATCAGAGACACACAGAGGTCAGCAGGGTGCCTAAAACCATTACACTCCAACTGCACATACCCACTCATGCAAGCATGCACACCGACTACGAACCATATCATTTGATAAAAAGCTGCAGATGATGACGACTAAATGAACTTACAATTTAACAATGCCTAGGTTTGAATCTACCGCTTGGTTTGAATCTTCCGCTCAGGTGTGGCACTGTTTGTTTTAAGCACAGTAGCAAAGAGCAGCACCTGGTTACAAAAAGGCATCAGTTTATAAGGAAGTGACGAATAAATTCTCTTGGACTTGTCCAACGAAAATGGTCTTTATTCGCAAATATTTTACGTAACATTTCAGTTTTAATTTGCATCTTTGGATGGAGAGCCATGGATCAGTTTTGACTGGACGAACTTGCGTTTTGGTTCCATTAGCTGGGCTCTGACCATTTACAGCCTATTTGACCATTTTAACCATCCACATCCTTTATATTCAAATAAAATACTATGCCCAAATTAGGCTTCAAACACTAAAATGAAAAGAAAACAAAGCAATCTGATGTTGGCCATTTATTTATTTCTTACTGGTTACAGATCACAATGTTTACATGAACCTTTCATTTGGAACTGGCGTTGGTTCATAATTCTTGCTGTTTGGAAGGAAGATTGTAAGTAAAAATAAAGCATGACACATGTTTTCACTGCTTGAAAAATATTAATTTTCTGTGAATGAATGACTGAAAATATAAGGTATTTAATTAAATCTCCAGACAAGTTTCTACGAAACTCACGTGAGATGTCTCTCGAGAGTAAAAAGAAATGTAACCATTTAAACAAAGACATTGAGTTAATTCAAACCTTCTGTTTTTTCCTGTTCAGACGATCAACTTGCAAATGCGGCACCAGGACACTGAAACTTTTTGAAATCTTATGCCAAGGTGATTTTTTTTTCGGACAGATAAACACATTTTTGGGGTCATTTCCAGAATCAGTACAACACCTTCCAGCGAATAAAGATCCAGTATTTAGAGAACCATGGAAAAAATAAAAATATTGAGATCTAGAATAAATGGTTATTTGCTTTCATTAGTGTAACTCTTCTCACTTCATATTAGCTAAGCTAAACTTAGTAATGGAGAAAACAAACAAAAAAAAGATCATACTGCTGGCACTGCCATCACACTCACTAGAGAGTTCAGTGGTCACCGTCCATGCGTTTGTCTACATTTCCACTATGTTCCAAAGCGCTCAGAGACAAAGAGTGTTTCAAGCAGAGCGCACAGGGGTCAATGAACACACACAAGTTTTAGTCAGCAAGAGCATGCCAAACTGGCTTGATCTGAAAAGCCTAGGCTGAGAAGAAAAGACAAGCAACTAACAAAAGATTCTTGATTTATCAGAACAGTCACAGGAGAGTGACAAACCATGCTGAAAACAGTAATTAAAACTGTGAAAATGCTTTAATTACGTTCGTTTTGCATGTACATTGTCATTTACGATTAGGAAATGGTTGAGTAAATGTCCTACATTCTCAGTGATTGTGTGAAAGAAAGCTCTGTAAGAAGGAAAACGTTCTCAGTGATAAATTAAGAGGGTTTTTTGTCTCAAAAATCTGTTAAGATGCCAGGTAAATCTACCAAAGAAAATCCTCAATAACATCAAGGTCTCCTGTCTTTGCTTTACATTACTTTGAGGACTTGTGAAAAAAGTCATTTCCTGAGATTGAGGTGGTGTGTAATAAAAAAACCTTGAGATATCTCCCGAGTTACAAGGTCATTCTCAGAGCAAGTGAACTTCAGAACATGTTGGGGCTTGTTCTTGGCTTCAATTTTAGCAGGACTGATATCAAAAAGTAGTAACTGATGAGGAAAAAAAAGGGTCTCGTACTATAACATAACAGCCGAAAATAAATTATAAATGTCTTTTGCAATACATTTTTTTGCATGACCAGTGGCAGTGGTTGATATCAGTCTTGGGAACTTATAAATTATAAAACTAATGAAACATCTAGTGACATTTTGGGGGTTCTGAGACACTTTTAGCGCCTTTGTTCAGTGAAGCTCTTCTTGTGAAGGAGTGACTCTTGTCTTCACCTTGACAAGCTCACACTCAAGCTGTGTCCCAAACCATACACTTAAAATTAAGGATGCAAAATGCTAATTACTCAAGCAGATGATGTGATACAATCTCGAGCTCCGTTCTAAGGAGGTAGAAAGAATGGAGATTGAGACTTTAGATAATGAAATACGGAATACTAAAAAAAACACAAGATATTTTCACAAGAATAGTTTGTCTGTTTGTACATTAGATATTCCTCTCTCTTATATCTATTACTACTTCATAAAATACAAAGTATCTGCACATTTCATACTTTAAAAAGTTTTAAGTTACCGTATTTTTCGCCCCATAAGACGCACTTTTTCTTCCCCAAAATTGAGGGGGAAAGTCCGGTCATGGCCGTATGAGAGGCGTAAGAGCTTCGGAGCTCCGGACCTAGGCCGAAGCCGCGGCCATATTTGTACACCCAGCGCTGCGCGCTGACGTCATCGCCCATCTCTGCCATAGCGCGGTCGTAACGAAAACGAGAAAAAAAAAACTACATTTCCCACAATGCCTTGGCTACGGTAGCTGCAGCGGTGCTTCCGCATCCGTACTCACGAGCGAAACTGTTGCCATTTCTCACACATTGAACGTAAAAGAGCCCCGGAGCTAGACCGAAGCCGCGGCCATATTTGTACACCCAGCGCTGCGCGCTGACATCTTCGCCCATCTCTGCCATAGCGCAGTCGTAACGAAAATGAGAAAAAAACTACATTTCCCACAATGCCTTGGCTACGGTAGCCGCAGCGGTGCTTCCGCATCCGTACTCACGAACGGAACTGCTGCCGTGAGCTCTCTCTCTCTTGCTCGCGTGAGGAAAACAAAACGCTCTCAATGACTGAAACTCTCCTTTAATAAACTCAAACTCAAATCATCTCTCAACGGTACATCTCACACATGTACATACGAGATAACAAACGTAACGTGCTCTGCAATTGGGTAGTGTTCCTAACCAGGTAAGAGCGCATAAGGATCATATCTTAACACCATGCAACTGAATTGCCACTTGAATAAGCTATAAATAATAAGTTATTTAACATTAAGGAGTAGTTACATTTATTTTACATTAAAATAGTTATTAATTAATTATTAAATTATTATTTTACATCTGGGGGTGGCCAGATTCTTTTAAAGGTTTAAAGGGGGGCTCGACTAAAAAAGTTTGAGAACCACTGTATTATTACTAATGTGGGGACAATGTTACTAGCTATTATTAGTAATGTAGTGACAATGTTACTAGCTATTATTAGTAATTTGGGGGCAATGTTACTGGCTATAATGGTATTACTAATGTGGGGGCAATGTTGCACTGGAACAGTGATGGTGATAACGAATGGTGGACTTTAGAATGATGAGTGGGGGCAAAGAAAAACATTACAGCCTTTTTTTTTGTTACTTTTACTGTTTACTGTCTGTTCATGTTACATGTTTGGCTGTTAACTTTTACACAGTTGATATAAAATATTTTACAAAAGTATTTGGTTCAGAATCTTTTTTTTTCTAGATCTTCCTCTTTTAAAATTGGGTGCGTCTTATGTGCCAGTGCGTCTTATGAGCCGAAAAATACGGTATTTATTTTTGTAAGTTAATTTCTAAAAGCAAATCAAAATTAACTTATGGTATTTACTTTATCCCACTTCCATTATCATGAGAGTGACTGACAGCACTCACTTGATGTTATAGCTTTGAAAAATGGGGGCCATTTTTTATTATTATAGCAAAATCTTTGACCTTTTCAACTAAAACCTTAAGGGTCAATTGTTTATGAGTCAAACGTTGAAGGAATTCACTGTCCTTGGACTTCTCCTGGTAAAGTGGCCATTTTAATACACACACTTTGTTTGAGAGGGTGCATTAAAAATGTTATTATTACCAATTTGAACGGAAATAGAAGCATAGACATAATGATGGTATTAGGTACAGCCATGGTGCTCCAACAACTAAATCCATTAGAACAAGAAGTCTCTGATTGAAGCCTGGTAAATGCCCACCTGCTCCATATATACATTGTGTTGGGGCTGATTTATAAATTTGATTACTTAAACGTGTTAAAAAATGTAATATTGACAGAAAGCAATATAAATTCATAACATTTTTTAAAATAAACACTAATCAAATAAGTATGAAAGATATATATATATATAAATGAATTGTGCTGCACAAATTTAATGGTTTGTATGGTGTTGAGTAAATAATAAAACACTTAAGTGACAAGACACTTCTTGTTTTGGACATGGGTGCGGGTTTCCAAAACTACACATGAACCACTTTTGAGCCAACTAAACTGTGCTCAGGATTCCATCTGTGCCAGGCCATAATTAATTGGAAAACCGATTGAGATTGATCATTGTAATATAAAACTCTATCAAAAACATCTCCTCACTTTGTCTACAACCAATTATTCTAAATAAAGAAACAAAATGAACTCACTCAGTTTTTGTACCTGGTCTAAATAGAAGCTCACTGTAAACTCACCAGGTAGTCTGTTCATGTTGACCCCCTGGGCAGACAGTCCAATTCCCATGTACCTACAAACACCAACGAGAGAGGACAAACGTTTACTAAAAATATCTTCATCATTGAACTCTGAAAATGCACTTGAACCACACATCAGAACACTAAATGGTTGCCAGATTAGTGTTGCAGCATAAATATGTTGTTTGTTTAGATTTAGATTTCTGTGTCAAGGTGCACCAAATTAATGTTAAACAGACATGTTGGATTTTTACACACATTCCTATTTCACTTTTTAATTCTGGGATTAATTGATTATGGTTTCACCACGGTATGCAGTTTTATAACAGTATTTAATTCTATGGACAAAAAACAACTTAAGAAATAAAACTTTAGGTATATTTGGAATACCAAGACTGCACTTGGAGGACAAGAGACATTTGATCATAGTACAGTGCTACGTACTATGGTACTACTGACTCAACCATGATGAAAAGTCACATTTTAGGTTCCCTTTACAGTTGCTAAATGCCAGATTAATAAATATACAAAAATCAGATAGTTTCTTCATGCTTTCATTATGCCATACAAATGTATTTACATCAATGTGGTATTATTACCAGAGTGTGACAAAACATTACTATTTGATATCAAACATGACATATCTGTTCACATTGTTGGCTTTTTCAGAATAACAGATCCTTATCTAAAGCACTGTATGAACATGCCACAAACCAGAAGAAGTTAGCACTTACCCATCCCTTCCTTTGCTTACTATCTTCACTTCAAAATAGTAGATGCCACAAGCGGCAGGGATTGGATGGGTGGCCCGAACAGAGGCTGCATCTTTGTGGTTTTTCCCATGCCCTAAAGCAAGACGGAAACATTGAGGGAAATGAGTCACTAACCATACACAACCTGTGGTAGAGATGACTGTCCACATAAATGTCAGCAAAGCTAAGACAAGACTTTCAGGCCACAGAGTTTTCAGATAAGAATGAGCTTTGAAGACTGACAAAATTGAGCCTAATCTGTTTTTTTAACAACTGCCCAATTTGAGCCCGCAAAACAAACTATCTTCCCAGTTCTTATGGCTCTTAAGGCCATTATAAATAATGAAGTTATCGCGCATAATTATTGTACTGACCAAATTCCACATCAGTCCAATCTGCTTATGGGCAAACTTAGTGTTTCTAAAAAGTAAATACGTGGAGAGGCATTTTGGGAATTAGTTTTGGTAATCATCGCCATATATACATCCTTTTTTACAGTAAAATAACCCCCAATCACAAAACAACACGAAAAGGTGTCTAGAATTCAATTTAAGTTGAATTTATGCAAAGTGCAAAAAAAGGCTACATGAAAATACAGCTTTATTAGTTTGAGAGGTCTGATGCAGCAACTTCTAGCTCAGTCAGAGCCAAGAGTTTGTGGTGGGATGACCTTGTTCTGATCCTATGTGAAAAGAGCACACTCAAGTGATTGTTTGCAGAAGAGAAAAAAAAGAACACTTGATTTTGGTTTTGTTAGTGGTACAGAAATTAAATGATCAACCACAAATCAATTCAAACATGGCTTTACTGGCAAGGGTAGGGACATTGGGTTGCACATCCCTGGAGCCTGTAAGCAGTGGACCTTCCTGAGTAGAGTTCGCATGTTCCCCCTTGTACTAGCATTAATTGCTCAGGGCACTTAGGTTTCCTCTCAATGTCCCAAATCAAGCTTCAGGTGAATTGAAGACACTAATGTGAATGCAGGTCAATATATCCCAGTAATGTCCTTGAGAAATGTCCAGGGTGTTCCACTAATTTCACCCAGCATGAATTGAAGATAGACATCGCCAGAACCCTCAGAACCTAACTAGGAGTAACTGGGAAAAGAAAAAAAACTTGGTCCTTTAAATGTTTAGGTCAATGTACAAATATCTCAGCTAGTCACTATTGGAAGTCAGAGAAGCTATATGGCATGCTTCAAAAAATTATTGTGCTTGAGACCAGAGGCTTGGAAAGATGTCACACAAACCCATTCCAGATTTTTCGGAGATGATTTGCCATCTAACAATCCTTGTACTCAGCTGAAAGAATGGTCAAATTGATGGCTTTATTTCAATGCGTCTTTGATCAATCTCTCAAAGCCTTGCTCTGTGTGTTTGTTTTGCTTGGATATTTACCACATCACTCCAGTAATGGTCTGCTACCAAACCGATCATTCACAGAGCTTACCGTCCAGGTCTACACTACTTGAAATTACACGAGGTGCATGTCTCCCTTTTCATTTAAAAAAAAAGGAATTAATATTCCATAAAGTCCAGCGTGAAATTTGCACAGCAGAGGTTGGTACATGCAGAGGTTGGTCCACTTGGTTTTCCAAAGTGCAGATATTGTGCACACCGTCACCAGACCTCGTCTTGCATAGCCATACCAGCCAGGTCTGTTGTTTTTTGCACATTTTTTTGGCCAATGTGAAACCAAATCAAATTTTGTTTTGCATAGCATAATGTTTGCGGTGCATGAATGCCACCATAACAAACTATATGGGAAAATATTGGAGGCTGGTTGCCTCCATGCCACATAACATTAATGCAGTAATTTATGCAAAATGAATTGTTCAAATTGAAGTATTCAGTTGAAATAAATTAACATACTTTACAGAATCCTGACATTTCACTGTAATATTCCAATTTTCTGAGACATGATCTTTGAGCCAAAATGTCAAGAAATTCTTGAAATATTGCACTCCATATATAATGACCAACAATATATGCCTTTCACAAACCCAAGCAGGCCAAAAACTGAAAAATATATAGAACTTTTTCAAGATATTGGATAAATTAGGTTAAAAATGTCTCTTTGGCAGAAATTTTTGTGACATTGTTTTTTTCATGGAAACATTTATGAAAAGTATCATAGTATTATGCTTCAATCGCACAGCCCAGTTGTTTGCAGATTGCTAAAATAACATCTGGCAGCTTCAATGGTAACTCAATATTAAATTCTAGAGTCCATGCCTTTCCCTGAGCCAACCAATCCCTCAACTTTCATGGTCACTCCTGTTTAATGCATCATGTGCACAGATTTAGATGCGTCTTAGTGTTCGAGTGGCCTTGACCTTCACCTGCAATTTGAATAACAACCGCTGTTCAATACTGTAGATGAGCATTTAAAAACACAGAGGTTTACAGATTTGGTGTACCCAGTTGTATGCATTTCTACTCATCTTGATCTCTGACTTGGACATGACATATTAAACATTCTCACCGTTATAGATAAAGAACAATAACAATGAACACACAAGATCTATTTATATCCAGAGTGAACACAGCCAGTGTAAAAGCAGATGACCCTGTATGTGCAAATCCCTGAGTCTGTCCCTCACAGACACACTACAGAACCACATACGTGTGCATGATCCTCCCCCTGCTCACACTCATTCTATTTATACATTATGCAATGACCACCACACCATTCTCGGAGCGCCGAAGAGCCATGGACCCTCGCTCATCCTTCCCTACTTTTTTTAGTTGCATGACTGACAAAGTTAACGCAGAACACAGAATAAAAATGTTCTTCGTAGTGAATGGCTTTCTGCAGTACATAATTACTGGTCTGCTGTTTCTTAAAGAGCAGCATTTAATGCAATGTAGGGCAGTTTTATGGTGTTCTGCATAAGCACTGCTTTATTTACATGCCTCATTTTCACTTGTTTTGTAATCTCGCTGAGTCAATAATCCCTTCAGGTCATACAACCAGCTTGTTTCCAGTTTTAAACACATGGGTAAACGTTTAGACAAACCGAGAATATATATATATATATATGCACACTAAACAAACAAAAGCTATTTGAGAGTCTTTTTGCAGACTTTTTGCATTTCTGAAAGCGTCACATGGTATTCAAACCAAAAACCTTTCAGGGACAATGATCAAGTGAAAATGCAAAATTCCTGTAATGAAAAGCACATACCCTCCAGAACACAAGGTGGCATTGTGCAACTTCACACATTGAGCAATTGCTTGTTTAAACTATCCATTAGCTTCACTAGCACAATTTTTACCCTCGGTTTACTTAGAAAGGAAGAAAAGATAATTATGTTAGGATTATGTTTGTGTTTCCCAACAGTGTTTTAACAGTGTTTCCCCAACAAATCAGTAGCACCATTTAGTTTTGCCTGCAGACCGTCTCTATGTATTGCCACAGGTATAATATTGTCGTGTTTTGCAGGAACTGAATTTGGTAATGAAGTTATTCGCCTTTAAACTGATGATGACGCTGATAGATTATGCAATGGGCAGAATAGTAACAATATCGTCACTTTCGTGGTGCTTTTTTTAATTTGAGGCAAGTTTCAGCACAAAGCTAAAGCCAAAGATAATTCCTGTCTCTTTTGCTCAAAACAGAAACGAAAACAGTAAAACAATTTTCAGTTAACTTCAGTCAAGCTAATGTTTACTATTTTATTCCCTTTAAAGGTATGTATTGCATGGCTGAGATACTCCATTTAACCCAGTTTTTTGTTTGGTAGTTAAGTATGGACTGATCAGTCAGATCCAGAGCTCAGAGATGTGGAAAGAGTTTCAATTTGAAGTGAACAGTTTCTTCCTGACTAAAGCATATTATAAACTGGGAAATAATGGTAAATAATGGAATTCTGTTGGCTTTTCTTAACATGTTTTACTGTCACACATTCAGGGTTCAGCAGAGTCATGACAAAGGCCTGATTTGATTTATCTGTACTCGATTACAGTTTGCTCCTCTTTTTGGTAAAGAAGTTGCAATTGTCGTCCCAGCTGTGTTTTCCATCACCTCATTGTCAGAGATGATTATCAGTAGCCTTTTCTCATTCTTCAGCCAAACCACATTTGTTCAGGATGTGATCATCCCCAAACGATGTAGAAAAAACTGTGACTGAGCTAGGCCTTCATTTCTCCCAAGGTTGTCAGTTACCCGACACCAGAGCTGGCTTTATTTCATGTATAGGACAGCAAGCCGGGACATCTACTGCATCTTCATCAACCACGGGATCATGATGGCTCCATAACTGTATCTACTCTGTCCTATTATCTTTTAGGAGTGCTAGCATGTTATGGCTTGTTCCCGCATGGACTCTGCTTGCCTTCAGCCCCTCATGACTAAACAATTGACCAGTGGTACTGGCTTTTGTTCGGTAGCTGGGGTTACACAAAACTTGGTGACACTTGAACACAAAGCTTTTTGAGTGCAACAATGTACATTATGTAAATACATGGCCATATGCTGAAAAGGGGGATTACTTTAGAGAAGTGGGTATAACCTGCTCAAGTAACTTTTAGAACCACAACTTTTCCGGTCATTTTCATAAATCAATGAAGCTACTACTTGAACTAAAGCTTTCAGTGCTTTTTTTTTTTCAGTTGACCCAATCAAAAGCCTTGGGTCTCAAAGATTCTCAATGGGGTTAAAGTTAGAAGTCTTTGGTTGCCAATTCATTTGTGAAAATGATGTCCCATGCTACCTGAACAACTCTTTCCCACATTATGGCGGCGGTTGGGGGGGGGGCTTAATTTCTCCAAAACAGAAATCAAAATTGCAAAAAGAAATTGCCTCTGAAGTGCTGGACCCAATTAAATCAAATAAGATCCAAGAGAACCTAAATCGTCTAAGCCACACATCATCATTGGTCGTCTTGTAACTTTTAACTTAACATAATAAGTATCGCGTCATCTTACCCAAATTATGTTTTCATAGTATTTTTTTTTGGGAGTGATGAATTAGAAAAGATCACTTTGGCCAGAGTTGGCTCTGTAGACAGAATTTGTAGCGTTTAAGTGTTGGTGAACTGCAAAACTATGTCGAAGAAATCTCCAGTTTTAAAATAACAATGTTCGTGTGAACAGGATGCACAAGAACATTTTAAATCCATCAGCCACCCAGGCTTTCCCACACAACCTTTCACATAGACATACAAAGTAAATCAACATTCCCAAATTGCATCGCTATCAGTAGTCTGTCAAAACATCTAAGGAAAATGGAGCAAGGCTACAGCTAGCACCATTATAACATCAGCTAAGCAGGAAAAGGAAAGATTCAGGGAACAAAGAAAGAAGACAGGAGTGCTGTGCTAGTGTTAGTGCTAGCAAACATGCTTTCACGGCTTTATACAGACATCAGGGGAAAAGAACACAATCTGGTGACTTCACCGTAACGACTAAACATGCATGATTGGCTCCTCAGACAGCAAAACCCCCCAATAGGCAAACATTACAATGAGCTCAAAGGAAACATGGAGCACCAAAACCACCACACAGCGAACCACAGTGATTTTTCTGTCTATCGTATCTTAATCTTCTAACCAATAAAGTGAAACAATGGACTGCAGTATCTATATGGGTGTAGTGCTGTAAAAGTCTAATTTGTCTCCTGACGTGACGAGCGTAGGTCTGTGTCAGTGCAATGATGAGAAAAACAAGGTCTATACTACGAAGTAAGACAGAGCATGAGCCTCTTGGGTGTTTTCACAGTGTTACATCATTCAAAATCAGCATAAATTTATACATCCTTCAAAAAAGAAGCTACATTTCATACATTTAAATTTTCATAGATTTTCCCTCAAAGAATTAATCCAATTTAGCTTGAGAGAACTTGGCTCAAAAAGATAATCTAAAATGCAGTCTGGAGAGACCAAAAGTGGTACAAAAGAGCACTGAAGGTTAATAGGCGCAGGTTAAATCATTTATTAGGTGAACCTGCTTTAAATATATTTGATGCTACAAAATGCCTATGATTGCAGATTATAGCAACAAGGCTTTGTCAGATCCTAATCTAATCTCAGCAATCCTGCTTTCAGGATAAACGGAGCAAAACAGTCTGGCAGGGTGAACTAATAGACCGAAAGACCCTTAACATCTGAAGAAATCAATAGCAGCATATCAACAAATCTGAATTCTTAGCTAACATCAACTACAATATGAAGACATAAACATACCCATAATGTGAAAGAACCTGGTTAGTAATAATTTCCACAGACTGGAAGCAGAGTATGTTAAAAAAAAATTAAGAAGTACTTCCCACAGGGCCTTGGGACTGGTACTTACAGACTATACACTCTTTGTAAAACCACTTTCTATTCAAGAGACATTAAAAATGTTATGCACTGTAAAAGCATGGATTACATCAAATCATTTGTTGTGAAGAACTAGGACTAGGGGATTTTAACTTGATTACGACCTGTGCTCCCTACATAGTTGACAGGTTTTGTACAGTAAATATGCTCGCACAAGTGAGAGATTTTTGAATAAAAGGGTGCATCTCTTGATATTTAATAATTTTGCAGGGTCATGTGATGCCAGGTCTTAATTTTGTCAAATATTGAATACTCGTACAACCTTACGACAAACCCTACTTCGAATGCACAACATGTCGAACCTTCAGGCGGATGGGCAACAGCAGCAGATGACCACATAGGGCATCAATCCAGTCCGCTAAGAACAGGTAACTGTGGCTACATTTTGCACAGGCTCACGAAAATTGAATAGAAGGTTGGAAAAACATTGGCCTACCAGATGGTAGAGTCAGCACTTTCTACTATTTTATATGGTTTGTGTGTACAGTTTTGAACCCAAAGATATTTGATCTTGTAGAAGTTGACTAAACAATAAAAAAAACGAATCGAAATTACCCTGGAAGAACAGCTTGAAACCAACATGGTCTGGTTATATATGGTATGCGCATAGCACTGACTGAACATTGGGAAAACTGTTCTCTACATAACACTAGTGAGCTATGTATTGACTCTTATTGACGACTCAGCTCAACTTGGGGTGCTTTTTGGGACTTCTGAGTTCTCTACCCTTTAGCTGAGCTGTTTTGTACCCATTTTGATGAGGTTCTAAAAGCTGGCTAAAGACCTCTACATAATTAAAAAAAACATAAACGTAAAACATTGTGATGGATGATGATATTGTCGTCAAGGGGTGGGTTTATGAAAATATGAAAGAGCAGGGCTCTAGAGTGCGACCAATTTGGTCGCATATGCGACCTAATTTCTCAATGGTGCGACTAAAAAAAATCAAAGGTTGCACCGGTGCGACCCGTCGTTCGAGGGGGGAAAAAAAACGAAACTCCGTCTACGGCCGGTCCGCCTCCTGCGCGCGGCTCACAACACGCGTATCACCCATTCATGCGGCTCAATACGCGCCTATCGCGGCAAGCGCGCCGCTCAATTCGCGTTTACCGCGCCGCTGAAGCCTCAGACGCGCGCAAACGCGTCTTTGCATTGACTTAACATGGAAACCCTACGCGCTTAACGTGCGAACCGCGTTCGATGTGAACGTACCTTTACAGCGGCAGGCAGCTGCAAACAGATCATCAGACGAGGCCGAGATGATAATTAAGTTTAACGTTGCCTACAATATTGCAAAAGAAGGCAATGCCCAATGCCCAAGGTAAACCATGTCATGTTATGGAGACTATGTCAATAATATGCCTACCGTCTCGTTACTACATTAACCATAATATTGTGATACTTAAAAATGAAAAAAATAAATAAATAGGCTGCATTATAAACTCTTGATCTGGGTAGTAAATGGTATTATCGTTTTTATTTGTATTTGCTGCTCTTAGGGACCAAAATCAGTTTAAAGTTTAAATTTCAGCTCAGTAAAGCACTTTAAACACCTTTTCAGTAAGTTTTAGTTACCTTTCTTGTGGAATTGTGCTTCAAATAAAGAACTTTATTTTGACCAGGTTGTTAGTTAATCATTTACAAGTCAATATTGTCTATATGGACAGTGATTTAAAAAAAAAAAAAAATAGATAACTAAAAAAAGTGAACTTGTGAAAATGCGGTGTTAAATGTGATGCAGTTGAAAATTTGGGTGCACCTAACTTTTGTGCTGGTGCACCAAAGAAAAAAATTTAGGCGCACCAGTGCAACCAGTGCAAAAAGTTAGTCTAGAGCCCTGAAGAGGTAGGGACAAATGTACAGTCAATAACCAACTTAGAAATGTTAAACAGATCCAACATTACCAAGAATATTACTGCCTAACAAATGGCGACAAAGCTAACCAACTGAACATTGCACACAAATCCGCTAATAATGTTATTAATGTCAACAAAGTGCAATTAGAAAGAATAAAGTTACTCCTGGTTTTAAGACCTTAAAATATTTGCATGAAATGGATCAAAACTTGGTTCATTTGGTTTACATTCAGCAAACCGCATGAGAGCACGTTATGCAGCAGAAAACTTGTAATTCTCTTTACAAAGCCTTCAAACCATTCTATTTCTACTTGCGGCCATTGCACAATACATACATACACCATAATTCCCAAACTACAAGTCCCAAAACAGCAAACCATACCCAAGCAGCATTATGCAAAAAGAAATACAAATAACTCTACTGAAAAGAGACAATTCACAACAGTGTGTGTTTATGCGAGCAGGTTGCTGCTTCGGCAGGGGAAGAGTGGGGAGATGGATGGCAATCCCAGCTCAGCTTTGCAATGTCCATTGACCATCACCAATGGCAAAGTCCATCGACCCAACCCTAAAACACACCTATCCGAATATTCAATCTGAAGTTTCATGCGAGAACGCAACTCAATTGAAAACCATGGGTCGTCAAAGTGAGCTCACACATCTGACTGAACGAGTAGTGCCAACGAAAAAGAGTTTAGCGCTGCAATATTGGAGTGTTTTTTCGCAATGAGAACAACCAATGAAAGCTGGCTCTTTAGATGACATGAGTAGGATGTAAAAGAGCCGCTTGGTACCGCTCATCCCACGTTTTAAAAGCGACTTTGTACAGGACACAGGAAAGAAGAAAACGATGACTAAAGAGAAGAATTTTAAGAAAAATTTGTGTGTTTGTCAGTGTTTGAAAGTGCGTACAGTTGTGTAGTGCCCCATGTGGTACGGAGTGCATCTGTTGTAACACAACGGCCATCTTCAGACAGGGAGTGTCATTGCATCATTATTTCCTCGACCCAGAGGAAGAGCACCCTGCTTAGAAGCTATCCGAAGATTCATGCAAATCTCAATTCAGATAGGTGTATAGAGGCCTTAAGTCAGGCCAAGGTAATTAGTTAAAAAAAACATGACAACATTAAGTTGATCACTTATAGGTCAGGCTTTGATGTCACCTATTATCTATAAAGAATTGTCACTGCATGCAGCATTACAGTATGACACAAAAACACAATACAAAGCTTCGTGATAGTTTTAGATTAAGTTCGCACAAAACGTCAGAATCAAAATTTGGGTAGATGTGTGTAGGTCTTGAGACATTAAACCGGTCCTGCTTGACTGAGCATTTCATTCACTGCAATTTTGTTTTCTTGGTTTTAAAGCCTTCTTTGTCTGATTAAGTCCATGTTGTAAATGGAGGATTCTCAGAAAACTCCTAAACTGAAATACGAAAAGGTTTGCGGGAAACATTGGCGAAATACCAGGCAAATCATTGACATCTTGAGGGAAACATGCTTGAGTTGAGTTGGCACAATACCAAATTATTGACATCTTGACACTCATTGGAATAGATTTATGCCAGTACTTCAAGAGTTTTTCATGGGAATTTTGCAAGTTAATTTTTAAACTGCCAATTCCTGACATCGTCAATTTGCATGGGATTAAACAACACATGGAACCTAGATAATTATTACAAATCACACAAAGTCCCTAGACAGGACTAACCCAATGCAAATGGCTCAATCTTGCACTACGGCTACAGCTTCATCTCTTTATTGGATACTTTCCACTCGAGCGGACTCCATGTCACAAAAAAAAAATCAGTCACCAAACTACTGAACCAGACCTGATTCAATGTTCTATAGAAGTACAATTCTTTACACATAAAACTGTGAGTTTTAACTCGATTAGTCCCATTTGTTTAGCTCAATAAAAAGAACAAAGAAAAATAAATGCAGCCCATGACCCCTTTAATAAAATATGGCTACAAAAGTGAGGATGGTAAAAGCATGGTTACAATCATGATTGACAGACTATGAATAGTTGCTCTGGTATAAATGCCTGTAGACATTGTGTGATAGCTCTTAAAATAGCTCGTTTCATAATGTGTATTCCAGAAGAGCGTAATGTTTTACAAAAAAGGTACATCTGCAGTGGGCACTTACACCCCTGAGGCAGTTGGTTTAGTCTAAACCCCACAACGGCAAGTCTTGTGGAATTTGGAATCATAACCGAGTTTCTAAAGATCCGAATAGATTTCACCTTGTCCATCAACATTTATCCTGCATGGCCGTAAAGTTCCGTCAAATGCGATCAAAATGACATTTGTTTCGCCATCAGGCAACGCACGTCCTTATATAAACCGTCCCGCGGCTCATATCAAGCACACTTGTGCAATTCGGAACAAACTAAACAATAAGATTACGATCCACTGCGATGGTGTAGCTGCCCTTATTGCCCTACCGTAGCTAGCTAGCCCCTGCCTCGACTAATTCAGAGAAACGGAGTTCAGCCTGGCAAACAAATGACACTTGGTGTTCCTGGCATGGAAATACGTGTCCACAAACTCGACTCCCCAGCTCCATGCTAGTCACGCTAACCGAATTCTGACATGTCGGTTTGCTAAGTGTCAATCCACATTCCCCTTTCCTTCTATGATACAAACAAAAGGGGACAGAAAAGCAGTTCAAACTAGATCGGGGAGATTGTCTGAATTCGAACTAGCAGGGATTGTCAAGGCCTACGGGTTGACAGCACAGCGTTGAGTGTCACATCTGTGTACCTTTGTAATGCACCCGCAGATTATTCTGTGAGAGCCCGATGTAGCTGTACTTATCCTTGGGGCTCCAGGATCGGGGTAAGGGGTTCTCTTCCTCATTCACGGCAGGGTACAGCCGCTTCAAACGCTCGCTTAACTCATGCTCTTGGTAATTAAAAGCAGGATCTCCTGATAGCAGGCTCCCCGCTGCAAGCTCTGCCATTTTTGCTTATGTTTTTGTGTTCCTTCAAGTAATCCTACCCTGTTATGCCAATCCGCTAAACAGGAGCGAGCGCTACACTGAGCAGAGGCACCGACAGCAGCAGAGAGGCAGATTTCCCCGGATCACAGCCGATGCCCGGTGGCTGTGTGGGTATTGTAGTTGAGTTAGTACCCTGCGAAGCACTGCGATGACGCCGAGGAGAGACAATGAACTACATTACACAGAGCTCACACTTCATACTGACTGTTGTACGTCATCTGATCTTCTTGTAGTTTTTTTATACGATGGCTGTCGGTTTTAAATGTAATATTACAATATTATGTTTATATGTATTATATTATGTTTTTTTATGATTAGTTTTTTTCCCCTTTTGGTTATTAGTGTTCTTATGTCAAAACACATGACATAATTGTTTAGTATGTAAACGCATTATAATGTTTTGATTGTAATGCTTGTGATACAATAAAATTTGGTTTTAAAAAAGCATGTCGTAAAAAATATGATGGCTCTAGATTTTAACATTTAAGCTTGTTATTTCTTTTAAACTCATGTTGTTTACCACGTTTCTGTTTTTATTAGTATTTAAAATGATGACAAATCACTGTATAAATAGTAGTAATATATATTTTAGTATTTGTTTATACTTTACATATTTATATCATATATATAAACTACATTGTATGCATAGATTAAAATAAATATTTGTAATTTTGTAATTGCGGACGATAGGGTTATTTTGTGTGGATGTACAAATGCCTGGGATGTACAGTCCTAAAAATGCTTGAGAAAAACAAAACATGCTGTGGTGAAATCCCGTGTCGTCCCGGCTTCCATCTCCAAATGAAAAATAAATCATTTTCGATATAGCAGCATATTTTGGGAATTAAAAATACTACACGTGTATGTTACAATTATTAAACCAATTTTAACAGTTACATAAAGTTTTAGAGGACAAATTATGTACATCGCAATGTTCTTGCGTTTACAGGCGTATCGTGGACACCTATAAATGTGAGGGCTTTTCTGGGTCTTTCAGTGTCATAGCAACGACCCATCAAACAACAACAATGCCACGCCGTTGAAGCTTCAGTTGGAAACTAATGAAACGGTCTCCGTGCGCATTATAAAGTTGGCTGTTCGTTCAAATGGCACTAAAAGGTCGACATCTACCACCACTGCTACACACAGAAAGGCAAGAAATAAAGACATGTAACTTATACACATAAAGAACACGATGCGATTTAAAAAATAAATGAAAAAAGAAATTACATGGCAGTTTGTTATTTTTACATTGTTATACGGAACGTTTAAATACATACTTTAAGATATTTGAAGTGCAGCTAATCAAATGTTGTTTGTTACGTTTTATAAAGCTCTTTACAAAAGTCCCGCATGCTGATAATTGGGTTTTCTTAAAAAATAGCTATCATAAATTTCATAAATCCTCATTTCCAAAACAGTTGTTCGTTCACGAACATACCTGAATGATTATTTTCTTCATCATCAGCAAGAATTCTTATAAGAAGTGATTTTAAAATAAAGTTTATTTGTTTTTGTTGATGAAAAATTGTATTTCAGATAAATTGATGGCTACATTTCCCTTAGGACACTGTGAAGAATGTTTAGTGAATGTAACCTTTTGGTGGGTTCACTGGCTAATGTTCTGTGGCATCTATACCACTTTTGCATAATGTGAGCTGGAGACTGCTCCAACCCTAACAAAGATTTTTGATAAGTTTCAAAATTAATGAGGATTTCAAGTCAATTCTGCTTAACTTTTTTCCTCTTATCCAGGTCTTCATCTCTCTTTGCCAGCAATAAAGAACCATGCAGATATGATGTCAACAGAACATATCGGTCAAAATCATCAAAAGTAAGCTTGAATGAGGAAAAGTAGTCTATATTAGACAGCCAGTTCAACTTTCAAAGTAAAAGTTTGAACCTCATTCTCTCCTCTAGACATTCTCGATTGGCACAAACTCAATTGTTTTGGCAGCATTTGGCAGATTTTGACAGATTTAGTGGGTGCTAAAACTGCATCTCTGAACTGAGATCTGGGGAAAAATGAGTTTTGTGATGTTTGATGCTGTCGAAGGTAAACTTACACACAGTGATACAAATTAGAGTTAAAGACTAAAGCCATAAAAAAATCCATCAAAGTTTATAGGTCTATAGGTAAGATGAATCCAAGCATTCAGTGGTTTTTGCCATCGACAGACCATTTGATTAGTCCAAACTGCCATGTTTTGGGTGTTCAGCAGTGCCAACTGTTTGCTTTTCTGCTGTTGTTGCTCATCTGCTTTAAGGGTAGAAGTATAGAAGAATATTTGTAACTTATGTTATTTTAGTATCTGCCGGCTTCTCTGTCATCTTTTGGTCATTTTATTTTTCTGTGAGTTCTTTTCAGAGATGAAAAGTTAAAGTTTGTTTAACAGTGAACCTAATAAAGTGGCCAAAGTTACTGCCATTTTAACTATTGACACCTACATTCCAAGCTTAAGAGTGCTTCACCACACTTATTGCTTCTCAGATCAAAAAAGAAGAAGCGTCCAGGTTTCTTTCATCCGGACCTGCTGATTTTACACTAACTGTTCAAATGAAGAGAGAAAAAAGGCTTCATGGGTAATATGTAAAAAAATCCAGTTTGTCTGGTGTCTCATAATATGATCTCATAGTACTGATGTGTTTATGTATGATGTCCTGCAGATCTTTTGCCAAGCCTTGTTTCTTAGAGAAACTGGAGATTCATCTCAAGAAAGAATTAGAAGCTTTAGACACACACGACCCTGAAGTTCAAGAGCTCAGGCTGCAGGTTTGTGTTCTGTGGTTGTTCCAACCTCCAACCATTACTTCTAGAACTGCATCAATTCCAGAGCAAATGCTTTCAAACGAGTGCTTTGTATCCATGCACAAGCCTTTTAAATATCTGGGAGAAAGAAAACATAATTTTAAATTCGTTAGCATTTAATATTACAGTTACACAGCCTGTGAAATTACAAATTTCTTTATGGTTCAGGTACAAATTTACCTGAATTTATTAATGAAAGCATTCATGAATTATTTATATATATTTTTTGTAATTTCTTAAAATGTCATTTTAAAAAGGTGCCTCGTTTGTAAGTGTAAAATAATGTAAATTTCACATTTACATTATTGTACTCTCTTTGTAGTTTATTTATTGTAGTTACAATTTGGATTAAATTGGCAGCCGGTGGGATGCTAATGCTAATTTCTCTTTACCTGCAGATTTACCAGGAGGTCTTTAGTTATTTAATCGAGGAATTTAAAACATATAAGCCAATTTTGTTTGCCATCAAGAATGAGTATGACGTCACATTAGGTTTGTACGAAACTAATAGTCATTTATAAAACTATTTAAGCAATACACGTGTTAGTCAAAGCAAGGCATGATGAGGGAATAGTGGTAACACATACCGTAATTTTGGTTTCTTTTAGCTCATCTGCGTGATCAGATCCATGATCTTCTGCCACTAAAGGCCAAGCTGGTACTTGTTTCAGAAACGTGTGATAAGAAGATCTTGGAAATGAGACTACAAGAAAGAGATGAGATCCGAGCTCTGAAGAAAGAGTGTCAGCATCTCATGCACATTATCGAGAGTTTGAACGAAGAGCAAAGAGCTCTGCAGGTTCAGGTGAAGAAAATAACTGTTTTCCCTAAAAAAACAATGTACAAAACAGGCTCTCTTTTACTCCTAAGACATATGATGTATTCCTCTTTAATGTTGCATGCACTGACTTCACAAATTGTTAACAAATTAGTAAATTAGCAATACTCTAATGTGATATTACTTGGTCAAATAGTCGCCGTTTAAAGTCCTTAGGACGACCTAAAATTTTTTATGTTTCTTAATATTGTTCTGTTTTAATTTTTTTATTGTGATCACTGAAATAATATTTCTTAAGCTTTAAACGTAAAAGTAACATTAAAGCTAAAACATTTACATGGAATTGCTGTTTATGTTATTATTTTGATTATCTCCTTCGGTTATGTTTTTTTTTAAATTACGTAATCTTTAAAAATGTAGATAAAATGTTATTTGGCAAACTGATGTGTCCTTCATCTCTCCAAGATCAATCGTCTAAAAGAAGACCTGGCAACTCAATATCAGCTGTACAGGGAAGAACGGGATGCCCGAAAACTGCTCATCACCAGAATCAGCACAATGACCTTTGCCCATGATTCTGAACAAGACGATAGAAATGAAGGTTACTTTAGTGATAATTAGTAAAAACCATTGAAGGAATAAACAGGGCAGGAAAATACTACTGATTGAATTTGCTGTATTCAAATGGGGAAGGGGTGGAGTGTTTATAAATAAGGAACGAACATTTTCTTCTCAGAGGATGAGTCTGTGGATCCTGTGGTGCTGAAAATGGCTTTGCAGGTGTGCAGAGAGGACCTTACCAAAGCTCAGGCTGAACTCAACCGCATTCAGGCTGAGTATATTGAAGTAGTCCCTCGACGAAATTGGGACCAACTGAATCAAATACATGAGGAAACTCTAAAGAAGGTACAAATGATATATATAGCTGAAAAAAAGACCCATTAGCCATTTCAGTAGGAATGTTTTGCAAGAAATTCTGAGTTAACTCCCATGTTCACACACAATGCTCAAAGCTGAGTGACAGAAGTGCAGGTGAAATTTGGCAGATTGGATTTTTGCATATGCACCAATTACATACATGGAATGTGTTTTGTTGAAAATTCCATGATACATCAGAATTGTAGTTGTGATGCCAGTCAAATGTTTGAAAACACCTTCTCATCAGCAAAATGTTACTATTCTCCAAGTGAACCCAAATAAATAAGATAATCTGTAGGAATTGTAATCCCAATTTTTCCTAGATTAATTTGACGGATTTACCCTAGGCTTAAGTTAGAGACCTCTTATTTCATTGCAACGCCTTGGTGTCCCTCAGGTTCAAATTTTTGGAGGTGTACTAAATGTTTCTAAACTTTTGCCTGGTAGCGTATTTGATTTTCATAAACACACATTATGTTGTTATTTCACTAAAGAATCCTAAAGAAATGTCAGCTAATTGGTCCAAACCATTGTCATAAAATTGTACTAGAAAGCAGTACATACAGCAGCCATCGACACATTTAAACACCAGTATTCATTACATTTTAAAGTAACACTAAATCATTTTTAAAAAGTATTCTATGGTAACTGTTTAAATGGGTTTTGATTAAAAGGTAAAAATAGCATATAGAAGATCAGTTAGCAATGTAAAAAAAATCTAGAGGTAGAGTTAGGTTTAAACTATAATCTATCTAATTAGGCAATCCCTTTGAACTGCATTTAATGTCTTTTTTTTTATAGCTGGAAACATTGCAAACTGACTTCACTCAAATGAAAACGGAATATGACACACTCTTGGAACTTCATCATAAGGTAGCTTTTCATTAAAAAATGGAAAAAAACCCACTTTGGAATGAGATGTGGATGCATTTAAAGAGAACTTATGTGATAAATGGCTGCATTCTCATCTAATCTGTACCAAACATTGTTCTAATCATCAGCCGGCACATGGGGGTTTTTACTCCAATCAGTCAGCTCTACAACACGGCCCAGATAACAAACACATTGAAACAACTCCAAGACCAAACTGGGACCAGTGTTCAGGTATTATTTCTAAATTTGACATATTTTTTTAAATAAATGTTCTCTTTTAAACATATTTTATTATGTACTGTAGATGTACTTGGAGGGAATGGACACTTTAAAGAACTCTTTGAAGGTCAATCAAGCCAAAGAAAGCTAGAGATCTTGCTGCAAGAGATAAATGGCAAAAATGAACTTTCTGGATTGGTAAGTTTTTGTTTTTTTTTGAAAAAAATAATTATTTGATTTGCTTCAGATCTAACTGAATCATCAAAGCAATGGTGCTTGTGCTCATACCTGCATCAGCTTCCTTTATTTAAACTACCGGTAAATTCTCCAGAAATTTAGATTATTAGGAGATTATTACTATGAACACTGAATGTGCCTAGAACCCTATTATAATTTTTCGGGGTATTATTCTTTTCAGCTTTCTATGTGCTTTTGAGGTTCTAAACGTGATTGAAAAGTCACATAATTTTGCACACATTTAAAGAGAGTGTTGAAAAGCACCACCTAACACAATTTAGCTTATAGTGCACTAAGTTTCATTCATTTTCCAACCCACTTATTCCCTTTTTGACACGCGTGTAGGGTACCAACACTTAAAAATAAGTAACAAAAATAGTAATATAGATTACATTTCCGAACTCACCAGGAAGTCAATTATTTAGCAAAAACCCCTAAAAATGGCCACTTTTGCTTTAATTATCTTAACTTAAAAATATATAATTGTTCTAAGTTATTAGTTGTATAAAGTCCTTATGCATGTACTTAAAGCTTAAATTTATAACAGTTAAGTTGATGAGTAGGTCCCTTAGTTAACTGCAGCTATCTTAACTTTAAAATTTACATGTTTGTTTGTTTTTTTTTTACCACAGTTTCCTTTGGGAAGTGGTAAGGAGAGTATTTATACAAAGCATACACACTGTAAATCATTCCCACATTCAAAAGCTAACTTAAAAAAGTAACCAAAACGTTTTCTAGCATAATTGTGTAAAGCATTTAAATTGTTTTAAGAAACAGTGGAAATAACCGTTATTTTATTTTATTTTTATAAACATGTTTTGCCAGGGCATGAACAGTGATGTCCCCATTTATCTACGATATGAAGGTAAACTGAAGAACCTCAAGCTCACAAAAGCCGACGTTATAGGTATTATAAAAGATATCTGGATTAATAAAACTGCAGAGAATGAAAAGGTTCGGAATAGCAATAGCCTCTCTTGATTTGATTTGCTAAAGTAGTTTTTACAGTTTTGGATTTCTTTGATGCAGAATGGTGAATCCAGAGACCTTCAGACATTCATGCGTAGTTACCTTGAGGAACAATACAAGGATAAAGCAGGAGACTGGGCTTACAGCTTGATGGACAGCATCCAGAACAATCTGAAGGATGATTTGATTTGCCTTTTCTATGATATTTTAACCAAAAAGGTGTGTCTACAGTTTTGTTTTCAATCACACAGCTGATATGCTTCATACACATTAAGGTTTTTCTGTTATACACTATTTTAAAAGTAGAAAACTGGCCATCCCATCTAGAGTTCCTGCTCTGCTCTTACTGCTCAAATGGCCCACTTTGTTGTGATCTAATGTTAATAGCGAATGGGCAAAACCAATGTCTGAATTTCTGGTTTAACATTTACGATTATTTTTCCAAAGTAAGTATTTCTAGCTTTTCTAGCTCTATGCTCTTTTGACTGAGACACAAGAAAGCAGTGGTTTGGGGGGTTTGATGTTATTAAAAGTTCATTTCAATTCCTGCCCCTCAGCAATACCCTTCTGTTTTGCACATTTTAATGAGAGGAAGGGTTGTATTAATTATTTTTTGTGTATGCTTTACTCAAAGATTTGTTTGAAGAGCTATAGACCTACACCTTAATCCTGTACAATTTGGAGAGGCCTTCCTCCCATCTCCCACTGAAAATCAGAGGGGAAGGGTTGAGAGATTAGGCTAAGTAGGAGAAATGGAATTGTGCCAAAGGTTACTCTAATGTATTTCACCTGTTGAAGTCACATTTTGAAAACAAAAGAGATTGTTTTTACAAGACTAATGGGGCAAAAACATGAGATATATATCACCAAACTGGTTTAAATTGATTTTACAATATAGTACACTTTTCCTATTTTAAAACTTGATTGCACAATTTGACTGCAGCCACCCCACAGTGAAGCATCATTTAAAATCATAGAACTCTACATTTACCTCAGCTAACTTAACTAACTGAAAGCTCTAATCTGCTTAATAGTGATCCTGAACTCGTAAAATGCACTTTTGCTTCATACTGAAATATTAAAAGCTTAAGTTTTGACCTCTCCAATCTGTTGGCCCCATTCGCATCACATGATGCATATTCATAAATCAAAGTTCACTCCAGGAGCTGAGGCTGGATCACAAACAGTCATTACAGGGACCATCTCTTTAAGAATCATATTGGGTTTGAATCCATAGCCACTAAATTGTATCTGTAATATATTAACATTTTTCAACAGGTTGATGAGAGTGTCTATCACGGACAGACACTGCTGCTGTCTCACTTGCTGAAGGTATTCATTCAAAGCGACACCAAACAAAGCGGATCACTAACTATTTCAGAATTTAGGTGAGTAAAAATCCTTTCATTTCATTAAATAAAATATATGTTATTCATCACAGTTGTTTTTCTTGTTCTTCAGTGAGGCATTAAAGAAGGCTTTCCCTCTCAAGACTGATGAGGACATTGAGGAGCTGCTGAAGGTGGCCCAAACTGAGCAGAAAAGCGACAAAGAGTTAATTGGATATCAAGATCTTTATAAAGAAGTCAGTTTTAGAGATTCAAGATGAGTTTCAGTGCTCCCTTGTAGAAATGGCCACTTTATTAGGTACACCTGATTAAGCAAAAGGTCCAACCTGGTACTAGCAAGGTGTACCTATTAAAGTGGCCAGTGAGTATATGTTAGCCTATCCTTTTGAAACTGTATATTTAAAAAAAAAATATTTATTGAACCCTCATCTTTTTAAACTATTTAAATATTTCAGTTTGGGCTATATTTTTTTTATATATGATACGATCATGTTAAAACATTTCTGTACACTGTATCAAACTATTGTGTAAAACTTTCTTAAATATTAGAAATTACAAATATAAACAACCCAAACACTAGTCACAACTTAAAGTTATTCTTTTCAGGATGCTGATGGAGGACACAAAGAATTCCTGAATCTTGTTAAAAAGCAAGCTAGTGCTGAGAAACTTAAATACATTGAAGAATTGAAAGTTCAACTGGATGGCAAACGGTGAGACAAAAATCATCTGTACAATGATAAGCTTTAACAGATGTAATGTCAGAGTTGGCTCATAAAATGTCCCTTGCATCCATCATTGTTGTAGGGAAGTGAATGCAGAGCAACTCAGTGCTGCCTTCAAAGCTATTGATCCCTCACTGGATCCAGAAAATCTGAAGTGGAACCTCTGTGTAGCTTTTCAGACAAAGGAGTGTGAAGTACAAGCTCAAGCTGTGGACACAGAAGTTGTGCTACAGCGTCTTTCTGTTACCTTCTGTTGCCAAAGCAAAATGATGACGCTGTTAACAAATTAAAATACACAAGAAACTAGAGAAATAAAGCAAAGACTGATCAAAGGCATACATATAGGCATAGTCTCTGTTTATAGTTTTCATGTTGTTGTAATTAGAATCCAGAAAAGATTCAATTGAAACCTTCCAATAACTTCCACTATCTAGTCATGCAGAGTTCATTGAAAGAATGAACGAATGACAACTGTCAGTTGTACTATAAAAAGGTAGAAGTGTTTAGAAATGTGCTATTAAAAAGGTAGAACGGTTTGCCGTTGGATGCTGTACTGCAGACTGCGGAACGCAGCACTCTAGAGTCTGTTGCCAGGAGTTTGTTTAAATCCATTGTGTTAGCTGTGATTTTTGCTGGAGGGGTCATTATGGTGTTAAGTTAAATTGTAATTCCATGCTTCCAACTTTGTGGCCCCTTCCTCTTAAATTAATATTGGGCATTAGTGCACAAAGTGAAATCAATGAAGACATGGATGAGTGAGTTTGGTGGTGAAGAACTTGACAGGTGTGCATAGAGCCCTGAATTCTCCCGGAATAACACCAACTTCGCACCAAATTATGGAAATACTGTTGAACATTTGAGTAACTATACACTGTTTTAACATAGTTACTAGATTGGTTTCCTGGAGAAAGAACAACTATTCGATTTGCTTAATAAATGCAAAAGGGAGCACAAACAACTCACAGGATAAAGTGAAAAGTCCTGACAGTAACAGCTTTTGTCCAAAACTCAACAGCAGTTGGTATTTAGATTTTGTGCTTATTTTTCCTTAAGTTACATTTAGTCTAACAAGAGCTTGTAAGTGCTTATATTTTGGGATGCTGGATGTATACATTAAATAGATGAATTTAAACGGAATACACAATGTAAACCAGCACAAAAATAAAGCTTTCATTCATTTTAAATTTACATGAGTTTGGTAATATTAGAAAATAAATTAAAATTAAATGAGCCCTGTGATGGACTGGCGACCTGTCCAGGGTGTACCCCTGACTCTCGCCCAATGTGCGCTGGAGATAGGCACCGGCAGACCCCCGTTGACCCCAAAAGGGAATAAGCGGGTTGGAAAATGAATGAATAAATTAAATGAGACTTTATTACAAAATGAAACCAAAATATGCATATGATATATAAATAAAAACAAATGCTTTAAGTAGAATGAGAATGGTGTTTTTTATTATTTACCTGCTACTCCTCGCACTACTTGTTTGTGGAAATAACAAATCATCATAATGTTTATGTTTACATTGAAACCATTTGACAGTTGAGAAGCAACTTTCAGGACCTGTGTGTTTAAGGGCTTTGCGCATGCGCAAACTAAAGAGGCCGCTCAAGTTCTGTTCGCCGCGCGGTGGCTGGAATCGCCATAGCTGGAACCGGGGATTCGGTTTAGGGCTCACGGAGGTAAGATGTGGTCGTATGATTCTTATAACAGCTAATGGTGTATTCGTAGTGGAGATTACTAGTTTATAACTACTTTATTCAAAGTATAGCTGAGGCTTTCTGCCAGAAATCTTCTGAAGCCCTTGCAAATAGGACACGCCTATAGGACTGGAGCGTGTACGGGCCGCGCGAGGGTCTCCTGCTTGCGAGGGGCTCATATGGCGCTGGCGGTATTTTTAGAACGGAACGAGATCCAGATTGCTTCGTGTTCACCATTGCTGTTCAACTCCGTATCGATATTAGTCAATCAAACTCCCATTAATGTAAATGCAACTTTATGAGACCAGTGTTTATCCGGTAAGGTCTTGTAGACAACCCAGTGTTAGCACGTCTGCGGCTAACGTTAATGCTAAAATGAATTAAATGTAACGTTAGTTAGCCGAAGTTTACAGAGAGGTCAATGAAACCGAATATTAGCTCTAAGTTTAAGCTTAAGTAGTTCGTAGTGGTGAAATATTACTGTTCGAGATGTGGTTGTAGACTTAACGAAGTGATTTAGCAATTGTTCAAACCACTCATTAATTTTCGTTTGGATTAAGATACGTTTCACTCTTAATTAATAAACGTCTTGAAAACGTCTCACCTATTACCAGGTTGTTTTAAGAGTCAAATTCTTTGTGTCTTCGGTTTGACTGTCAAATTTACTTCGTGCTTTGTAAACCTTGAATTGAACTGTGTAAACGCTACCAACTTCAAAATATAAATTCTATCAAAATAAAGAAACAATACAAAAGTCTATTCAATATAACGCGTGTTTTAGTAAAAACTACTGGGCGTTTTTAATTTAAGTTCGAAAAACTCCAGCACGTGATGCACCAAAGTTGCTGACACACAAATGGGTGGAGCAGGGTTGTGTTGGATCCTCCAGCTTTCAAGTAGTTGATACATTCCCAAACTGATCAATTACCTTTTACTATCGCAATAAGCAGTCAACTAGATTGTAATGCTTTGAATCCACTACGAAAGGAAACCTTTCAATTTGATTAAGTATTTAGTTGAGATTGCATGTTCTCTCTATGTTCGCTTGGGTAAAACCTTCCACAGTGCAAAAACATACTCAAGGAGCCATGATACCCTGGATGTAAACATTGAGAATTTCTGAGATTTGCATTTGTTAAATGTCATTTAAGACAATTTTAACATCTGTTACAAATAAAAAGTGAGGTATGCGATCTTTGGGAGTCCTTGTTGATGCTTGAAATCAGGAAAACAAACACGACCCCTTCACAGTTTTGATGGCCGCACCTCACATTATACATCATAAACTATTATGGGGGGATCTGCCAAGATTAATTAATATATTATATACGTGGCTCACCTGTTAAGGAGAAACAAGCCAACCTCAAGAGTCTGATTTGAGCTGTTTCCGCGTCCTTACTTTTCTTTGGGGCTTAAATGCAGATACCAGGTCTACCCGAGTTTGACTTGGCTATTTATCATATGCTTTTTTTGTTTCATAGGCCCTTTGCCAATTATAGCCAGTTCAATCGCTATACTCAAGTTTTATTCTCAGAATTTGAGCCTCCTGCTCCACTACATTAATAAACACCCCCTTTAGAGCTGATTGGCTTCCACATCTGTTTACATGGTCGGCCCCAGCCACAGATTTCCACGCTTTTTGATGAAATTGCAAACTGCACCTTATTTCTAACTTCCTGTTTGAAAATTATTTTGTATATTTTTGTACTAATCCATTTCTATGACTTGTGGAAGTTAATTATTCTAGAGTCTGAGCTCGTTTATCCTATGGGAAGACAAGGCATATTAATTATTAATTGCTCTTGACTGTCAAGGTCTGGCATGGGCTAATTGTTCAAAAAACTAAGGAAGAGGACCTAAGCGTTTCTCCATTAAGTCCTAGACCTCAGAACAACCCAGAGAACTACTTTTGGTGCTTCTTATTTCCCTTTTTTTTTTGTTAATTTTCCAAATCACAATCCATCTTTTATGTTCTCTTTTTACCTGGCCACACCCACACCCCTCCCTGCTCTGCCCAGCAGGAAATACCCAGTTTGTTTGCATTTCTTAAAAATGATTACTGACAGAAGACACCTGAAACATGGGGAGCATGTGCTCCTTTAAGGTTTCTTGGTTACTCAGAATTTGCGTGGATGTCATCATTTTTGGCTTCTCCCCCAAATGAAACACTCCCTTCATTATTCAACAGATGATTCGAAGCCTTTGTACATTGCAAAACTGTATAGTGTCTGGACAAAGTGTTAGAGAGTCATGTGGAAATAAGGTAAAATAAATGTATACCATTATAAGACCATGAAAGAGCTTTTTGCAGTCATAAGAGGGTCACTTTTTTATAAACCAAACCAAATGACCAAATGTGACTGGCCCTAAGCCTTAATCTGCCAGTATTAGGTCTAGAATCACTGATTAGAATGATTAGAATAAACCGTTTAAATGCTCTTAACGTTTACTATAGATTAATATTTTAATAACTATTTCTTCTGTCTCTACCAGTGCCTGTAGAAGGGTGAATCAGAATGGGAGACAAGCCGATTTGGGAACAAATAGGATCCAGCTTTGTGCAACATTACTATCAGCTGTTTGATACAGACAGAACTCAACTGGGATCAATATATGTAAGTACCGTTTAAAAGGTGCATGTTGGGTTGGTGTTCATCACCACCAAGGTTTTGATTAGTCATGACAAACCTTAGAATCCCTCCTATCACTTTTTATATGACAGAAACTGTATTGTCCCATCCCTATTATTTATACGTCTTATGTGTGTGGTTTGCGTATGCTTTCAATTTTTGCTCACTTGTATTAATGCTGAGAGTTTGGTCAGTTGAGTTGAAAAAAAATATATAACTTTTCTATTAAAAACTGTAAATAATTTGGAGATGAGAAAAAAGGCACATAAAACTCCATGAATGCTGTCCTAGGATGTGCCTCAATTTCCACTGGAAACACAGGTTACCAAACTGTACAAAATGAGCAAAGCCCAGAAGTTAAATGTCAGTGAAGTGACCATTTCACATAGATGACTTTTAATATTAAGAAAATACATTTTGAACCAGGGTTGTTAAGGTTTATTTATCTGTTTAGATATGGATCATTTTATCTACCTGTACTTGAACAAACCCAAAATTACAAAAGTTATATTTCAGATCAAGACATATATATATATCACTTGGATAACAAGACTATGCTAAAGTTATCATTTGAAATATATCAAATATTACAAAACCGATGTGCAATATTAGACAAAAATGGTAAGACATCAGGAGTCCAATCTGTCTCTTATTGTCATTTATTTTGGTTAAGTATAATAATCACAAAATATTTTGTGTGTGCTAAACAGTGGTGCTTTGTAGTTCTAATACAATAATGACAGTCGTCAATTACACCCAACAACTCGCTGAGGACACAGTGAATACATTTACTTGTTAGGAAGGGGCAGTTATTTAAAGGGCCAGACCCCAAAACATGTAATTTTTTTACTAAAAGGTGACTGTAAATACCAAATTTCAACAACATGTGAGAAATCTAATGTCCATTTTAATGCATGTTTGTTCAGACGTATGCATGATGTAGATCAGTGTGCCATTTTAATCTTTAGCTCATCTCCATTTGCTTTTTCCTTCATTGCAGATCGATGCATCATGCCTTACATGGGAGGGTCAGCAATTCCAGGGAAAAGCTGCAATTGTCGAAAAGCTTTCCGTGAGTATTGGAGTGTATTTAAAGTAGATTTGGAATTATTTGTCATTTTTCTTTGTACCCATCAATATGCAGCTTTCTTATTAAAGTGTCAAGATATTAAACGTCTAGTCATCAACAAGAAGCTTTTGATGTTCTGGTTAATAATTAGTAATACAAAACAAAAGTCATTGCTTTGGTTTCTTCTTTTACAGAGCCTGCCCTTTACAAAAATTGCTCACAGCATAACAGCACAAGACCACCAGCCCACCCCTGACAGCTGCATATTGAGTATGGTAGTAGGCCAATTAAAAGTAAGTCTTTCATTTTGTCCTTGTATGCTGTTGTTGCAGCATATGAGCTGTTTTAGAGATTTTTATTCATTTGAAATCCATTACATCACCTTAATCCCTGTGGCATTCCAACCGAGTTGCAATGTTTGGTTAAAGACTTATTTGGTGGTTGCTTCGTTGTAGCTGACATTAAATCGAGGCAAGTCCTTATGTGGTACTTGGGCATTTCAGAATCGTAGTTTGTGTGTTTGTCCATCAGGCAGATGATGACCAGGTGTTGGGCTTCCATCAGACCTTTGTGTTGAAATGCATCAACACTGCCTGGGTTTGCACCAATGAAGTCTTCAGGCTAGCCTTGCACAACCTTTGAGCTTTTGAGCTCATGGTCTCATGGCCTTTACCCCCCCTTCTCGTAATATCTGTAAGGACCAGTGTTCTTTTGGGTTCGAGTGCATGATACAGGTGTCTCTACCAACACAATTTAGCTTTATTCACATCTAGAATCTGTGAATGCCATGATGTGGGATTTTTTGGGTGCCCCAAGTGTGTTTGTAGATGTGCTTGCAGTTTTAGAGCAACAGAAACAAGCCACTTGCTTTCAGTGAGAGTTATCTGTGATTGGTGACTTGAATGTGCCTCACTGTGAGTGACTAACAATAAGCTTATGCGCTTTTCACTGTGTGAAACGATTTTCAATGGAAAATTCATCTTCATGAGTTCAGGTGAACTAAGATGAACTTAAAATGGTTACATTTGGGATCAGCAGGGTTTTAACTTATATTAACCTTTAAATGCCCAAAATTAAAATGAGGGGTTTTTGGGCAATAAAATGAAATGGGAGATTGAATCTTGAAAATTGTTTCCTTTCCCTGCCTACAAAAATATAGCTTTTACACAATACAAGTTTTTAGCAATAATTTTGAGTTTGATTTCTCGTGTTAAAATGTTCAATTAATCGAGATTCAGATTTTAGGCCAAATGCCCTATGTTCCTCTAAATATATAGATTGACTTAAGAACACACTTTGTCATTTGGAAACAGAGTTGAAAGCATAATGTCAAGATTTTATGCATTGTTTGTACTGAAATAAACAAAACATTTAAAAAGCATTTTCCCCCTGAAAGTTAAGATTCAACTGTGTGCAATTCAGAATTTAAAACCGCTACAAGGATCTAGAGATATGGACTTTTTCTGTTACTTGTAAAGAAAACAAATTGTTCTGACCTTAATTTTACACGTAGACAATTCTATAGGGTAATATAAAGGGGTCTTTTTTACATTGTTCTGTTCCACTTCTACCTAGTCTACATAGACGTTTTTATGCAGACAATTAGAATTTTGAGACTTTAACCCTGACATTTCTGTCCCTACATGATATGTGGTTTAGCATTTTCATGTAGGGCTCTGCTTCAAGCCCTGGAAAGCATGAAAATAAGTAAACCTTTTGAGATTATAAAAGTAGAATACTCAACATGTGATGTCCTGAATACAGTGTGGGAACTGACACAGCATGTGAACCTGAATGTAAAGAATACGATGTTCACATAAAATGTTGAGTCATGTGATGATCATCAGAGAAAGCCTTTAGTTTTTGCAAAATAATTCACTCTAAAATTAGGTTATGTTCTTTCGCACTTAGAAATCACAACTTCTTATTGTTACTCTAGTACATGAGAAGATGGCAGAAAATTCCTGATTCCAATGGAAACTCCTATTTTTTTCTTCCACAATCAAAGTTAAAATGACTTTGAATGTGCTTATTTCATCAAATGATCGCTGATCTTGATTCTTGACTAACAAAATGTACCACTGGTAGATGTAAAAGTCTCATTAGAGTTTCAAGATTTCAAGATTTCAGTTGCAAAGATAAATTTCCATAAAAGGCTACATATGGCAAAATATAGGCTTTAAATTGTTAAGTTTAGTTTATCTAAACACCCTTACTTCCCTCTCTCTTCCAGCCATGTCAGTTCAACACATCTGTCACAACTTATATGTTAGACAAATTACAGAAAAGTCAGAACAGAATTATGCTCAAGGTCTCAACCAACACTGAGCTCAGTGGTCCCCATTGGAATTTTGATTTATTTTACCATGTTTCATATTTCTGATTTACATATTCTGGTTTACATAATGGGTTTTTCTTTGGGTTTTTCTCTGCTATTTTTTTATTTTACCAGTATGTGTATAGAAAGGTATCTCTTAGGGTGCTTTCAGGCAGCATGTTAGGGTCTTTAATTTGGTCCAGACCAAGAGAAACAACTCATATATTGTTGTAATCATCTGCAGATTTAGTCTCTTTCACACCCCACTGTTCACTCAGATCCTTTAGTTGACATGTGACTTCATACGAGCCACCCATTGGTCACATATGTCATTGTGCGTGGTTTCTCGACTGCTTTTTGATAGGTTCGAATGAATGTGCACAAGCAAGTAAACAAGGGAGACCTGAATGCCTGAAGACTGGGAATAGCGCGCTCAAAAATGCATAGACTTTGCTGCTTGATTTTGCCCCTTGGTATCTTTTACTACTCCATTTGTGTATGATGCGAATGATGCTCAGAATACAAACTATGCTTTGCTCAAGAGGCGCCATGATGAACGTTGTTTGGTAAACACTAAACAGACATAGCAACCCATAATGCCATGCGCAAGTGAGTTTGGTGTATGTGTAAAAAAAAAACCCAGACCACTTCCTTGAGCTCTTTCAGTCTGATTTTGGTCCGATTTTTAGTTTGGTTGTTGCTTTCTCACCTGCCCAACTGAACTGAACCGAACTAAAGGGGAACATGAACACAAGCTCTAATGAATCGAAATAAACAATTAATTTATCATCCTTAGTGTTAGTCAGACAGGACAAACGTTTCAGTGAGAAATCTTGTTTAATGTTAAATTGACATCTTTTTGTTTTGCTCTGGTACTTGCATGTTTTTTTGTTTTATTTTTTATGAATGATGGCTGCTACTTACTGCTCTTCTGTTTCTGTTTAGGCTGATGATGACCCCATCATGGGATTCCATCAGAGCTTCATCTTGAAGAACATTAATGACGCGTGGGTTTGCACCAATGACATGTTCCGCCTGGCGCTGCACAATTTTGGTTAATCACCCCATGGCTGGCAGGAGGGAAGTGGGGGAAAGTTGGAGGATGGGGTTATAGTATGATGACGTCTAAACCTGTCAATCAGCCCTTCATTCATCAGAAACTGAGACACCGGAATACAGCTGTCAATAACAGAAAACATGCCGGCATATGCAGTGATGCCTCTGTTCCAGAACAAGACATGCTTCTTTACTGAAAGACCGTACATTCATCAGACTGACCCTTTGTCTTCACCAACTGCATGATGATGGGGAGCTCGTTTCAGAGGATGCCCTCACCAGGACAAAAACCTACTAACCGAAACATCACTCTTAGTTAATTTCATTTTAGTTGCTGATTTTGCCTTTTAAATAACAACTGTTGTACCATCTCTATTTGCTTAAGAACAGGCTTATTTTTATGATCCTTGAAGTTTAAATCTTTTTGTTTTGTGCCCACATGAAATTTGGAGTCTTCATTCAGTGTGTTGTCAGGTTGCTCTAGCTATCCAAAGAACAGTACCCTAATTTCCCCTTCCTTTCAGACCAGTGAGCTCAATGCTCTCTGTTAATAATTACCAAGCCAAGATACACAATAAAATCTTTGACTTTTTCTTAACAATAGTTTCATCTTTTTCCTCCCCATCTGGTTTTGTGTCTTAATTTTGTATTCCTGCCTGTTCAAATTTTACACTCTGCTTCACAGCTACTTGTTTGGGCAGAACAGAAAACTACACAATGAGTGTTGTATTGATTAAGGTGAAAGTGTTTTCTGAAGTATTTTTCAAGGTGGAAAATACTTCTGGCCTATGCTAGACAGTGGAAATGCAATGTTAGCATAGAACATGTTAAAGTTAAACTAGACCACTAACAAAAGGAAAGCTAGAATTATTGGTATAGGTACAAGAAAACAACTGCATTTAATATATACTGAAATATCAAGTGCTGGTTTCAAAACAAGTCAAGGGGAATTATCTATTGTCTAATTTACTCATTTATATTCTTGTATAGTTTGTTGAGTATTTCTTTTAATAAAACCGTGAAATTAATTGGGTATTTTATTTAAGTTAATACGAATACCATTGTAGTTGAGTTTATTGTGTAGCAAGAGGCAAATACAATATGAACCTAAATAAGCTTGTTTTGTTAAATCTGGAGCTTTCCATTTTCTAGAAATTTACAGTCATAGACCTGTGATTATTTTTGAGATGGATAAATAAATTACTAAACGTGTGGAGACGTTGTCCCAAGTGATGAAGATAAAGTAAAAAGATTTTTAACTAAAAACTAATTTTTAGTTAAAAAAAAGTAACCATCAATATAACTCAACATCAATATTTCTGAACAAATAAGTATTACAATCAGTTGGTGTAGAGGGAGAGCTGAAGATTTTATTTTTCACAACGCGTATAATCAACAGGCTACTTAAGTTTCCTATATTTATTTGGGAATAAAAGACCAAAAAAAGAGTGTGATATTAATTTTGAACGTATGTGAACTGCCTGTTGTGTACTTTACGAATTATCTTAACCTCACAATAGATACAGTTGGAAATGTTCTTGGAAATTCGTTTTGCGTTAAATTTTCTTGGCAGATGGGAAATGTTTACGGTAGTTTGGTGTTTTTAAAAGGAGTTGTTTTTATTCGTATTCAAATGTGGAACGGAAGGTAACTTGCCACTGTTCTGGGGGAATGAAATGTTGAGAGCACTTAGCGGAAGTTGAGGCAGAGGTGTGGGCTAGTATGAGGTACGAGCTCAGACACAAGATTTAACTATTGAGAATTTGACAGTGTACAGCGGTTTTCTCCCCCATCCCTCCCTTATGGCTTCCAGTTCCAACATGGATATTGAAGGTGCGACTCAGCACCTCCGGGACATCTTAAAACTGGATCGACCCGGGAATTCGGCTGGTAAGTTGCCGGAGAAGAGAGGGTCTAGGCCGCGGCGCGATGCTGCTGCGTAGCGTCTGAATTTAGCGCGAAACACCTGGCTATACTCTTACCAGCGAGTGGTTTAACGCGAATCAGATTGATAAACTGACAAACCACTATTTTTGCAACATTGTAAACGAAGTTGTTTAAACGCTGCAATAAATGTTAAGCGTTATTGTTACCATTAGCAGCAGCAGCTTTGTGCTGGTAAAATGTAAAAAGCTTGTAACATGTAATTACCTATGAGAGTTCATGTGTCTTTCGTTACAATTCTTTTTAGTTATTTTAGTTGGTTTTACTATCTTGCAGTTGGAGCACCTAATTACTAATGTTAGGTGTGCGTCCATTTACTTGATTTCCACCACCTGTCTTCGTCAAATACCGTTGCTCCTGCAGGCAATTCTTTTTTTTCTTTGTTGTTGTTAAAGTAAAGTACATCGTTAATATTCACATTAGCAGAAATAACGTTTTAATGAACACAGTTTTAGTTGATTTGGCTGCCTAAATCAGAAAACATTTACTAGTTTGAAAACCAACTAAAATGGTTTACTTTGCTGTTTGATGGATTGTTTGTGTGTTCGTTAAATTCGTATCCCCTCTGCTGATAATAACTTATAATAGTTTAAAAAAGACCTTAGGTCACTATTGAACTTTAATGTTTAATATGCTGCTAAGTAAGAATTTCCTGGTGCTCTAGCCAAACATGTACTCCATTGTGACTTCAAAAACTTTTTTGTCCTTAAAATAACTTATTATTTCACAGAAGTGTCTTTTGTGGAGAGCCAGAGAAAACCCTCTTTCAATGGAGAACTGAATGGAGTTCTTGGAGCAGACATTATTGGTGTAGGAGGACATGAACCAATGGCTGAACCGATGACCCATAAATCAAAGAAACTCAATGGACTCGACTCACAGACCATGTATGAATTTAGTCAAAATCTGTTTTCCAGTTTTGATGTTTAAAATTGGCCCAAAAATATCGAATCCCACAGTTGTTTTTTGTTTACTGCTATATCCCCAGTATAGAAAGTAATGTTAAATATATTACATTATTGGTACATTATAATGACTGATGACACATTCTTGCAACAATGTTCACAACAGTAAGACATCTTTATTCTTGCTTTTTTTTCATACTATTTCTTGGTTTCTTCCCACTGGAGCCTCACTTTTGTTCTTCACATGTTGCCTGTGTGAAATAGACAAACACATATAACAAACACATAATAACTGTTTGCAGTCAAGATGTTTATCACTTGAAGGGAACCAGATAATTTAGTAGGCCACGTCTAAGTTGTTTGCAACATTGTTTTTTTGACTAATGTTCTAAAAATAAAATGAAAGAAGATTCAATAACTGTATGTGTCCATGTTTCCCCAGTTGTCTTTCAGGAGATGATGGATCCATTTGCGTCCCCATTAAAGCCAATAATGTTGAAATTGTGTCTAGCCATGACTCTAGTATTGACAGTAAGGCCCGTGGGAGCAACATGGTACGTAAAATACATTTGGAGAACTTTTAATATTCATTAGAAATGTAAGTTTTTTTTTTTTAATGGCAATTTAAGTCCTTATTTAATTCTTGATGTAATCCAATCAGTGCCAGTAACCTTTTTTTTTTATACATTACAAAATAAGTTATTGAGCACATGCGTAAGTTTTGTTTCTTCTTTTTTTTTTTTTTTTTTAACAGGTTAAAATCCAGCCAGTGGCCAAATATGATTGGGAACACAAGTACTACTATGGCAATTTAATAGCTGTGTGCAACTCGTACTTGGCTTATGCCATCAGAGGTCAGTTAGTGTGATTAAGCAGCGCAAATATAAAGTGAACTCAAATGGGTGATGTGTGTGATAACTGATTATCTGCTACAGGTGCAAACAATCATTCCATGGTCCGCGTGCTACAGCTGGGCTCAACAGAGCGCTTGCTGCTCAAGGGCTTTACTGGTGCCGTCACAGACCTTGCCTTTGCTCATTTGGACTCCACCTTGCTGGGCTGTGTTGATGAGGCTGGAAATATGTTCATTTGGCAGCTTACCAGTCATGGCAGCAAAATACAGTATCCTTTATTGATTGCATGAAATTTGTGTTGAAGTGAGAATGAAAAGCGAAGGTTTTCGAGTGCAAATCAAGCTTAAGTTCAACGTTGGCAACATCTGTATGTTCTAGAGATGTTTCAGATAATTGGTTTTCTTTATATGAGGGATCAACAAATCAATTCTCGATGTTGTACAAATTAACAATCAAAATTATTTTAATAATTTGCCACTTCCAATATCCTGTTTTAGGTGCTCCACATGTAACAAATTCTTTCCTGGAGCTCTAATATTATTGATCTTCAATAGATGTAGCTTACTTAGTCACTAGGGGAAAAAGTGAAGAAATGAATAAAAACATTTAAATATTTTGTTCTTTAAAAAAAATAATTACCCAATTATTTGCGTGACCAAAGTGGAGACACAATTCATCTTGTTTATTGCAGATTATTGAGTACACCAGCTAAATTTGAATGGATACATTTAAATTAGGGGTGTAACCATTCACGGTATGTATTGAACCGTTTCGGTACGGCCTGTTCGGTTCGGTACACTTGCGTACCGTTTCGGTATTCGGTATTTTTATAATAATTTAAATTTATTATTAGCGCGATATTAAGCGCAGCGGAACAATGTTCCAAGCCGAGTTTCCGCACAGACGCTATTGAGTGACGAGCGCAAGTAGGAAAATGGAATCATAAAAAGTGAAAGAGAAGCCAGAGCTTGAAGACCCTCCCACCTCACTACAGTCTCCTGTTTGGGAACACTTTGACTTCTCTGTTAAAATACATAACGGGGATAGACGAGTGGATAAATTTAAAGTTGTATGCCGACATTTTTCACGGAGATCGGGCAGGCAACACATCTAACATTTTCTACTGCTGGAGATATTGTCACTGCAACCAGATCTATGCTCTCTACAGAAAATGTGGATAAGTAATCTATCCTAACTAGTTGCATATTTCATTTTTTATTAAAAAAATGTGTTTCTTTATAAAGAGTGCAATTTATTTAAAATATCACCCAAAATGTGTCACTTTTATTTATTTTATGCAAGAATTCTATTGTGTATTGGCAGCTTTTCAAAATAAAGATTATGTAAGTTCTTTTTGTTTTGTACAGAACCGAATGAACCGAACCGAACTCTTCAAGACACTGTACCGAACCGAATACGATTTTAGCGTACCGTTACACCCCTAATTTAAATGTGTTCACGTATAGGCTGCACTCGACTATAAACCACAGCTGTCCATGTTTTAACATCAGGTATTTACACAGAAAAATCTAGTGCTTTTTGTCCAAACATTGTCTGGACACAATGGACTATCTGAGATTTGATTGATTGCTGTCATCTTCCTGCTGTGCTCCAACGTCCCTGAGCAGCCCCAGAATAACTTCTCCACACACTTTCTTGTTCTCTTTTTATTGTTGGTCTCAGTAACACTCCTGATTTCTCGAGGCAGTTTTGCTCTTGTGATCATCACATAGCAATTCAGTCTTTTGAATCTTGTTGGTGACTGTATTATCTATTTTACAGTAATCTACCCAAATAACATTTACTCTTCATATGAAACACATTGTGGTAAATTACTTCTCACTGCTTTTCATCCAAACCTTCCACTCTAAAGGGCGCGTCACTATGGTTGGGAAGTTGCAGAATGGCTGTTCTGGGACTACTGTTTATTCAAAGTTTAATGTTCATGTGTCAATCTTATTTCAATTATTTAAATATTATTGCAGTAGAGTCTCTTGTTAGCTTGTTGTTGGCATCTCTAAATGTTGAGTGGGTAGATATAGTTCTAAAAGAGCTATATAAATAAACATGCATTTTCTTGATTTGTACTTCTCTCCTGAAGATGTTAACTTGTGATTACTAGTGTTATCTTCTTGATATCTCTTTGAGATGTCTGTTCACTTTAAAGCACATAATATGCAGAAATGGTGTCTTTAGAAAATTAGTTCCCATTGAATTTTTGCCTGAACTACATTGTTTTTCCCTAACTTGACCGTTTCTCAGAGAGGAAGTGATTGTTCACATCCGAAGGCCTGAGGACACACCGCTGAACTCCAATCGTAGACTTATCTGGTGTCCATTCATCCCGGAGGACAATGATGAGAATCCAGAGGATGCCTGTCAGACACTGGCTTTGCTTCATGAAGACAGAGTAGGGTTTTTCTTGATTTTGGCATTTTTATAACTTTTTGAGATGTTCTTGTAATATTAAGTTTTAAATGGTTCTTTCATAACTGAATTTCACTTTGATTCCAGGCTGAAGTTTGGGACCTTGACATCCTTCGATCTAATAACACCTCATGGCCTGTGGATGCCACAGAGTTGAAAGAGGGTTTCATAACCATTAGAGGGCATGCAGCAGTAAGTTCCCTGCTGGCTAGATTACATTTATTCACTTCTGTATATAATTAAAATGCTAATTCACAGAATTAAATTCTAATATGACATTCGTATTGGATGCAGTGCATTAGTGAAGGTGCTCTATCACCCGATGGGACCGTTTTGGCCACTGCCAGTCACGATGGATATGTAAAATTTTGGCAAATCTACATTGAAGGACTAGATCAACCTAGGTATGTGTCTGATACTTTATAGATGTAAATTAAATTCTGTTCAGGATGTTCTTGTTCATTATCTGAAAAAAAAAACAACTATTGGCTGCTTCCATTGTAGATGTCTCCATGAATGGCAGCCTCATAATGGACGGCCTCTGTCGTGCCTCCTCTTTTGCGACAACCACAAAAAGCAAGACCCGGAGTGTGTATCAGTTTCTCTGAGTCTCCTGTGATTTCAAATTAAAAGGTTTTCACTGTCTAATGCTTTCAAGGAGACTGATGCTCTTTTTTTTTTTCCTTGAAGTGTTCCATTCTGGCGCTTCTTGATTACTGGTTCAGATCTGAACCAGGAGCTGAAGATGTGGTGCACAGTGTCATGGACCTGCCTGCAAACCATCAGGTTGGTTCATCTCTACCTTCAATGACTGATATCATCTTTGATTGTTGCATATGCCCACAAATGTGTTGTATGGTAAAACAAAAATCAGGCAAAAGTATTTTTACATTGGATGCATATGGAAAGGTGCAAGAGTTTGTATTTTATCAAATCTGTTTGTGTGATTCAGGTTTTCTTCAGATCCATTTAACTGCAGTGTGTTTCCCAACCTGAAGGCCAGCCTGGACCTTTCAGCGGAATTTCTCATCCTCAGTGATGTTCAAAGAAAGGTCAAACACGTTTTTACTTCTTATGAAGTTTAATGTAAGATGTAGTGCAGTCCTGTGTGAATTTGTCATCCTAGAAAATCCAAAGTACATATACTGACATACAGATGTGATGTGTTTATATGTCCCCTCTTTGTGTAACTTCTATCAATGGGTGCTTTGCTGCACTGCCAAATTGTGAAGTTTTAAATGGAGATCTGTCACTGATTTAATTGTATCATAACTGATATAGTAACACAAATAAGAAATTGATATTTGTTTGAAAATAATACATTTCTATGTTGCTTGAAAGAAAGGTTTCCTATGGTGGCTATATATGGCTTAATATTTTGTAGAGACTAAAACGCAATTTTCTGTAGTTTAAACCAGACGTGTTCAAATCAAAGCAGGAATTTTGGCCCACTCCTCCTTATAGCTCATCTCCAGATATAGGATTTTGAGCAATCACTGATTCTTATGTTTTTTTATCTTCTTTGTGTTTGTGATCGTTGTTTTCCTGAAACATGTTTCCATGACCCATCCTCAATGCTCTTACAGATGAAGGGAAATTATTATAGATGCAGTATATTGAAGCTCAAGATATCTAAACCCAAAAATCCATCTTCCATTCAATACTGTGCATTCATTCTGTCTTCGAGAAAGATGCTTTTGAACGCAGACAAATGAACTGGTCTGTGAGAAAATCATCTATGTTCACTAGAGGGTGATCAAGTGCTTATTTATCCAATAAGATACAAATTCATTATCAAATCTGACTGTATCTCGTGGTCTGTTCAGAAGTTTGTCACTGAAATCAGAAAGTGTCTGTATTGAATCCATATCTTGCAATTGAAAGGACAACCAGAATTATTTTTATGTTTTAAATGTTTATTCGGTTATCTTGGTAGAAGACTACTGTAGAGCTAGCTTAATTATTGGGGGGGGGGGGGTTCTTTAGCTTTGCTAATGATGTAGAAAAAATAGATTTAGAAAATCTGGAGAGACTGGGGTTTGTGGTTGCTTATTCTGGGTCGTTTGTGATGCATAGGTATTGTACGTCATGGAGCTACAACAGGATCAAGAGAAAGGACATGCCAGCTTCACAGCAGTTTCAGAGTTTCTGCTTACACACCCCGTCCTCAGCTTCGGTGTTCGAGATGTTGCTCATGCCCGACAGCGTCACACTGAAGTCCTTCCCCCTGATGAAGAAAGTGAAAGCATGCCGACAGGTCAGTTTTCCTTCAGATTCACTGGTTTGTTCAAAATATAACTCTCAAATGGCAATTTTTTTTGTCTTCTAGAAGGAAACCAGGGAATTTCTGAGTCCAAATCAGGAATCCAGATTAAACTCTACTGTGTGCATACAAAGTGAGACATTTTGCCATTTAGGACCCTTTAGATCATGTACTTTTAATCTGAAGTGTTTAATCCCCCCCCTTTGGACACAGATCGTTACAGGATGTACAGATTTGGTTTCAGCCCACTCCGGGCGTTTCATCCTCCCACTTCATGGAACAGTCGGGAGCACAGGATGAATTTGGTTAGTTCTGATAATTCCTCAATTCTTACGATCAGTTACACTAATTTTTTTCGACTACTAATAAAAAAAAATTATGTATTTCAAATCTTTTTGTTATGCACATGTTATGCTATAATTTGGTTGACCAAAAGCTTTGTTTATAATGCCAATAAGAAACTAATATTCTCTGGCATTTCTTTTTTTTTTTTTTTTTACCTAGGCTTTTCTGATGCACTGGCTGATCTGAATGTAGAGGCCTCAAGTTCTGATAAAGAGTCTGGTGATAGCGGATCACAGAATAACCTGACCAAGATTCTGCCTCTTCCCTGCCCAGCTGATTTCATGAGTCCAACCCCTTCAGCCTTGCCCAAACTCATGACTCCAGATGCCTTCATGACCCCTAGCGTTTCAGTAAGTTTCTAATACCACAGGTTCATCGTTGGATTTTGTCATGAATGTCTAGACATTCTGCTTTTTATTTTACCCCAGATGCCTGCCTCTCCTGGTAGCAGTGCCAGCAGTCTGACCATCGTCACTGCCATTAGTAGCTCAGATAGTGGTGCAAGGTGGGTTTTTATTACTAATTTCTATCAATACCTTTTGGTGTGGGTTGTTGACAAATAACACAGAGCTGATAAAAAAAGTAATATCTTTAAAGGAAATATATTTAAATTTTGTTTCACTGATAAGATATAGGAACATGCTAAGAAAGGCATCATGTGTATATTAATGTTTCTCCTTAGATTTGTGTTCCAAACATAAAAATGTCATATGTTCGTAGTAATTTATGTACCGTAAATGGCATTAGAACACAAGGAAATTAGCATCAATAAAGCACTCATATAATTTTACTGTTGTCATAAGGTTTTGGGGAATATTAAAAATATTTTGAACGATTTGAGAAGTGACATCCTCCTTTGCATAATGATTTATAAAAAATAAATCAAATTGCATAATCTTCACAAGCAAGAAAGTGAGTTGAGGAAAATACATACTCCATTTTCTTTTTGTTTAAAAATAAACTGGCTATTTCACGTCGCACTATGTGACAATTTTAAGATTTTAATGCAGCAATTTGTAGAAAAATCCATATTTTCAACATCTCTAATAGAACTTGCACATACTTGGAAATTTAAGAGCCAGAACTACACAATCAATCAATAGCAGGCATGATTTTTGAAAGTAAAAATGTTTTTCTGTACTCTTGTCCGATCAGTGATATTACTCAATTTATTTTCTTCCAGGGGTGGAGATGATTTGGTCCAGAGCCCTAAAATATCAGTCGAGTGTAGCAACAACAGCATCCTCAACGCCAGTGCAGGCAGTCCAAGATCAAACTCCATCCTCATTTCTGGCCTTGGGGAAAATATCCAGGTAACTAGCTTGACATAAATGTGATGTCATATCTCACTTCCATTTTAGTTTGTTTCATTTGATTGATCATCAATGCTATAATCAACAGTATATACATTTTTTTTATTATTTATATATATGTATTATATTCATAGCAGATCCTTAGGCAAAACTGATCAATCTGAAGCAATTTCCTACCTGGAATTGTTCTTACAGACCGTAACATAGAAAAAAAAATTCTGTTTTTTTCATGACATCAAGCTTGATAGTACAACAATTGACTATTAAAGCTGATTTCTGACAGGTCTGTGTACGTTGAAATGTTTTGAGTTTGTTTTGTTTTCTGTAGCTGGTTCTAATAAGAAACCGTTAAAGAGTTCTGAAACTTGTGGGGGAAAAAACTTTTCCTATTTCAAACAGCAGAGGCATCTTCCATATAGACTGCCCATTATCAGATTTCAGGAAATGAATGTGCAGACTTTCTGTTCTCGAGGAAATCTGATTTAACTGTTCTTATCTGGCATCCCTCTGTCCGTTCCTCCATTAAAAATCCCAATTCGATTAGAGTATTTCTCCCCCTCTGGTTCTGTCTCACTCCCTCCTTCGAGAGGCCTCTCTGCTCTGTGAAGCGTCTCCTTATTCTCACAGACTTCCCCTCCCTTATTTCCCATCTCCATCCCTGCAGGTTTCCCCTCCAAACCCTCTTCTCGCCCTAGACATACAAGCTGTGGATCCTATGGTTGTTCCTCAGGCCTCTCCAACCAGAGCTCGCTCTCCAGATGTCATCTCCTCGGCTTCTACTGCAATGTCCCAGGACATACCTGAGATTGCCTCAGAGACTCTGCAGAGGGGACTATCTGGTGCCTCACCTGATTCAGTCCCTGTTCTGCACTCTGACTGCATGGCATCAAATGCATCCATCCTCCACCTCCTGTCACCAAGGGCTCGCAGCAGTGCAGAGCACAGTTTGCTATCTCTGGAGTTGGGTGCAGCCTCTGCTGACGGAGAACAGAGACTCAGTAGCACACCATCTCTGCTGGAGACTGCTCTGTCGCAGGAGAATGCAGGAGCGGCTGGAGGATCCTGTTCAGACGGTGTAAACCACACATGGCCAGCTGCTCCTGATATCACCAGAGAGACACGAAATAGCCTAAGAGATAATGGTTTGGCTGACTGGTGAGTGGTTGTTTTTCAGAAAAATGTGTCTATTCTTATTTTATCTCATTTAAACTAATATATGCGTTCCCAGTGTAATACAATTCAATCAGTTCTACAATATAACTTCCAAAAATGTTGGTTTCTCCCAGCTCAAGAGAGGAAATGAAGGACAGGCACATGTCTTCCCCTTACCACAGACGCACATACCACTTGACGCAAAACGACAGTCAAGATGCAAGTGCAGAACAGAGGTAAACCATACACTCCGGTGTATACCTCTTTGTTCGCTATGATCATATGATTTCGCTCTGTGATGAGAAGATGCTATTGAGCAGTTTGTTTACACCAATCCTTCGTTTTGTTCACTGCCGTGCTTGCTTGTACGGTGTCCTTGAGTGGCAAAAAAGCACCTCCAAATAAAATGTTTGTAGTAGTAGTCTGGAATGTTATTGTTTGTTTTATTAGTGATCAGTCTCAGAGCAACCTTTCTCATTTCGTGTATATAACTATTTTTGTTTTTTAAACCCTAGCTGCTATTTAAAAAGTAGCTGTTTGATATATTATGTTTTAAGAACAATATGGCTACTACAGAGTAACACACAAAAACTGTAATATTCATATCGTGATTATTAATTGCGCTCTCATGATCTTTGACGGCCACATTGTCCCACAAGTGTAACTGGGAGTCATTTGCTCATTTTAAATAAACTCCAGCCTATTCATTATGAGGACCTCACCCATTTCTGGCTTTTAATGTACCGTACTCTATAATTGTGCACCATCTTGTATATTGGACCCGTTTTTATCCATTCTGCTTCTTACAACCTAAAATGGGCCTTAAAATCACCAACCTTAATCATGTTGCCTAATCCAAGTTTATTACTTTTTTAAATAGGGTTTATGTACTTGTGTTGACTTGTAATGGTATAAGCAACACAAAAATCATTATAAACGGCAGTTCTTCCACAGTTTTCTGTCTGCTCTTAGCAGTACTCACCATTTTATAATAATAATATTGCTTTTCCCTTTTTCAGTGATCATGATGATGAGGTTGCCAGTCTTGCCTCTTCCTCTGGGAACTGTGGTTCTCGCTCCTCTCATAGACTTCCTGTGAAGGACTGGAAAACATCTCCACGTACATCTCCTAAACTCAAGCGGAAGAGCAAAAAAGACGACTGGTAAGCTGTCCTGCTATTTTATCATCTACATTTTCCTGAAGGTGAGGCAGAACTTAAACCGACCACTTATAATACATGATCATCTCTGTTTTCCCCAGCGAATCCTCACAATGTAGACCAGTTGAAAACCAGGTTAGTCATGTGATTACAATCCAGAATATTCTTTTCAACAATTGTTTGGGTAATACACATTTAGGAAGGAATGTTCTCTCGTGTCTCTTCAGATGAGCACAGAGGTGCAAGATGAGCTCCTGCAGATGTTGCGCTCCCAGCAGAGGGAGATTGCTGAGCTAAGGCAGAACCAGCTGGATCTGCTACAGAGGGTCACTGGCCACATGGATGGTATTCAAAGCTCCATAATGGCTCACATCGAGCATGCCTTGTTGGCTCACCAAGAACAAGAACGTATCCTTCCACTAGGTGGAGACTTGTAGCCTGCTAGAAAGTGTTGGAATGCCATAATCTTCTGTATGATCATTTTTATTAACATTTATTTATCATGCTTACTGTACCTCGGTTTTAGATTTTTTTTCTTTATTAAATGTATATGTGTGTGTGCTAATCAACTATTTGTTGATTAACTTAACAAACTGGTGACAGACAGAAGAATGGAGCGAATACTGCTCGAGAATCAAAGTCGGAACCAACTTCTCCAGGACCAAATGTGTCAGACTCTGAACAACAGTCTTTGCAACCGACTCGACAAAGTTTTGCGTGAAGAAATGAAAAAGACCGTTCCACAGAGTAAGTGCTGATTTATATCTCTGTAATTTAATCTTTGCATGATTTAAGGAAATAAGGATTACGTAGAGCTTCTTTTGAACATGTGTTTTTAATCTCCAGGCATCTCAAAGAGTCTGGAGCCCATGACTGGCCAAATGAGCAGCACCATTGCAGCCAAGTTAACTGCAGTGGAAGGAACACTGAAGGAGAATGTCACCAAAGTTGTTAAGTCCAAGGTCAGGGGCTTAGGGTTTGAGAATAGACATTTTTGACATCCCTGACATTTATGGTATTTTTTTATAAAGGCTGACTTTAAAGCATTTTTGACCTGAAAGGATTGTTTGCGGAAAGAAACAAGCTGAATAGTTCAAGAGAATGCACCATTTTATGAATAATTCATACATAGAACAAGAACAAACTTGAGAAACTCCTAACTTTTCTGCCTTTTTCACCCCACAGAACACTACAGATGCCATTGGTCGTGCTGCTGCAGAAGCCATGCAGGGACCAATTCAGGCAGCCTACAAAGAAACCTTCCAGAGCATTGTGCTCCCTGTGTTTGAGAGAGGATGCCAGTCCATGTTTCAGCAGATTAATGACAGCTTCAAACAGGGAACCAATGACTGTAAGTACAATTGAAGGGAAAGCGGAACGTGAAAAATATTAATTTGAGGAATAATTACTTCCAGAGATAGTTCAAGAGCATTTTAGAACAATTTTTTTAGAGAGTAAATGCATAAAACTTTAACAGTTCCTTATTGGCCAGCACATAAACTTGGTTAAATAATAAATAACTAAAAAAATTAGTTGATGGTTCTACTTAAAAAAAATGGAGGAATCTGTAATGAGCTTTGAGACCGGCTGAAATAATAATCATAATAATTATAATAATAAGCTAGCACATGTCCAGGACCATCTGAAGTTTGACATCTGACTTTCTGAACGATCATGTGGACGGATGAGACCAAATCTGAAATTGTATTAAAGACCCAACTTGCAATATCTGGAGAATGAGTACAGTCCCAAGAACATTACCAACTGTGAAGTTTCAGTGGAAACCACATGCTTTGGAGGTTTTCTTCAAATTGGACCATACAACTGCATCATAATTGAAGGAGGATTCATGATAATGTATTGACCACATATTTTTGGGCAACTGCCTGCTCCCTTTAGTAACTGCATTGAAGATGTGTCTTCCCTCATGACGTCAAACATACGAGAGCTACAAACAAGGAACCTTTAGAAGCATTCGGTGGTCCTCTCTTGGCCTAGCCAGTCTCCAGACCTCACCATTCACTGAAAGTGGAAAAACGTTCAAATTATTTTGTCGACGTATCAAAGACTTATTTGAGCCTCTGCAATTTGTCTTTATTAAATCAGTCTGTTGTGATTTTATGCCATAATTTTGCACATTGTCACAATTACAAACTGTACCACTTAGGTTCCTCTCACTTCTTAAAACCTTGCGTTCCCCAACTATTTGCATCTTGTCATTCAATGCTAAAAACGTATTCTGAGTGAAAAGCGGGCTTTGAACCACTTGTCCTTCATAGAGCACTCACATGAGATCACTTGTTTGTGTGTGTGGGTGGTAGATTATCAAATGTCAATTTACTTTTTGTGTAAGATCAGCGTGATTAATTGCCACACTTCATGCTATTTTTATTAAACCACGACTGTTTTTCACAAACTTAATGCAAATTTGCTTCAAGTCCTTCATATACATGTTCTCTATCTCTAATTTTCGGAATCAGACCTATTAGATTTGGTTGGAAATAATTTTTCTGCCTATTTTCATTACAACTATTGTATTAATCTTCATTGAGAAGTTTAAATGCTTGCTACCATTTCTTGCAGACATCCAACAATTGGAAACGCACGTCAAGAATAGGAAACAACGGGAGCAGGAGGCTCGGGATCCTGTGATTGGCCAGCTGCAGCAGATGATTGACACGCTCCAGAATTCTCAAGATCAGCTGGCGACAACTGTGACGGCCAGTGTGCGCTCTGACGTCCAGCATCAACTTCACATGATCGTGGGAAAGTAAGACTCTGCGCCACATGCATGCAGCACTAATCCAATCTAGTATTTGCTTGAAATCAATATAGTAATGAAGAATCCAGCAATCATACTCTTTCTCCTTGAATGTCTTTCCTTATGGAAAACTTTCGTTTGTTAATGGAGGAAGTAATTGATTTCAGAGCTCATGCAGTGAAAGCAGTTTTGGTGTTTCATGTTCAATATCTTCCAAATGGATCGGCAAGTTTGGCAGTATGCCTAATCCTGGGTTTAATTTCTGTCGATACAGTTGGATTGTTGTTTTCTCCCCCAAATATTTTGAAAAGCTCCTTGCTGCAGAGTATAAGGTTTATACAGTACTTGCATAGCTTTGCCCTGTTGGTCAACCAGTGCGTTATTAACCAGCTCCACATTTCCTGGCCATGCTGGGTTCAGTTACACTGTTTTGTATTTGATGTGTATTGTCTCGATCATTAACATATTATGTTTTGTTGAACACACTTTCAGCAGTTTCGGAATGCAAGAATGGATTCAAATAAAATAAAAAATGTATTCCCATCAGTGCATTTAAAGGTTTTAAATAGGTACAGTAGTATATGCTATACATTAAGCATTAAATAAAGACAAATATACTGTCAAATAAGCAACTGGATGAAAAAGTGCAATTAATGTGTAGATAAATCAAATAAATAACAGAATTGATCAAATAAACAAAACTTCCATGCGGTTTCTAGCACAAACAATAAGCTTTTGTTCTTTCTAGATTGGTACAAAAATGGTTTGTAGGCAAAACAGCCAATATCAGAAGATAGGGTTGGTCTTGATAAAGTAATGTCTTGATATACCTACAGTTAATTGTGGGGGATATTATTACAATATCGTTAAATTACTCGGTTTAAAGCTTAATTAATGTGAAACTACTATAAAGCATTATTTTGGTTAGTGCCATGATTTATTACATTAGATACATGCATATTTACTTTAATCGCAGCAGTTTCAGCTGTAGGAATGAGGAAACATTTGCCATCATGGCAATCACATTATAGCTAGCTGCTATTTAAGCATGAGATTTAAATTGTCTCTATTTCACGTTTATTTTTTCACAATTGTACTATTTAAGCAAAAGCAAACTTTCTCATAATGTAGATTCAAATTAATTAGGAACTTGAAAATCCAGCCAACACTATTTATGGCTAATACTATTGACCCTCTGTGTGCATCGTGAAATGTTAATGGGTGATCTCATGCTGCGCTTCCAGGGTCGGGTGATGTAGGATGGGCTAAAACTTATCATTATTACATCAAAATGCTTTAAATCAGTTTTTATTCATGCAAAACATTATGTATAGATTGCCATCAATGTGCCATAACAACAGTTAGTCAAGGTGTCCTAACAAATTACTTTTAGAAAGTGCAATGAGTTGTTCTGTACCACAAGTTAATGCCCATGTGAATCCTTAAAATTTAGTTTGAGAAACCGACTTTTATAGTAGCACACTATTGTCAACCTACACTCATCACTTGATTAAAACTGATCTAAAGTGTTTTTTTTTTTTTTTTTTGATATAATATTAATTAAAGTTTTGATCAACAAGGAGTGGGGAGCCAGGCCTCGGGACCACCTTTTGACATAAAAAATAAAAACAAGTTGATTGCTTTGTTTTAAGATTTCACTTAAATTTGTATTGATTTTTTTTTTTTTTTTGATCAGTCTGCAGGACTCAATACTGACACAGGTGCAGCGTATCGTGAAGGGAGAGGTGAGTCTAGCAATGAAGGAGCAGCAGGCAGCAGTCACTTCTAGCATCATGCAGGCCATGCGTTCGGCTGCTGGGACGCCCGTCCCCTCTTCTCATCTCGACTACCAGGCTCAACAGGCCAGCATACTGCAGCTACTGCAGCAGGGCCAACTCAACGAAGCCTTTCAACAGGTCAGTCATCAATGGTTAGACCTCTACAAATACTCTTAGAAATCACAGCACCTTAAAAGCATCTTGTAGTAATTGAATCAAAAACTCATTACGCATTAAGTGCATTGAATTGAAAACTTTTTTTATTTCACTAAAAGTCCTTGTCATGTGAGTCAAATTATATTTCTTGGTATTCATGCCTCTGCTGTTTTTCCACATTGTTACTGCATGAAAGGAAATTAATTAAATGTTTTCATTGCATTTCTACATGCAATACCTCATAATAACACGGAAAAGGGTTTTGGGGAATTTTTTTTTTGAAAATAAGCAGCTTAGAAGTTACATATACTTTTGGATGCACTGCTATTTCCATGAATTTATATTTAATGTCAAGAGTTGATATTGGTTTTCCTGATGATCACTGGGATGTTTCTATAGTTTGACCTGTTAATTTTGTTTAGACATGTTTTAGAAACCTTTGCTTGTAGATAAGTTTTCACAAAGACATTACACATTGCTGCTTAAATGGAGGTTCAGAACCACCAACACTTGTCCTAGAGCTGGCCACTCATTTAAATCACTGGAGGTCATTATCAGGGAATTCACAAAAAACCCTTAACCATCTTGAGCAGGGGTACCTGATGTAGCTCGTTAGGTCCTTTAGGCTGTTTGTAAGCTTTAGCTCTGTGTCTCTGACCAGGGTTGGAAATAAACACTGCATGGCTCCAGTCCTGAGTTTGACACCCATAGGCATAGCCATCTCTACACCACTCTACCAGAATAGCAGAATGACCCTACTCATCAGCTGGACCCACAATGCATTTCAGGCGTTCTTGAGGAAAACCAATTCCAAAGTGCTCTTGTTCTCAGTCTGGGAACATTAGTCTTTCAACAAGCACAGCAAAGATATCAAAGAAAGAGTTTCAACTCTGGCCTCTGACTAGGCAACTCGAGCAACTTCTCAGACATGAAGTTTGATGAACATCTTTATAGACATCTGGAAATGCCTTTGCACAGATGCTGCCCATCCATTCTGATTGAGCTTTAAAGGTTCTTTAAAGAGGAATTTGTGATACTTCCTACAAATGTATGCATTAGGGGTGGGCGATATCTCGATATTTAAAACATTCTGGCATATCGTACATATCGATATAATGTCTATATTTAATTTTCGCCACTTTGCTTGTGTGCCTTCTCTGTGCTGCGCTCGTCCCCGCCTCCTTGCTTTTGTTCCCCCTCCCCTTGCCTGTCGTCTCAATCAACATGGCGGCGCCCGCAACCAGCCCGGAGGTTACAGGAGTTGTTGCAAAAAAAGAACAGCTGGCTCCATTATATGGAAATACTTCGGTTTTAAGTCGTCAGACGAACAACAGACAGATGTCTACTGCCGTGATTGCCGTGAAAGTTGCTGCCAACCAAAGCGCAACTAATCTCCACAATTCTATAACGCGGAGTGTAGAATATGAAAGACAGAGCGGAGAGCGCATCACAGAGTCCGCTGCATTTCACATAGCGGTGGACATGGCACCCATATCCGTCGTTGAACAACGTGGCTTTAAACGTATGCTAAAAACACTTGATCCCAGTCAGATACAGTTTACCCAGTCGACATTACTTTTCGAGACAGGAACTCCCGCGACTGTACTCTACAGAGAGAGCACGGCTTGCTGCTGAATTGGAAAAGGTTACTTACAACAGAGGTCCTGCAAAGATGAGCTTGAGTTGTTTTATTTTTGAATGAAAAGAAGGCAATGTGTATTATTTTACAGTTAAAATATTATTTATGTTATCAGGGATTTTGTTTATATCCTAAATGTTACTGGACCACTTTGTTCCTGTGCACTGCCTGTTTTTTAGTTGTTTTAATTTTGAATGAAAAGGCAATATGTATACAAGGATTTTTGAAAGAAAATTTGCAGAAGCACCTCTGAGCTTCAATAAAAAACGACTTTGACATTTGTATTATTATTTTTTTTGCAGTAGGGTTTTTTTTGGGGGGGGGGGGGTGTTATAAATCCTGTAAAGATATCGAGATATATATCGTATATCGAGATATAGCAAAATTTATCGAGATATATCTTTTGCTTCATATCGCCCAGCCCTAATATGCATCAGACTTTTTTCATCATATCCAAAAAGACCTGAGGCTGAAATTGTAGCCAAAGGTGCAGTGCATTGAATAAAAGTTGCATTGTTATGTGAAATCTATTTGTTCTGTGTTTGTTGGGGTTTTTTTGGTGTAGAAATGTGAGTAAAATTAATATTCTACACTTTTCATTGCTGCTTTAAATTAATCTGTTGAAAGATGGCAGCTTTTGGAATATTTTACATATTGTTGATGTGGATGAAAAATGCAGGATTTTCATGCTTGCTTCAGAGTGAGATCTTGAGAAAATCCACAGAGAATCACTTCATTAAGTTGTGCGATGCTTTGTGGAATGTCACCATTTATGGAACTTGAACCAAATGTTTTGTGAAGTCCTCTTAAAGTTTCTCTTTGGATTTCTGACAGGCTTTATCAGCAGCAGACCTCAATCTGGTACTCTACGTGTGTGAGACCATTGACTCTCAGCAAGTGTTCAGCCAGCAGCCCTGTCCGCTCCATCAGGCCGTCCTTCTGTCCCTCATCCAGCAACTCTCCACCAACCTTAGCACACGCACCGAACTCAAGATCAGGTTTGTTATGACTCTTACTACTAAGTGCAGTCAGCCTCCATATGTCCTTTATTGAGCATACACCCCTTGCAGACTGAGTGAGAATGCTAAGGCATGCACGGCACTGCATTAAATGATTAATTACTTGAGCATTTATTTATAGTTGTCGGTATGTCATATGCAATCAAGCGCAGGTTGCGGTTTCATATCGCGGAACATTAATGTTATAACAGTTACTCCTCTACGGATGACCTTGCATTGAAGGGGACATCCAGTTCTCTTGGCACTGCAGTATTGAACTGCAGTTAGCAAAGTGGGCTTCAGCCTGGGCTGCATTAGACTTTGCTGCTTGGGGAAAGGGAGTCTCAGAGTAATGCTCAGCTTGTGTGCTGCCAACTCCCTTTACTGCTATAAACGTCCAGCCCCATCTCTGGACTGAACAGAGAAAAAAAGCCAGTGTTTCACTCTTCCCATGTGTGAAGAAACAGAACCATCTGTAAATCTGTTCTTTCCCAGCTTGGACATATGGATGCCATCCTAATTAGGAAAAGAAGTGCTTAAGGGTTAATCTAAATATAGTTCCTGGTTTCAAATTTAAGAATTTTTCTTGACAAAGATTGTCAGTTTTTTTTAATTGAGACATAGCTTTGTTAGATTTTTAGGTCTATCTAATAAAAAAGAAGATTTAAAAGTATCTGGAAGTAACATGTAGTAACCTAACCGTGTCCTACTTAGGCAAGCCTTGGGAGCTGCTTAATACTTTCAATTGTGAGGTATTCAAATAAATTTTATGTGCAGAAATTTTTCAATCGGGCATGACTCATTTTAGTCTAAAATAAGCAATGGGTTCAGAATGTCAATGTAGAAATGTTAAAACGCAGTTCGATAAGAGATCTGAGTGTCACTGCACATGGATGTGGCCGTTATGGCTGCCCACAAGTCAACTTTAAAATAGGCATGCACCTCCAAAGTAGAACAGGCTGTATTCTAATCTACTTCAAAGTTATACTGATGTCCTAAAAACTAAGTTTAAAAAACCCACCCTTATCTATTTCTTGTCTCATATCTTTCCTTTGGCTTTCAGTAGAGCATTGCACTAGCAACACAAAGGTTGTGGGTTCAAACCCCTGGGAAAGCAATAGCTGTGTTAATTCCCCTTGAAATGGAAGTCGTTTGTGTAAAACCAATGCATATGTCAAATGCATAAATGTAAATCTTGTTGCTTAAATCAGTTTAATTAAATTCAACGATAATGTCCAAATACATTCCATAAACAAATGTACTTTTTTGTGTGTGCTTTGAACGCAAAGATATTAAATGTGTCATAATTGTAAACTTTATTTCCATTTGTTTAGTTGCTGTTGTGGACCCAACTCCTTTTTGTTGGTCCATTAATGTTTTTCATTACAGACTTACAAAACTTTAAATGAAATGGTGGGACAATGTATTTAATAAATAAGTTTCATGTTTTGGATTACACAAAATAACAACACTGTGGTTCGTTGCGCAACTTTTGTGTTTTCTTGATTAACTCCATTTAAGGAGCAACAACAGTCCAGATCAGAAGTGGCCAGTCCTGAAATATGCAGCAATTTTAGTATGTGCCCAAGTGGTTAAGATCTATGACAAGGCGTCTCACATGAGGACCTGCACAAGAAGGAAAGATGAAGTCAAAAAGTTAAACCTTATATTACTTCACTAAACACAAAGTGAAGTATGTCGAGATTTATTTGTTTACGTTGTAGTCATTATGGGCTCAATATCCATTAGAATGCCTTTTGTCATATGTAATAACTTACTTGTGTCTTAGAACACAGAATATGCACCATCATGTCATCTTGCTTTTGGAGCTGGGGAATTACTCTTGGCGAACCTTTGCATGACATGGGCTACAGTTGTAGGATGCCATACATCATGCCACTCTTGTTCCAAAAGCATATGTGCTGGGCTTAGAAGAAAAGGTACTGGTCTGTTGCTCTTCCCAGTGGTTCAAAGTCCTCTTTTCAGAATAAAGCAAAATTGTTTTATTAAATTCTTAATGGAACATTTTCAGTTTCTGGTAGTAAACTAATAAAACATACATGTTTGCATCTTTTAATCTATTTATTAATTAACTCTAATTTAACATTTTATGCCCTTTAGTAAAGGGGCTTATGTTTTTTCTTTTTTTTTTTTTTTTTTTGCTTTAGTTTGTGCAAGTTTGGCTTTTGCAAAACAGCTGGTTCTTATTATGTAACACTTTAGAGCAAGAACACTCTGTAAACAGTAAACCTAATATTAATGTGTTACTGCCTTGGAATTCTTAGTGCTTTTGCCATCTCTTGCATATTTTATAGGACACTGTTTCTTGCCTCTCTCCAGTGAGATACTGCTTAGCTCTGTCATGTTCGAGACTTTAACCTCTGCTTTTACCTGCACAAACTAAGTTTAGCAGAAACCAAGATGTGAACAGTGAATTGTTTTTTGTTTGTTTTTTTTCCCCCTGCGTCAGGAGCATATCATATCTCCTGAACACCAGATTATATTTGAGATATCAGAGTTGTGGGCTTAAATGTGTTGTTATTGAGCCTACACTTGTGAAATTAAAGCAAACTGCTATGAGGCATGAGAGCTTAGCCATCTGGACTGGACCTCATTGCAAAGTCCTAGAGATATTAAGGTCGTTGTATTATGTTTTCTTTCCTTTTTATTGTTGAGAGCTATCTGAATAATCACATGTACAGTAATTAAGATGACCTCCATCTAACATACAGCTCAAGTTCAACCTCTGATGGCATTGTACCACTCATTTTTAGAGGCAGATGGAGAGATAGTTCTCAGGACAGGTGGCATTTTACTAATCCTGGATGGTTTCATAGATTGTTTCATAAAAATAGGAGCAGCCTGGGATATAAGTTCCATAAGCTTTACCCTAGAATAGCTTAAAGAAACAGTGTGTTCTGTTAATACATCTGTCAGAAACCCCCAGCAGGGTTTTTTTTAACAATCCAAACATGTCGTAGCAACATGTCAAATTCTTAATCTCAAGCCAAACATGCAATAACTTATTTTATTAATCTGAGAAATTCTTATGCTTTCCGTCACAGTTGATTTTTTTTATTTTTATTTTTTAGGATTCATCAACTTAAGCCTGGTATCAAATGCCAGCACCCTTGTTGACACCCTTGTTAAATTACTCAAAATTAGAAAAAGGGTTACTTTTGAAGTCTGGTAGAATTGGTAGGTTTATTTTTTGACTTCTATGACAATTGTAAAGGATGTAATTTTTTTAGTAAATAATTAGTCATTAATATGTTATATTAAGCTACAAACTTTATCAACTCTGCCATCTTTTCTACAACCCACTTCCCACATGAGTACACCTTTTTCCGGATTTAGTTATCTGGTAGCAACATACTTCCATGACTCATTACACTGTATTGAAAGCCTTCTTAAGAAACCCATTGGAACAGACATTGACTGGTTTATTTGGTTTATGCCTTACACAAGGATGAGGAAACCTTTACCCTAAACCTTTATCTCAGATGCTGTGAATAAACAAACATATTGTTTTAAAGTGGTATATCTAGATTAAAAAAGGGGTTTTCATAATTTTAGAAGTTTGAAACTTCTAAAATTGCTGGAACATCAGAGCGCCAGTTGCAAAAAATGGCAGAGAGCAGCTGCACATTTGCATTTAAAGAGACATGAAAATCTTAGGATTTTTTTTTTTATTATTCATTGAAGGGTCATTCACAGGACAGTTAAATGAATGATTCATGTGTTTCTTTGGGTTGACCCCAGCTGAGGCTTAAATTACAAGTTGTAAAATGTGTAACATCCTGTTTAAGCATCACAGCTGTTTGAATTAAAGAAATTGCTTTTGATCACCCAATTAATGATTGACATTGAAGTCAAGGCTACTGAAAACTTTGATAAGCTAAGACCTTTTGCACTTTTTAAATGTATTATTAATGCATTGTTGGAGGTCTGGCCCCATGCAAAGTGCTTCCAATATTAATGAGAGTTGGCTTCAAAGACACTGGTTGATGGGAACAGCACAGATTAGAGGAACGTAGCCACCCCGCAAAAACACTTAGACAAAATAAATGATGTATAAAATGTGCTAGCTTTGTTGTATAAAAAATGTGCAAATTTTAACCCATAAAGGAAGTAATCCTAATACGTCCCAGATGTAAACTAAATTCTGATGTTGAATGGCTAGGTGTTAAAATTCAGTCCCCATTAATGCAGACTATGTTTGTGAAAGAATGGGTCATTTTTAGAGTGGTACAGTAGTAGGATGTTACCTTTGCAAAGGTCTAGTTATGGTTTCTCTCTACTCCCTACACCACTGAACTCTCAATGGCATTTGGAAGGTGAAGGTGGAATGGTGTCAGACCTCCATTAAAAGTCCTAAAAGCAAACTGTACCACACCGCTGGAGTCTGACTCTTATTAAAGTTAATAGGAGAGGGGAGAAAGGTTAGGAAAACCAGTCTGACACGAGCGCAAGAATGATCTGGGTTCTCTGTTGTCCACTATACTGTAAATACAGAATAAGATCACTTAGTTTTTTCAAATAAGTTGAACAAGCTATAAGTGAAAACACACTACACACGTTTTTTATTATTATTTATTTATTTAACCTGGAGAAAATGTCTTGTTTGTATCAAATGTTGCGTCTGATTTAGGAGGGATGTGGTGCTAGAGTGTTTTTGCAGCACCTGGCTGTTCAGTTCCAAAGAATGGAACTCTTGGGTGCTTACCAAGACTTTATGGACCATCCCAAGCTCTCTAATAGGTTTGCACACCAATGCACAAAGAAAGATTGGTGCTGGTTGATATTAAATCTCATATGAGAATCTTTGGCTATCACTTAATTACATATGCAGCTAAGGCAGATGAGCAAACACTTCTGGCGCTATAGTATAGCTTCATCATACACAAGCTGGTTAATTTTATTCATCAGCTGAGTCAATTTAGGCAGCAGATCTTCAGCACCTTTTATAGGACAAACTATAAACTTTTTTTTTTATCCAGTGAAATATCTTCCATTATGTTAATCAATATCTGCCATTATGTTTTGTTTTTTTTTTTAAATACCTTCCGTTTTCTTGTTTATCTGTAGCTATCTTGACGATGCTGTGATGAACTTGGATCATGGAGATCCAGTCACCAGAGATCACATGTCTGCAGTTCTGACGCAGGTACGACAGAAGCTCTTCCTTTTCTTACAGCAGGATCCCCACAGCCCTCTGAACAAACGTGCCCGTCGTCTCATGATGATGCTGCAGGGTCTGGTCAGTCACTAGAGCCCATTGACGCCTTCTCAAGGGTTCAGTCGTTGTTCTGCAGACCGATAGATGGCCTCCAGGACCTCAAACCATCCTGCTGTCTGTTGCTTTCTCTGTGCTTTGAAGCTTGCTGGTCTTCCTCATAACTACTATTGGGATTCAAGACTTGGACTCTGATATTTTGGTCAGTTTGGACCTCACTCTCCTTACATTTTGATTTCATCTAAAGGCCTGTTTGAATCATCAGTGCAGCATGGGATAACCCGGTCATAGTAATTCAGTTCAATATTTTGAAAGAAACGGCATCAAACTTAAGTTTAAAGTCATCCTTTACGCTAAAGGAAAAAGACTGGACAGAATGAAAACTTAAACTGCGTCACAGGGTGTTGCTAGCCTCCACTTTAGTCTTTTTTTTTCCCCTTGTTTTTTTTTCCTCTCTCTGGATAATTACCGAAGCTGCAGACAAGAAACCCGGGTCACTTCATGGAAACCAGCTTAGTTTGTTACAAAAGTTGTCGGCCGACAACCAAATCCAATTTGGCTTGCTTGATATGCAGAGATGTATTTGGCATATTTGTTGCTTTTCTACATCAATGAAGCAAATGTTCCACGATTGCTTTTGTCCGTTTTTTTTTTTTTGTAATGACTGTTTAAATATTCATCCTACAGAGTTGATTGTGAAATGTTCGATTAAGAAGCCCTTTAAAATCTCTATCAGGCTTGTATTACTGAAGTCTGTAACTTGCAGTACATATGCTAGTATTTAGAGGGCAAATATTTATGGATATCATTGCTATATATATATATATGTAGCATTTCATTCTAGCCCATTGTTTTGTTCTATTGTTTTTTACACCACAGGGTTTTTCTGCTATTGTTCATTTCATGATTTCAACTCTCAATGTTTGCTAGTGTGCAAGACGGTGTCTGGAATGCATCTTGTTCCCCATTCTGGTTAAATGTGTTCCTTTTAGTCATCCCTTCTGATGTAAAGAAAGTGCCTTATCAGACTACTGTGTATCATGGTAATTATTTCCTCACACCCTACGACGGGTGTCATGCGTGTTGAGTTTGGCTTAGCCCCCGTGTTTTTTTTTTTTGTTTTGTTTTGTTTTTATCACCAACTGAAAGCATGGAAGTTAGAAATGGGCAGATTGGTTACTAAAGCATTTCCCCGGAAAGTGCTGTATACTGTTGTTTCTTTTCCCTACTTTTTTTGGCCATTTATTCCTCAAGTTTTGTTAATTCGATGAGGAAATGCCAGCCCAGTTGATTGTGTTTGCATTAACACATTGTTCGTTCCCTAGTCATCTTTATTTTTAGAGTTGTGCAGATTATATCCTTAGCTGTTTGCAGCAGTCAAACTCTGTAGGATGTTTACAGGGTGTAACAATGTGTCCTCTGTTGCTTTATTCTTGTATGTATAAAATGCTCTGTAACAAACAAGAGCCTGCTGTGCAATTGAGGGTGAACCTGAGAGGCTAATTAGTATATATTAAACTCAGCATGGGTTGCATGCTACTGGTTAGAGCCATAGGTAACTTGTTTTTACTAATTCAAAACCCCACGTTTGTTTAGGCTTTGTAACACTGTTTCCTGATTTCGTTTCTTTCTTAAAAAGTAGATCATCCAGCCAAAATGACTTGTGATTGGATAGATGGAGAGTTTTATTTTGTTTGGGTTTCAATGTCATATGTATTTTGGCCAGTTTTAAGTGCAGGGTTTATTGGTTTCAATACTGTTTTAAACATGTCTGCTTTTGGGGTTGTTATACATTACATAATGTCATCAGTGTTTGAGGCCTGCATTAAAAATGTTTTCCTCCCCTACAGAAATACCGAGTGGAGGTTGTATAGGACAGTTACATTTTTCCATTTGTGTCTTGATTCTGTTCCTAGTGTTTGGTTTTGTTGTATATTTTACACTCATTTCTTTTGTCCTAGACATTTTGGAATAAAAAAAGTTAACATTTTTCAATGTTCAAACTGTCTATGCATTTATTTTTCATGGGAAGCGTTTTGTTAAAGGGAACCTTCAATGAAAAGTACTCTTTCCAGCTATCTGGACCGGCTTGTGTGGACAAGTTAAATCCTAGTCATCTGGTGATCATAGTTGATTCTAATTCTTTTTAACAAGTGTTTATTTAACTGAATAGTTACGTTCTACCACTCAGTCTGGCGTTGCCAGGTGGGAAAGTAATTTCAATGTATGGCCACATCCCCCAGCAAAGCTAATCAATGCTCCAGTAAAATCTCAAGGTCCATGTACCATTTGATTCTTGACATGAATTTAATATTAAATGCTGTTACAGACCAAATTGCACATATGTAACAACAAAATAAAATGAAAGTAGTTTAACAAAAAAAAGCCAGTGGTGAGAACACTGCATCTAAATAAGTTTGAGGTGAGCGATCTAAAAGATAAGAGCAGTGCTTGACGTGGACGGGTAAGTACTCTAATGTGCAATACATTTCCAATCTTTACTGAGTGCCGGTGTCTACTAAATAGTTTGTTCATGTCTTTCGAGTTCAGATTCAGGCTTAGGCTAAATCTTCAGACTAATCTAAATTGTTTATTAGGGATGCACCGATACTGGTAAATGGCCAGATACTGAGCTCATGCCCATACTCATTTGTAGACCGATACTCTGCAATGTCATCGACAGAACTTTTAGTGCACAGAGACTCTCAGCAGGCTCAGCAGTGTGGAAATAGTTTAGAAATAATGCTGTTCAGAAAACATCTAGGAGATGTACAAAAAGCAGTACGAGTAATAGGATTCATTTGAAACTAAAACACAAAAATGTGCCGCCAACAGGAACGTTCAGCAACCAACTAGGAGAAATGGATAACAAGAAAGCTAAACAAATAACCGAGTTGCTGTCTACTCCATACATTGTTCATGACGATCAACCACTTTCAGATTTTGATAACCTGGGATGTTGTCACCTTAACATTTTTGAAGCCAAAGTACGGGATTCCATTGTAATATCAGTGATGGTGTATTCCTACAAATACATGATACAGATGTCTTAAAGTGAATCTCATGGTGTCAATACTTGGAAAACTGACACATACCAGAAAAACAAAATTTGGTACTTTTAGTAGGTCTTACAGAAATGGTATTGATGCATGCCTAGTGCTTATGATTAATATGACCAATAATATCGACTAAACTTTTGCTGCCTCGTGCTCTTGCCTTTAGATGGACATTAGACTTTTTGTGGAATCCAGACATAAAGATAAGACAAATATAAAATAGAAATATTAAAGTTTATTGTATTACATGCAACATGGGTTTCAACAGGTGATGCATACTGTAAATGCACTGACTACAGTATAGTTGTGCTATGATTCTTATTACTTTTTCTTGGATGTGTCTGTAGACCAGTTGTGCTTGAATAAACCTGTGTAGAGCCTACATTGGTCGCTTCCCCGTTCACTCCTCCCCTTTTACTACAAGAGTGGCGCTAGTGAATCATTCATCAGCGAGTTCAGCGCAATGCGAGCTGATGCTCCGAGTCTCTCTCATGAACCCTCGCTTCTGATCTGACTCTTCTCAGCTGTAGCTTCTGAGCAAGCACTGGATCTGACCAGGATGACACCGCTCCTCTCCAACGCCTGCCTCATCTTGCCTGTTGCTTTACATCTGCGTAAGTTCATTTCAACACGTTTCTTTCTGTTGGAGTACTTCTGCCGAGGTTTTAGAGAGACAATGTCCTTTATAAAACGTCATATTGGGTCCTGTGGTCTTTGAATAGCTTTTAGTGTGCAAAATATCAAATTTAAAGGAGATAACTAAACGTGAGTTTTTAGATAAAGTGTTTTTCTGTCTGAGTGCAGCGGAGTTGGAGTCGTGCACTGCTTTCAAGTGTTGCCCCGGTGCCGCTGACGTTCGGCGGTTTCTTTGGAGTCGACGCAAATGTTGACGTGACGTATTTCCCTCGAGGATTTAGTTTGTATGTGGGTAAAGCGCCACGGCTTGAACAAATCGTGAATAAAAGCATCTGTTCTCTCTGTCACCGCACTTGTCTCAGGAGAGCAGAATGTTAGCCTGCCTAGATTGAGGGGGGGATGAAAATATGTTCATGGCTCTCTGATAAAATTGTGAATTTTTGGTGACTGAAGTGGTCCACTGCTTCCTGCATTTTAATTAATTCATTTTAAGATTCAGCATCGAAATACATGTATATGGAAATACCTATATTCGGTAAAGATTTAAAAGAGAATTTTATATTAAGACTCTTATTTTGTTTTGTACCTTTTTGGCTACTTCATAAAATATTTTTTAAGGACCTAGCAATTAAAATTAGTTTTCTTCCCCTAGCTTAACTTTGAATGTTTTAATAGTAGATACATAGTGATGCACACATCCATTATACAATTTGTTACTCTTTTTACCTTTGGAAAACTTTAAAAGTTTGGAGGCTAAATCGGTTTATTTCGAGTACGCCCTGAAACACATCTACAACCAAGTGACACAAGCTGTGTCTAAGATGTCTAAGACACCCTAAGATGTCACCAGCCAAATGAGACTGTCTAGCCTCGTTTTGACCACTCCTCCCTACAACAAGATGCCATATACCAACAGATAGCATGTCACATTCAGCTGGATCTGTTTTTAAAATAAAACTATGATGTTTTAAAATACTCTCATTACTACTAGCATTTAGAGAATCCAGTGAACTGCTTTCTGTATTAAAAACCTGTCACTTACATGTAATCACACAATAAAATGGATTTGCGTGCTATTTCAAATTGATTATGTGTAGAAAAAATGACACAAAGCATCTAAGGTCACAAAGAATTGTAGTAAAAAGAGAATGCATTTGAAGGACCCTTTGAGTTTTGGTGAAATGGGACATGCCTTCATACAGCGCGGTCTTGAAATCCGTTCTGCATAGGATGCAGAACCTGGATTAATACATAGCTTATTTGAGTCCCACACCAGTAACACAATGATCCCAGAATGGTTTGCTATTTCCTCTTAGATTTTGAAGTCCAGATCATTAGAAGAACATAGATTCCAGTTATCTCAAGAACGTATTATCTATGATCACAATTTTTGTAAGTGTAAAACTCTTTAGTTAAGATCTATTGTTTTTTTTCATCAAAATATAATTAGAGGAGTTTTTTTTTCAAACCACGAATGACTGTGAATGAATAATCAATGTGATATTAACAGCAAGACAAAGGGAAACGTAACATAAGTGTCCCAGAACCTTCAAACTTTTCCACTGGACACTCAAAAGATTCTATTTTCTCTCCACAAAACTAGTAACGACTTTAAAGGCATAGTATAAGAACTCGAATCAGAATGCAGCTATTTGCTTCTGACCTGAGATTATTAGCCAAGCGAGAAGGTTCTAGTACATGTTTGCAGCTGTAAGTACACTCTTAGTCTTCTCTCAGTTGCTGGAGTGCTCTGGGTTTGGAATGCAAGCCCAAGTCTGGAGGGTCTTTCCAGTGAATAATGAAAGATTCAGCTCTGCAGAAGTGGCGTCTTGAATTGATTTTTTCAGAAAGTGATTGCAGACTTTTGCAAGCAGTGCGATTTTGAAAGTATTTACAGCAGGGTTCTTGAATTTCTTGCACGAGGTCCAGATTTTGTTGAATTAGGCACTTTTTAGGGTGTCTTCGCCATAGACGGCTATTAACCAGGTAGCTGCATATGCTTAGAAGTGAATAGAGGAAATTGGTGGGATTGTGGGAACAGAGCTCCACCCTTTGGTTCCACTTTGAATCTTGCCCTTACACAGCCAAACACCCCTTAAACTGTAGTTTACAGCTTTACAATTAGTTTTGAAAAAATGGAAATTATTTTATTTTCTTTGAGTTGACTTTTAAAGTTTTTCCCCGTGCCTCATTTTTGAAAACATACAAAAACAATTAGAACTTTCAACTTTACCGATCGGAAGTTATTTTAAATGATTACATTTTATTGGTTTCCCCTTCACTTACATAGGGGTGTATTTAAAACATGTTCTGTAGCCGTACTGTAGAAGGCAATCAAGGCACTTTATGCTTCCATCAGCAGGCTGTGCCAGACATGATTGAGTTATGTTCCATTTCTCTCACCCTTAGCCCTTTTCTTACACCTTTCTCTTGAAACCGAGGTCTGAGGGGAAGGGCTGAATATATACGGTTGCGAATCCCTGCGAAGTTGTTTATTTTGCTAAATGGTTCAGAAGGATCCACTGCTGGTATTTTAAAAAATGTAAATATGTGAACCCATGCCACTAATAATATGGGTCTCAAACTGGTGTGGTGCATAATCGTAATAAAATTCAACAGATGAGCAAATCTCATTAGCCCAAATACAGGAGGTAATATCCAAAGGGGTGCCTGCTGCGATGCCGCACTCCACATTATGAAAACTGTAGTTAATAGAAACATGAACAGAGGCGTCAGAAACATAGTCTCCTTACAAATGCTGGAATCCTGATGCTTTGAACATTTCTGGAGGTCTTTGTTAGTTCTCAGTGGGTAAAGATGGGTGCTTCAAGTCCCTGCTCGCATTGGTGCGTGTGTGCCAATCACAATGGCTGTTTTGAATTAAGTAGGAATGATGTGACCCCACCTACTGTTTAATTTGATTTTAAATTTGGTTTTAAAAAAAGAAGGTGGTGTTGTATAATATGATAAAAAAAAAATACATTTATATAGAGGATTTCCACAAAACACTGTTTTAAAGGTAATTTATCAGAGCAAATTGTAGAGTAAAATCCACTTCAGTTAACCAGACCAAGATGAAAAGTACAATATTCTTATTTTGTCTTAAGGGAAAAATCACGGACCACAGCAACAATCTAATCATTGAGAGAAATCTTCAATGAGACTCACAAATTGACTGAAATAAAGTAATCTTCATTTACTGATGCAACAATCTGACAAACCAGACAGAGCACTTAGATTTCTGACACAAACATACATTTTGTACCCTCAAGAGAAGATTCTGTGTTTGAGATATGCTATTTCAAAAAGAACCAGATAGAAGGTGCAGGAATCCTTGGAATATTATGTGCAAACAAACCCACGATTGTTTCATGTCCTGTCTCCTTCAGATAGAACAACAACACTAGACATAATTAGCCTTGCGAAGAGTAAAGTATTCACTGACTTTCACACCGCAGGTCTGACAGGTCCCTGCCTAAATTACAAAGCAGCCTAAAGGATAAAAAAGCATAAATTGAAGCACATTAGAATTTATTCAAATTTTTCAGAGACAGTCTGACGAATATTGGACCACAGTTATGCTTTTTCTACCCTTTAGAAGTCCTGGGCCTTTTTGAGTGTTTTTTTTTTGTTTGTTTGTTTGTTTTACATTTGTTTTTACACTTTACCATTGTTCTAATACAATACTTTTAAAACGGCTTTGTGGCAATGCTTGATATAATTTTTAGTACAACCCCAGCTTCTTTTTTTAATTATGTTACGAAATATACCACAAAAATTCTGAAATTGTACAAAAAACGTTAAAAGTGTTGAAGATTAAAACAATTTGTGAATCCACCAAAAAAGCAAAGACAAGGTCAAAACAATGTGAAAACTGTTTTTTTAAACTGTTCAATGCACTTAGTGCTTTTTTTTGTGCCGTAACTTTGAAAAACGCAAACCATATCACAGGTATTGTGCTTTCAAGGGTTATCCCTTTGTTTCACCACTAGATGGCACTGATGGAACCGATTTGGCGTCAGTCAAAGGAAACTGAAAGATGATCGTGCAGACCTTGCAAATTATGTCGTAACTCTTGTAATGTTTGTTTAAATCCAAAACATTATGAAAATTATACATTAAAATTAAACAGCAGCTGGTGTGTGTCATTTCTAAATAATTCAAAATAGCCGATGTGATTGGAAAACACACAGGTGCATGTAGCGACTTCTAAGGGTTAAACAAATAGTTTTTACACTTTCAAAATAATAATGCGGATTAAATTGCATGCATCACAAACTTGTTTTTTTCTCAGAACCCACATATTTATAGACCCAATAAATTATTTTATTTTATTATTATTATTATTATTATTTTACAAAATGTAACTAATTTTACTAAAACTGTATTTTGACCAAAAATTGTCTCAAGCGTCACATCCACTCATCAATTGGAAGTAGTAGGTCTTCATGGTATTTTCCAATACCCCCTCATACTTAAAATTCACCAACTTAGCAATATTTATTGTAATCTTGTCTAAATTTTGACTCTAAGATTTTTTTGAATTTGCTTTTTATTTTTATCTTTTTTTAAAGATTTGTATTGACGTTATACTGCTAATTTTGCCTTAATTTTCAATTTGATTTACCTTTATTCAGTGTTTTTTTTAATGTATAATTTTCATTAAAAATGCTTCATTAGTTAATCCCTGTGTGTTGGGGCTGTTTTTAATTTCCTTCACAATGAACAAGGTTGTACTGTGTGATTCAGTATGAAGCAACCACGATTAACACCAAAAAACATAATGATTCTTTTTTTTTATTCTTCAATGAAAAAGTTCTGGTCAATAATGTGATCCATTCGGTTAATTGTGTCATTCTACTGTTTTAATCTATTGTTAATTAATTATAGTGACCATTACACAGGAATAACTCTGATACTCAAAAGTCAGATGTTTACAGGTGCTGATATGATGAACTATTAAAATATGATGAACTATTAATCATAGAATAGTAGTAAGAACTATTCTATGATTAAAACATTTGAGAATTTTGTGCATTTATTCATCAGGACAGATTTACTGTATTAAATGATAAAAATCAGAAATATACACTAATTCTGCATCTCATTTAAATTTTATTGAGCCAGAAATGTACACAGTAGTGTACTGTTTAAGGTTTAGGAAGAAATGAAGTACAACATTATAATTTTAAAATACACACGTTAAATTGCCCCCTAAATCACCTTAAAATAAAGCATAAAATGCTAATGACGTATTTAAAATTCCCCCACATCACTGGCCTACCAGCTGCAATGAACTAAGAAAACACAACTTCTGAAAACTAGAACACTAATGTTTACCTCCAAGGATATCCTTTTACCTTCTCTTCGTTTCTGAGCAGGTTTTAGTCAATAAATAGAAAGTGACTGATTTGCAGAACAGAGAAAGAATAAGTGTCAAAGTGTGTCAAGTGCCGAGGTTTTTTTCCTTATCTGCCTTTAACAAAGAAGCATTTGAGGTATCAGGTTTCATTTTTGAAAAATATTATATAAAATTGAGCAAACCTAAGTTATTTATTCACTCATGTCTCTAAACCAGAAGGTTCAAGACCTGGCAGAGCATTTCTGAGTAGAGTTCTTCTCAAACTTCCATGGTCACTCCCTCACTTCTATTCTGCACCAGGTTCTCATCATCCCTCATTCGCTTCATCATCTCATTCTCAAGGTTCAACATGTTGTACTTTCAGAGATGCTCCTCAGCAAAACTCTATTGTAACGAACGCTTGAGTTTCCTCTGGCACCCTAGAGGTGGTTGTGTTAAATCCAAGCAGTTTCTTAAATACTCAGACCAGCCCATCTGGCACCAACATGCCACGCTTTGATGCTCCATTTCAACAGCAGCAGATCGTCTTGACCAAGGCTACCACCCTAAATATTTCTTCAGTGGCACCAGTCGGAAAAGATATTTGAAGTATATGAAGTGATGCACTTGGAAAATAGGTGGAAAAATAAGCTTAACAGCATTAACCGTTTTCTCCCACCAGCATAATTACATTTGTATCAATTTCATACCAAAAGCCTCATTAATTAATGTACCTCGCCAGAGTTTCTCCGTATATAGCTTTTAGTCCCTAAATAAGTTCTGTGAAATGAACCAGCAGCTGAGCCATGACATCTACCCCCCTCCCCCCCCTGACACTCCACCCCTGTGACACTGCAATGAATATTCATGAGAAAACTGACTTTACAGGAACTGGTGCCCTCAAGAACTAATGAATCCTGGATGATTCTGTGGTGTGCAGGGGCATGTGTGTGTGTAATGTGTTAACGGGAGAGAGAGAGAGAGAGATGGAGCAAAGACAATGACAAATGGCTGAGGTAATTAAAGTTAGCTGAATTGAACATAGACGCTGTAGTGCATATTGGGAACAATATTTTTAACTGGGGCAGCACTGTGGCACTTTGGTTAGTGTTGTTGTCTTATAGTGAGCTCAGTGCTAGCTAGGGACCTTCCTTGGTTCATGTTCTTTGGCTCCTGCTGGTACTCCACTTTCCTCCCACAATTAAAGTATATTGAAAATTCCTAATTCCCCTTAAGAAGGAATGTCAGTATGCCCCTGCAATGAACTGGTGGATGACCGGTCCATGTGTTGTTTGTAAGGCTGTGAACATATATCTTGGCACAATATATCGTAATACAAAATTGCGTATCGTGGAGTTACTGGGAGATATCGTCTAGGAGCTGAAGTGTATTTGCTTCTTTGTGTGATTGTGATTTTAGTCACTTCTGAAACTTCTTTATCTTATGATTTAGTTTTAGGTAATAGCTACTAGGAGACAATTATCCTTTCCTCACAATATAAATGAGAAAGATTATCAAATCAGCTCTCTCTGGGATTTGGATGACAATGAAAACATTAAGCAATGTCCTTTAGTGGATGGAGGGTATAAAACATTCTCGTTTTATCTTTAACTAGATCTTAATTTTTTTTTAATTCCATTTTTTTCGAATGAGGGTTTTCAGTTTCCAGGTCTGTTTTTTTTTAAACATAGCTTAGTATAGTTCATCGACTATGATTAGATCAGAAGCATCAAAGAGATTATTATACTTATGTTCAGTGGGCAGCAAGGTGGCCTTTCCTGTTAGAATGTTGTTGGTTCAAGGCTTACCGGTAACCTTCCTGGAAGGAGTTTCCATGTTCTCCCCGTGCTTGCGTGGGTTTCCTCTGGGGACATGCAGTTAGGTTAATTAAATGTGGCAGTTAGGTGTGAATGTTGCCCGATGGACTTGCGACCTGTCTAGGGTGTACCCCCTCTCGCCCAAAGTACGCTGGAGACAGGCACCGGCAGACCCCCGTGACCCCGAAAAGGGACTAAGAGGGTAATGACAAGAAGAACAGTACAACCAATTTTCTAATGCAATAATTCCAAAATGTGCATAAAAATGCATGACTGGATTAAAACCGCCTGGTACAAGCTAGTCTCAGATGTCACACAGATGGATTGTTGGCTTTCCTGATGGTCTGGCCATTTAAGACTAGTTACAAGCAGGTTTTTGGTCAAACCGGATTCATCGATGATAATGCTAAATGATTACATGTGTGCTTTCAATCAAATGCAACTGGATAAAAATAATGTACCAAATATGTAAATGTAAAATCAATACTGCCAAACCCAGAGAAGATTCTCTACAACTCATCTTTGGAGAATTGACCTTTAAAAAAATGAAGCTCTTAGTTAATGCAATGAACAGGAGCTTTTAAAGCAGTCAGATTATCTTTAATTCATTTTTTTATTACAAAATGATTGTTTCAAATAGCAACATATGGACTATGGCTTCAATATGTCAAATCAGTGTAAATGACTATCCTAAGGGAGTTTGTTCTTTCACACATTTTGGGTTTTAATGAATTCCCCAAGGAGCAACTGAAACACATCATATGCTCTGGCTAAAGACTAAACTAAAGTGATTTTAGTTGTTAGTGTGAATGAGAAATGTAACTATTGAGTTTTAACATCCGAGCAAAAGAGCTACCAATACCTTGTGCTAGACTTCGTTCTGTTTCATCTACATTGTGGAAGTGGATTTAAGGAAAAATTAATATGGCTGTCAGGTTTGTTTGATCACGGTTGACTGACTACAGCTAACCCTTTGAACCAGTGGAGACGAGACATGGACACTCTGCGTGTTTTTCTAGAATTTCACCATTATGTGATGAGCATCGATAATGGGTATAGATTATCTGAACAGGGAGCAACACCGGCATAGGAAAAACAAATGCATGAAACACCAAAAAGATATTTAAAAAATAATTAGAGAGCTGTGAGAAGAGGAGAAGACGACAGGCAAATTAGAAATGAGAAGAGAAAAAAGAGACTAGAGTTAAGGCGAAGCATAATGAAGAGATGAAATAAGAAGTCAAGATAGAGAGAAATGAGGAAACCATGAGAAGATGAGATAAGAATCTACTGTACAAGAAGAAATAAACACAAAACAAATAGATGAAAAGTTGTAAAAGGCAAGAGGTCCAAAATGAACAATGCTGAGACCAGACGTTCATACAGAAATGACAAGATGATGGGAGAACTTAAAACTCAAAGACAAGGAGACAGAAAAGAGACGGGCCAAGGCAAATAAGATGAAAAGAAATGAGACACAGAGACAAAAAAGGAAGTTAAAATTTAAATAAAGACACATTGAAAAGATAACAAGTGAGATAGGGAGATGAGAGATGAGCAGACATGAAAAGGGAATAAAAGAGTTGAATGAGAGCAAGGGGAATGATAAGATAAGACAGTAGATGAGATAAAAATAGACCTGAAAATCTTACAAGATTGGATGAGGCAACGAGAGAATTTGTGATAAAGAAATGACCCTTGATTGGTCAAGACAAGGCTAAGTACAGTATGAGAAGTGAGAAGACAGAAGAAGATGTGGGAAGATAAGATTAGTAAAAGAAAAATGAGCCACCAACACTAGACATCAAGGGAAATTGAATGCAGCTGTTGAGTCAGACCAAGTAAGTTCTGTGTAAAGCGAGACATGGAAAGGGTAAAAATGAGTCAAGACCAGATTTCGAAACAAACAAGTCGATAAAATGATGAGAGAAAATACTAAAGAGATTTGGACTAGCCAACAACAAAATAGAGGTGAAAAAAGCCTTTGACGAGGGAAAAAAAAATGAGACCGCTGTGGAGTCCAGAAGACTAACAGTACAAATGGGAAAATGAGAGGAGACATGTGAAAAGACACAAGAGTATAAGAAATTAAATGAGTGTGAATGATGAGTAATTAAAAGCCAGGAAGAGCAGCGAAGAGATGTTAAGCGACAAGCAAGCAGATGTGAATCTTAAATGAGATAAAGACGAAAGAAGAGGTAAGGAGAAACAAGATTTGAAAGTAAGATATGATTATTTGATTTAATGAGGGGGGATGGGGTAGAATACGTAATTATAAGCATTGAGAAAATACAAGAAAAAAAAACATTTAGGTTTCACCCCATTCTTAGTTACTACAACTGACAGAGAACTGTCTTTATTTTTCATTTGGAGATCAGGCATGTTTTTTTTTTGTTTTTTTTTTTTGGAGTGTGTTATGTTTACTTTTGTAGTCTTAGACTTCACCTCCGATGACCTCCATTGTCAAAGAAGTCTTAGACTTCCACCTCCTTACGGTTACATAACTTCCTGTGACATCACTTTTTCTACCACAGTTGACTTGTTCCTTTCCTGTCTGTCCTGTATTTTGGTTCATTGTCTCACCACTAGAAGAACTCTGATCTATCTCATTATCTTTTATGCTCCTTCGTTTTGGTGGTCTGCTTGGCTTTGTGATTTGTTTATTGAGTATTGCTTGACTCCCAACCTTGATTTTGCTCAGCCCTTTTGTATTTTGATGCCGTTGGAAATATTCACATCTTTTGTAGTTATTGTATACGTGTTTGTTTGTTTGAACATTTTTGATATTTTGTAATTCTGGGTTCCCATTTGTAAATAAATTCACTTGGTTGGAAACAATTTGTTACGTCTAAACTTCAATTTAGAAAGTATCTTTGGAGCCAGTAGTTAATAGAGTTTAGAGGTGTAGTTTCCCTGTTGATAATCCAGATGACCCAGTTCGAAACATTTCAGGCACCACTGTTTGAGATTTGTGGTTTTAATTAGTTGAACTATTAAGGATTAATTGTTATGATATCACATGCTAACGCAGGACTTAATGTTTACAGATGCTAACATTTTGTTTTTAACGTTTGGGATTAAAAAGGACAAAATAATTTGTTTTGTAAATATTAGATCCCAGTTTTGCATTGTTTCCTGGACAATGTGTCCTGTGTGGATAACAACTGGCATTTAGCTCCTCCTTTTGTTCATTGCTAATGCTAAGCCTTAGGATATTGTATTTAAAGTACCATATGCTCTGTAATGGAAAAATAGTTTGAATCCTAATGGTCTGATCTAGAACAGGAAGTTACATCACAGCTAGGCTTTAGAAATCAGGATGTTGGAGACTTTTCACTCCCTTCTTTCACATTCTTTAAAATCTGCTTCACTCTTTTACTCTTCCCTCTCACTTGAACCTTCCAGCGTCTTCACAATGATGGATTGTGACAATAGCACACAAAAACCCCCTCAACCACAGTGCTTCACTGTTCATCCACTCATAAGCAGAGCACCGTGTTCATTTAACTGCTCATATTTGGAAACACCAGCCAAGGTGTCGTTTTGAAAAGTTTGTGAAAACGGGATTTCCTGAGTTTTGGAGGTGGTGGTTTTCGTCATCCTGGTCTGTGCTTGGCATCACTGCATTGTTTACAAAGACCAAGTCTAATGGTGGACAAACCAAGGACTATGTTGTGGTTCACTGTGCAATTGTGCCTTACACCATGTAAGGGATTACTTGCATTTGTATCTTATTGGCCCCTGTGTTTTTTCAAACTCAATGCACAAATCTACTGCCACCTGTAGTTTGGTATAGGGATTTGATACACTGGGATTAACCTGTTTTTCTATGTGTTTGTGTCGACTACATAATGTGACAACAGTAGAAAGGAAGAACATCTATATGAATAATTTACAATGACCGATTATTACTGAAGACCTTATAAAATGAAAAGACTTGATAAGAAGATAATAAATATCATAGAACCTCTACAGAAAAGAGAAGAAAGAAAAAGCAGAAGAATGCTGCAGTCATTGGAGAGAAGATTGCTGCAGTTGGAAGTGTCCCAGCCTGTGTGCCTGGAAGCATACACTAACCCTGATAAGTTACAGCTGGGAACTTCAATGTTGTAGTCGATAAAAACTCATTAAAGCAGGACTGGGTCACTATGTTAGTGTCCAGTGCAATGAACCTCGCATTTACTCTCCATCAGAGCGGATGAGAGGAGCGTCTATTGATCTTAGCAGTAATCTCATTTACTTGCTGGATGGAAAATAGTTTCAACATGGCCTCAAAACTCACCTTAGCTAAGGTCTAGGGCTTGCACTCCAGGGAAGCAGAAATACCGGGAAAGGTAAGAGGGCATGTTTGCAGTGAATGTACATCCTGTAACACTTCAGCTTCTCTCCTGAGTACAGTTATTGCCTTAGTATAGAGCCTTATAGCTCCAATTCTGTCATTATTGTAGAGCACTTTCAACTTCCCGGAAGTCTGTTTCTGCTCCTCTAACTCTGCCTATAATGCGAGAACTATTGACTTCCCAGAATTCTGCTTTTTAATCCCCTTATCAATTGTAATCTATTTAAGAACTAAACTTAATTGATTTTAAAACAAGAAATCAAATTCGAAGTGTTTTTTTTTCTAATTTAACCTTTCAAAACACAGAACAAAACACCAAAGTAGCATACTCATTACATTGTACCAGACCTTTTCATATTCAAAAGTCTAGTTTTTAAGATAATTTGAAAAAAAGAAAGAAAAAAAAGAGTTTCACACTAGCATACTGGCTCCGTTTTTTTTTTTTGTTAGGAGAACGACCAATCAAAGCTGGCTTTTTTTTGATGATAAAAGAGCCTATCTGTGGCGCTCATCCCAAAGTTTAATTGCAAACTAGTAAAGGAAGCAGGAAAGAAACAGTGTTGCCACAAATCCTCCCTTTTCTCCACATTTTGTCAAAGAACTCCCTGTGGTCAGCCACCAAGAGTATAAACAGTTCAACATCCATGTATTTTTCTATGAGTTCTTTGATTTCTTCTCTGTCCTCGTCGTCTTCTATCATGTTTCCCTGTGTGGTACAGAGTGAATCTGTTGAACTGCAGTCGCCATCTTCAGGCATGGAGCGTCACTGCATTAATTTTTCCTGGAAATTCTGTTGAAACCATCAGAGCATTTTTTCTAATCTCAATTTGTGATCTCTATAGAGGACTTAAAGCTCAAGCTCACGGGCAGAACCCGGCTGTCCATAAAACATTTTTAAAGGTGTATTGGGGAGGAAATGATAAAAAAAGTGTTTCTACAGTTTCTCTGGTTGTGTACATGAAAAGACCCTTTGTGATTTCTCTTAAACATTTCCAATGGAATTGAACAGTGGAAGTTAATGAAATACCAGATGTGAAAACAACAATTTAAATCTCAATCTGTAAACCTACCTAACTCTGTGAATGCATAAACCATTATAACATGGCTACATCTTAGGTTGGTTGGCAAAAAATGTTTTTGTTTTTGTTTAGTGAATGTTCAAACCTGAAACTAATAATAATCTGACGTAATAATTGATATGATTCTGATCCTGTGAACAATAGCAATGTCTAGTAGAGCTGCACTGGGCCAGAGTGGTTAGAACTGCCACATAGATGGAGGGTTTTTGGATCTAATGCTGTCTCCGCGCCTTTATGGCTGGATTATATTTGCATTTTCCTCACACCATTCTAAAACAGGTTTCTGTTAATGGCTTGTGTTTGTGACTGTGAGTGTTTGGTTGGTGTGTAGCTCTTGGATTAACCCTATTATATTCTTTTACATTTGGCCTCTGAGCTGGGATAGACATCAGAAGACCCAGATGGATAAATGAGATGGGATCAAGCTACAAATTCCTCATCCCTGAACAAAAATAAATGATAATATAAATTTTATATTAGTTTCATTTTAGAGGAAATGTGCTGAAGACATGTTCTCAATTTTTTTTTAATCTCCAGGTTACCAGAGCAATAAAAGGTAATTATTTGATTGAAAGTTAGGCGTTGTCTTGATTACATCTATCAATTTTATCACTTTTTATCAACAAAGCATGTTTTCTTGGATGTGATCTAAATTTGAGTAAAATATTTCAATCAAACAAATTCACCAATTGATAGGGATACTGTCAGGGATTCGCTCCTACACATGATTCATTCACCCGCACACCTGAATCTCATTTAAATGGCAGTCACACTAAACTGAACAAATGTTTAATCTTAAACCAATTGCAAATACGGATGGGCACCGGATGCATCTCTCATGAATCCACCCACAAAACAGCTGTGATGATGAAAAATGACAATTCTCGATAGGACGTTTACAAATTTTAACGGGGTGTCTCTAATCTAATTTACAGCAATACTGACGTCCTAAAAATATACATTTGCTTCATATTGACAGATCAAAAAGCTCAAACATGTGACCTCTCTAACCTGGTAGCTGAAGTCGCATCACATAATACAAATCTCACAGGTCAAAGGTCTCCCCAGCTGAACATTGTCAAAGAAGAATTGAAAACGTACAACAAGGTTTTGCTTTGTCATTTACTTTGCCATTCAGGTCACTATATACATTTTTTTTCTTAGTGTAACCCAGTCACTGATCTTGCAAGACTGACCGTGAGGAAAGGAGAAGAGCAGATGAGAACCGGATTGTCGAAGTGAAGAAACACAAACACAGGACTGACATTCTGGAGATGTCAACCTTTAAGAAATGATATGTTATAATCAGTCTACCTCTAGTTTACTACCAAACAGAAGATGCATTTCTTCAGAGGGAGGACTTTGTAGACATTCACTTGCCTGGTTTCAGTTCCTCCCCTTGTTGCATCTTGCCAATTGTTTTCATGGTGATTATGGTACCGGTTGACTTACGTAATTGTGGATCAAAATGTTCTTGTGATCAGATAAACAGAAATGTCCATGGAGCCCCAGATCAAGGTACATTGACTATTAATTTATGAACAATTAAATATCTCACTTATGTGCTTGTGGATGCCCATTCATGCCTTGTTTGGTGCTATAATCTTGTCTGACCTCCTTGGACAGCTCTTTGGTCTTACCAATGAGGGAGACTTTCCTGGTTCTGTGGATGGATATTTATTGAATCACATTGTAATTGTTTTGTAAAGTGTCATGTATGCCATTATTTTTAAATATTTATATCGATTTGCTTTTATTTGTCTGGAACAAAACATTCTTCTGACAAGAGCAGAATACTCTACCACCTATGAATAGGTTCAGTGCTGTTCAATTTGTGAGCCAATGCCAAGTGGTCACTACAAGGGCTGCATTTATTTAGAGGACCGTTTCACGGAAAAGCGTCAAAGAGTTCTGTGAAAAACAAAAATATGTTCAGGCTCTTTTCTAATAAATGGCAATGGAAAATCATGACTCACTGGCACAGTGGATGGAGCTCTTAGTATTTAGGCAGAGTGTATTTTCACTGGCTGAACAACAATGCTGAAGTTTTTAATTTCCCTCTGGTCACAACAAGCTAGGAGCACTAGGAACATGTGCATAGATTATTTGAAAGTTTTATCGTATTCAAGATTCAAGAGTTTTATTTGTCACAAAGTTACAAGAGACAAATATCCAGCAGCGAATTTAATGCAAAGGACAGAAAATAATGACAGAATAGTGAAAGAGTGAGATGAGGATACACTGTACACAGTAGAACCGTTATATTTTCAGAGAACATTTTCTAACGATTCTAAAGATGAGGTTTTGTATGTTCTTTTTTTAATTATTGATACATCTTTGAAGCAAAACAGAGCTTTATTTAATTATTTGTTAAATAGGCTCAGAACAAGGGTGTGTTCATTTAACCTCTCCAGCCCGAGAGTCCCCCCTTGTGCGTTGCATTTTTGCTCATAGCTCACTAACCCTGAGAATAACCCACACATATTAAATTCTGTTGTGCTCAGCGGAAACTCCTCTAAAAACGTATCTAATTCAATTTCATATTCGTGAACCACAGCTCGAACGCCATGCAAATAAACAACAACATATCCGGAGTATAATTCATGATCAAGTTTTTGCTTATGTGCGATATGTATCCACAATATAAACGGAAACACCAAAACCATGGCATCAAATGAAAGCTAACAACCAGCTGAATCCAGCGATATGCAACTCATTTACATTGCATGAAGTATTTCAGAGCAGGGAGCGAAAGTTCCACGAAAAAACGCCAGCGAAAACCAAGCAAGCATGTAAATCTTGTCTTACCTTTGCCGTTTTTTCAACAAAAACTTATTTCCATAGCGATAAAAGTCCGTTTGTTGTTAATGTCTGGTCGATAGCTTCGCGGAAACTTCATTTTGGCTCTTTTCTGTAGCTCTGTGCTCGCATAACATCACCAAATATGGAAACACTCCCCGTGCGTAAGAGCAGATCTCTCCACACTGCGCGTTGTGTGATTCATCGAGGATCCTGCCAGTCTCAAAATGGTTGATATCATTGGCTTCTTCAGATTCATAGCTTTTTAGCGATATATAGAGCTCCCGGATTGGACAGATGGTCGGGGTGTAGGGACACGTGGAAGCTCGAACGTCGAAAGCGCCTGTGAATGGGACGTTACGCAAAGCGTGTGCAGATTGCGTAAATGGGCTTCCACCCCCCTTTTACAGCGTTTCTTTAGGAGTTTTTTTTGCTGAAATCATGTCCCGTAAGCAAGAAAAGAAGACCATGAACGTAGCGGAAGCTTTGGACAAGATTTTTTCCATATTTCAATTATTGTGTCAAACTGTGCCAAACTGTGCCAACATGGATTACGCCTGAACTTTGTTCAATCAAAACCTGTACAGAATATTAGTTTCTTGTAGTATGGACACCAAACTTGCTACAGATGTCTTTGACATGTAGTGGTTACAATTGATTGTGTTTATTTGCTTCGTTACAAGTAAAATAAGGAGATATTAGAGGAAACATGTGGGTTTTTTTTAGGCGGAGTTCATTTTTTGGCCATTCCAACATCAATTACTCTTACCCAGTTACTCCCCAAGAACCTATCTTCATTTTGATACCAAGATTTGCAGTTTAGACCTTGTAAAAGCTGAGAAATGCCTTAAAAAGTAAAAGTATAGGATTTTTGGAAAATAGGCCTCAGGGCTTTAGAGGTTAAGTCAGTGATATCGATACTAAAGATATGATGACATTTTCGTTTAAGATAGAAAACAACTCGACTTTTTGAGATCTTTCCAAAATCTATAAAGAAAATCTGTGATATCCTGCCTCCTGTACTCTGGACCCTGTTCTGGATCTCTATTGTGTTGTAATTGAGAACAGCTCATCTATTCTCCCCCGGATCATCTGTAATCCCTGACCTGTTTATTTAATTTCTTCCCTCACCCTGGTGCAGAAATCTGCTCTCATCAGCTTCATTTAATCTGGGGCTTAAATCCCTTTTTTTTTTTTTACTAAAATGGCTTCCATGAATTCCATCTCTTTAATGAAGCAAGATCTGCTTTATGTCCAGGATAAAGATGGTTAACTTCATAGTTGTATGAAAACATTGGGACTCTCATCTCTTTTGGTTTGGGATAACAGGGGATGATGGATGTTAAATTCCAAACTCAACTCTTCAATTCAGTCATATTTTTCTCCATCTGAGGGAAACGCAAGTGAAAGCATCAAACATTCCATAGAACATGACTGATGTGTTCAAGATTCACAAAAGAGTTGTGTTCTGCTTCTGCTTACCAATGCAAAAGGGCCTGGAGACATTTCTGGTGAGCATTTGAATATTGTCCTCTGTAATAACCATTTTGTTTCATACAAGAAAGATTTGAAATCTCACATGCAGCAGTTTGTTTATCCACAGAAATAAACAAATGTTCATGGGAAATCTTTGATCGGAGAATGAGGCAGCTTGGCACTAATTTATACCAAAAGACATCTATCAGGTTGAGGTCACTGAAGTTCAACAGCAAACTCTCTCACTCATGTTTTATGGACATTTCTTTATGGGTAGCTGGGACAGGAATGGGTCATACTCAAACTATTCAGACATGGGGGTTATAGAAGTATAGTCTTGCTCAAAATGTTTGCTGAAACATTAATAGTTCCATTCATTTGAATTTAAAAACCATGCCATGCCATAATCCCCCAGCTGACAAGTATGAGTCACTACTCCAGAGTACTTATTTTTCACCACTGAATCTGATGCTTTGCAGTGTTTCCCCTAGGATCATGGCCTTGGGAGGGGGGGTGGGGTTGTGGTGTTATGGGTGGTGCGGCAAAACACTCACACAAACACTTAATAGTGTTTATATGTTTCTTTTAATTGCAGTATACCAATATATTATAATGTCTGAACAATTACTGTACAATAACTAAACAACTGTACACTGAACTAAACACTAAACATCAAATTTATTTTAATATGTTAATTATTCACAAAGTGTGCAGCTTTTGTCACTGGAGTGTATCTTTCTGGGCTTCTGAAAGAACATTTCCAGAGCATCTTGGTATGGATAGTCTGAAACTTCTGGCCCATTTATTGGTCCCCTTGCAGCCTATTGCGAATGTCTGTTTTGACCTGTAAATACATTAACTGTTAGGCTTTAAAAGTGATAACTGATAGTAACAACAGTAAAAATCAACTTAACATAGTGATAGTTTAAAGCAGGAAATGCCATTGTATAACTAACTAGCTAGCTATTAATTAAGCAATTTATTTATCAATTCGTTCATTCATGCTTGTGTGTATTTACTTACTTACCAAGATCAGTCTTGTACAGCCAGGGGGAGTATTTCCCCTCTGACAGCCAAGCTGGGTCAAAACCTGTCGTTCTGTGGTGGCTAGACTTTTGGTGCTTGTCAGGGGCAGGACATGCAGCACTTGGGCTCTTTTCTGTACTTTGATTCGGAGTAGGAAAGCTACACCGGCTGCTGCTCGCAGCAGAACACGTGTTGTCCTCGTCACCACCTTGGGAGCGTTTAAAAAACACGGATATTTTTGCCTGCTGCGACATATTCTCAGACGCGCGGTCTCTGTCCGCTGATGGGTGTGTGTGTGTGCGCGCCGCCGTGCGCGATACTGAGGACAATTGTAAACGCGCAAACGTTGAGACAGAAATTACATGCCATCGTATAAATAACATAATGCTATTTAGTTTAATAAAAGAAAAAAGCAAAGACCTGTTATATATAAATTACTTCTGTCGTTATTCGACTAAAATACAATTAACTTGACCTTCAAGGGGGGCGGGGGGTGCCGCTGGGGGGGCGGGGCGCCCCCCTAATATAATGGTAAGGGAAACACTGCTTTGCATTGCACTTGGTGATGTATGGCTTGAATGCATCTGCTCTTCAAAATCCATTTTAATGAAGCTCTCTATGCTTTGACCATGATCAGAAAGCCACGTAAAGTTTAAGGAAACAATTGAGCAGAAAGTTGGAAACTCTGCACCTCAGCAGCCTCTGATACCAAGTAAAATGGTGCCCGTAACAACATACGATAACAATGAATGAGTGCAGTCAAGCTTGGCAAATTACCTAAAGGAAGTAAGAAACTTCAGAATCAAACAGTGTGTGTCGCAACTGTCAGGGGTGGGTGGCTTTAATAGCTGGAAAAGCATGTTGGACAGGATAATGACGTTCTTTTAATAGAACTTGTGAATACTCATGGAGTGTTTCTACATGCAGCAATAAGAGAAAAAAATCTTTTGAAAACATCTCTTGATAAACATTACTGTTTGTGATGAACACCATCCCTGTACATATTGGATATTGTTATTGAAATATTTATTACAACACATTACAGAAGACTCTGGAAGCCAGGTTGAAGAAGATTTAACAGAAAAACGTGGCTTTTTAAATACCATGGTGCCAAAAAGTACTGCTACTGTAGACAGAATGCAATGGAAAATAATCAAAAATTATCCAAACCAAGATGTTACATAGGACTCGGTGCAGTAAAGTAAAGGTTGTTTGTCTTGCTCTTGAGTTCACTGTTCTTCGTTAGATTTGTCTCCATTGTTATTGTCTCTTTAGTTTCTGGTGTAACCAAACTCATTTTCTAGTTTGGTTGATGTTCCTTGTTACCTTATTATTGGCCGTGTCCTGTGTCACCCGTGTCCTGCTCTTTATCTCACAATTATTCTTCTTATTTCTAAGTTGGTACGTGTTGTGTTGTCAAGATATGTTTTGGTGCATAAAGCTAAGCTATGCTATTCTTTGTTATGGTATGTTATGTTTGCAATTCACCAGTTTAGGCTGTTGTTTTCGTCATAATTCTGTAGCTATATTGTCTAGTTTAGTTAAAGAGAGGTTTGGGGAGTTTATGTTTTATTTAGTGCTCAGTTCAATGTTCTGTCCCCACACATCAAAATGTGACAACCACATCACCATGGATCATTCCTTAAATGCTCAGTCCTCACAAACATATCTCTCTCAAGGCTTTACGCCATAAATGAACAACACAACACTACTCCAATGATCTTCATATGATATTTTAATCTTGAATTGACAGCGCTTTAATATTAAAGGGGCCTTATTATGCAAAATCAACTTTTAGTGTTGTTCCCTTATCAAAATCATGAATTTTATTCATCTTCCATGCATTTTGTATAATATTTTCAGTTTTGTTTGTTTTTTTTTGGAGCGGAAAATGGCTTGATGTTCCTAGCACCACCCATAATTCTAGAACTGCCCACTGACCAATTTTTTGCAGAATTCTGACTTACAGGTATGGTTTGGTCAGCAGGGGTCATGATGGCGCATTATGCTGAGGCCAGAAATATGAAGTGATACAAAGTCACAATTATTATTGCATTTCGAAAGTTAATAGCCGTGCAGTGCTAATGTAGAGGTACACATATTTGTTATAAATGCTTTAAATATGGCATAATACGCCACCTTTAAGTGGAAATTGTTTTAAATGGGTCTTTACTGCTAAGCACTTCCAGATAGCTCACATTTGAATCTAATTTAAACTCCATTTCTAGGAGAGTCTTGTGAAGGAGCTCCTCGAACTCTGAACGTTTATCTGTGACCTTGCTCTGGACAGAAAGAAGCTGTCAAATTAATCCCAATAGAAGTACGATATCTCCGTTCCATGCTTTTCTGCGAATGTCTGGGACTCACAGGCTCTGATTTCATAGCGGAGAATTACTGAACCCTTGTATCTTTTTTGTTCTATGGAAGATAATGAAGAGTTATGGCAGAAAGCAGGTCTCATTTGGTCTGTTGCTTTCATACTCAGACAATTTAAAGTGAAGTGTTTGTGAGTGATTGTGTTTTCACGACAGCCCCATCACCTCCTCATGATCAGTCAGTGCTGAGCACATCATAGTAATGGAAAGGACATGGTCTATCTTCTCTCTTACATCCCAATCTCTCTCTCTCTCTCTCTCTCTCATCTTCTGGTGAAGCTGCAGCCTCACAACGGCTGAAATAAATTCACAATCTCCCACGAGATTTCCGGATGTGTGTTATGGGTTTGAGGGGAAATGCAAAACTTCTTTTAAATCTGTTTAAAAAAAAGCTTCCTTTTATGATGTCTCGACCTTTAAATCTCGAACTAGCTGAGATTGGGTTTTTTTTTTGCAGTTAGTTTCTTCCACAAAGACTAAAATGAAATATTGTGGAGGGTGTAACTCGCTATTGAACACAACAGTTCCATACTAACAAGCAGAAAAATTGTCTACCACCTTTTCAAGGCCAGTTTTCTTCCAATTAGTACTCTTCACCTGGAGAGGACCTGTGTTTTCATGGTAAGGGTTATGTACCCGGATTGAACTGGATTGTCATCCTCATTAAAGTAGATTTAGCCTGCCTCCCATTTAGTTTTGGTTTTCTTTACGCATCAAAACTTAACAAGCTGTTTACGTGTAGCAATGTTTCTCTCTAAAATTACAGCATCTTCTCGATTCCAATTTGGATTTATGAAAGAAATTAACAGCTGGCTTTTCATCTCCCTACAGTTTCCTACCATTCATTGTTCCAGGAGTGAAGGTGTGAATGGAAAACCAGAGAGGTTAGCCAATCATTCGAAAAGAGGACTTTGCTGGCATGAGCTAATTATCAGAGTTTGTTTGTTCTATCGCAGGCAGCCTTGTTTTAGATTTAGCTCAGGGAATAGGGCTCCTCTCGTCTTTTGCACGCTATATGCTGTCACTGCTAGGCATATTAGTCTGTCTCCCTTAACGATGCTACGCAAGAGAAGGCTATGGTTACCATAGAAAAAGTTGCTATAGTTCTACATTAAAACTTTACAGCAATGCTCCACTCTCTGTTATTTCAAAGTACTTTTCTATAGTTTTTCTTTTTCATAATAATTTAATAATAATAAATCTAATTTTATCTACCGTTGTGGTGTCTTTAAAATGTGTATACATTCTTGACTTGTATAGTAATTTAATCTTAAGTTGTTTATGATGAAAACTGTTTTTTTTTGTTAATCTACTTGGTAAATGAGCAACATTGTGAATTGTTACCATGGTGACTTTGTTTTGTTTTGTCCACATTTCACCAAATCAATAGAGCCTTATCTTCAATGTTTCCATTGTGATGCATACTCTGAACAGAGGTTAACCCTAAAATCATAAAAAAAATCTAAACGTGTTTTGCGCTTTGGAATTGAAAAAGAGATTTTTATTATTTATTTTCTGTGGTTGTCATGTCTTCAAACACAGTTTTTGCCAAATACTACATTTACATTTATGCATTTGGCAGACGCTTTTATCCAAAGCGACTTACATTTGAATAAACATATTTTTTCTGTCAGTTCTTGCTTTCCCTGGGATGTTTACTAGCCAAATACAATCCCAAACCAAGCTACAAACAAGGACCAATAACAAGCATACTCTAAATCACATTTCAATGAACAAAAGATTCAATGTTTAATTCAATTGAAAGGGTCATGAACTGAGAAACCTAAAAGTGCTGGATGTGTTAGAAGACATATAATATTTGATATATAGAGAGAGCTGATAGAACAAAAAGCTACAGAGAAAGTTTCAGGGCTCAACATGTCTTGAGCTACAAACTTAGCCGTATTGGAAACACACATCGCAAATGGATTTTTGACCACACTATACACACAGCTCTAATTTAGTCTTTTAACAGCTAGTTACACAGGAACCCGTTTCTTAAGATGGCTGCATTTTAATGGGGATCCAGCCAGTGTACAGAAGAGCACATCTGTTTATCATGTCAATTTTCTTAATGGAAAACCACTAGATTTTGTTAAAAGTATCTTTAAGAAGCTTGACTGTAATGTGGCTGGAGTGCATAAACATAATGGTTTACCTAATGTGCTTTTCAATGCTGTGTTGGTTGTTATTATATTATTAATATGTGATTTATGTTATTTTTAATCTCTGTTGTGCTTGAGGCAAAGGTAAAATGTTGTGCACATTGCTTGCTCTTTAAATCACAGTTTTACTCCGTTCCACCATAAAAGTCTGGGTACTGCAATCTCTTTAATAGCGTTTGCCCATATGTGTTTGTGTGAGGAAAGAACCAATAAGATATATCCCTGAAATCGGATGTTTGCTATTTCCTTGTTCTGGCAGATGGTGTCAAAAACATCATACTTTCATAAATATTTACATCATTGACCAAAAGGGGTGAACATTATCCAAGAAACAAGCTCTGCTCACTTTGGGAACCTGTTTGAAGGATTAAACAAGGTTTTTGATGTAAAAATGGCCTTATACATAATTAGACATACATTGACTGTATAAAATAAAAATAAAATGCTGGTAAATATCAAGAAAGCTAAACTCAACGCAAAGCAGTGGCTGACAAATTAATACATTATGGGATGGAATGGTCAGATGAAAGTTCTCTTGCTTTATGATTATCTCCTCACTCTTGAATTAACATCTTCACCACATTCACTGGCTCCCCTTGTTTACCGCGCACATGTTTGCATAGTCAGATTGAATATTTTGTTGCCTATTTAATATTAACTATTGTCAGCCTGGTGTGAGCTTTCTCTGTGATCACTAGTTTGCTTCACTCTTTAGGCAAGTCTCGTCACGTCTGCCCTGTCAAACTGTCATAGCACTTTGTTTGCAGTTGGAAAAGCCTTAACTCTGTTATCACTTGGAAGAAATCTTTTGTTGGGATCATGAGTGCCACCATGGGGAGAACATTTAGTTCCCTTTATACAAACGATCATCTTTGCTTTGTTTAATAGACTAAATAAAGATCATTGTTGATTCTGAAGCATCCTTGCTTCTAGATTCTTTCTGCATCTTCAAAACTTGTATAAGAACAAAAACAAGCCCAAAACATTCATAATTTGCTAAATAACAATCACTATGAGAGCTTTAGGATTTACACCTGACATGGGAAGGGAAAGATGCAGAATATTTTTTTACTACATCAAATATTAATTCCACAACAATCCTGAAAATATATAAAAATACAAGTATTAAATCTTGTATTTTTTTCAGAGCAAAAATTTTGACTTAATCAAGAGTTGAGACAAAGTAAAATTTCACAAATCTCCCTAAAACCAAAGACGAGGCCAAAACAATGTGAAAATTGTACCAAAAACAGCCAAACCTTTCCTAAACCTTATACACTGTTAACTTTCAGCACTTTTTGCTTCATTATGCTTTTGTTCTGCCAGAACTTTTAAAATGACAAGCCATATCACAGGTCTTGTACTTCCAATGGTTATCCCTTCTTTTAACCACTAGATGGTACCAATTTGTGGTCTGTAAAATGAAACTGAAAGATGATTGCGCATTTTCTCACATTTAAATTTGAATTACCAGACAAACTATGTGTCAACTCTTGTAATGTTAATTTTAATCCAAAAATATAAAAACTAATAATCTTTTTGCAACCTAAACATTATATTTGAGGTAAAAATGAAACAATAGCTGGATTGCGTCGTTCCTACTTACTTTAATGTGATCAGCACCTGTGCATGTGGAAACTTCTAAGGGGTAAATCAGTAATCAGTACTACATTAAACATGTTTCCAAATAATAGAAATACGGTAAACTGCATTCATTATAATTAGTCTGACAAGTTCCCTGAGCTGCCAAGTCAATTTATATATTTAAATAAAATTATTTAAATTATTAAATTATTTTTAACAGTGTGCAAGAGTCATAAAATTAAAAGCCACGAGTGAAGAGAAGACAAATCCTTGCAAACATAACATTTGATAATGAACAATGCTGTACATTATTTTATATTTATTACGTATTTTCAGAAACAAATGCACTATGGCCTTGATGCTTTCTGATGATAGAGGAGTCTTAATGAGTGCGTGGTCTCTTATATTTCTCCTGATCCCTCTAATATGACATACGTGTCTGTGCTCTGTACTATAAATAGATGCAATTAATCCCTACATTTAATCAGCATTTCACATTACAATCGCTACACATTTATTCATGTACAGTACTTTACAGTTTTCTGCTCTGGTTCAAACTGTTTACATTGTTTTTATTGAAAATTGGACAGCATTTGAAAATAATTTGAGGTACATAAGAACAATCAACAAATGAGAAATGTTCTAAATATTTTATAGTGTGTATAAATTCCATACACACCCTTTAGGCTTCTTCTTGAATGACAGGGTATGCTATGAGAATAAAGAGCAGAAATTGATATAAATACCTTGGGATCTTGTCGGCTTGTCTACATAACTGTCTCATATTTCCATGGGCCACAGTGTTTGTGAATGCAAATGTCCAGAAAGCAAATAAAAATGCTTTTCATTTATTTTGATGTGCTCCCAGTGGGATGTCGGTGAAAAGCTTGTGTAGCAAAGCTATGCCACAAATGTGCTTTCTCAGCACCTTGCTGACTACAGTTTGCATATTCAACCTCATGAATAGAGAATGTGCCCTGTACACCTCCATCATCACTCGCTCCAGAGGTCATTTCCTCAACTGTGAGTCTGAAAATGTTCTGTAAAGTTTTATTATGAGTCTGAATGATCGTTGATGGCCAAAAGTTTCTGCTCATCTGGCCCAATCTTAATATATGGTATATCATGACATCTGCTCACCCTTTGTAGCCATAATGGCGTTAGTTCTTCTAGGAAAGTATGTGGAATTCACATCCTTCCATTTGTTAATTAAAGACATCAAAGTGTAGCTCGCAGTCTCTCCTTAAATTTATCCCAAAGGTGTTCTCTTGGGTTGAGGTCAGGACTCTATAGAGACCATTCAAATTCTTAAAACTCGCTCAAGCTTTCTTTGTTCGCTCTGTGTACAGTAATGTTGGATTAGTAAAGGCCAGCTCCTGAAAAAAGATCTCCACACCATAATCCCTCCTCACCAAACTTGAGTACTGTTTTACTGCCACATAGAGAAGTCTTTCCTGTGGCTCAGTTGGTAGAGCATTGCGCTAACAACGCAAAGGTTGTGGGTTCAAATCCCAGGGAAAGCAAGAACTGACTGAAAAAAAAAAATATGTGTCTTTGCATTACACTTTAATATTAAAATTTGGGGGTTAAATATTTTTAGTATGAAGTAGTGCTCTGCATTTCCTGTTATCTCTAAACATCATCATTTGGTTAAGAGAATAAAAATACAAAAAAATACAATGGGTTAATTCAGTTTAACACCAATGAGTGTGAGATTATAAGTCCACCATGTTTTAGCAGTTTGGAAACCCATTCCATGAGGCTCTCTACACACAGTCCCTCAGCGTCCTTACTATGTAATTTTAAAGGGCCTACCACTATGGCAAAGTTGCTGTATTCTCAATCTCTTCCATTTTGTTTTATATCACAGACATCTGTGGAATATTTAAAGAGTTGGTTCCAAAATGCTATAAATCCATTTAAATTAAGTTGAGAAACACGGTGTTCCTTTCTGTACACATGGCTTGTATGAAAGCGATATACTTCTTTTTCAAACCGTAATATACTGAATAATGCAGTGTTTTTCAACTAGTGTGCTGGTGAGGAAATTGGTCACTGGTGTGCTGTAGGAAATTATCCAAGTTCACCTAATTGGTCTAAATCAACCTGGTCTTATTGGTTCCTGGTCTATTTTTTTGAGTCTATTTAATTTCTATTCAAGAGACGTTAACAAAAAACGACTGTATATTGTCAATATAGGCTACAGTTTCATTCTTTAACTTTTTTTTCTGATGGTGTGCCTTGTGATTTTGTTCCATTAAGAAAATATGCCCTGGCTCAAAAAAGATGAAAAATATATATATTTTTTTTTTCATAATATATATATACATATATATATATATATATATATATATATATATATATATTTGGTTTTGCATGAAATGCTGTAAATACATGACACATTTTACCCCCAAAACCAGACATTCATTCCATCAATGTTTTTTCTTATGTGTCATTCCAGCACCTTTGAATGGCTTTTACTTTTCGCCCACAGACGAAACGAGTAAAAGCTCATAAAAATGTATAAATTTTATATAACCAAAAAAACAAAACATGAAGACATAAGGTGCGTTCGAGCCCATGCTGCGCTGCGCAGACCGATCGTCGAGATTAGCCGAAAGTAGCCGGGGAGGAGCTGAAAACGGAGCCGTCAAGTCGGACACGTTTGAGATCTCGTTGCTTCCTGAAACATGACGTTTGCCTACTTTGTCGCAGATGAACTGGATTACATTTAATGTACCACATTAAAACCACATTACATTAAATTACTGACATTTTAGTTATTCCATAAAAAAATATTACTCAAATATGCAGCTGAATACTATAGTTGGTCTGTATGAAAAAAGGACAATAATAAACTTATGCACAAATCCAATAAAAATAATTTAAGGGAAAAAAATGTACTGCAGTCAAAAGATCGTAAACTATTTACGAAATGGTATGCAAATTGATTTTTTTATGCAATTGTATGGATTGAAGCACGAAACACACGTGATCATCGTCATGTGGTGAATGTGGCCAATCATGAGAAGCTGTGACGTCATCATATCCTGGCGCAGTCGCTCCTAAAACGCTGCTCTTATGGCAAGCCGTTTTATCATTTAAACATTTGACCTGACTATCCGTAAATACATTTTAAGATAGGAATAAATCTTTTGTGACTAGTACTAAATATATTTTGACTAGAAGTAAATACATTTAGAGATATCTCCAATTATATTCCGACTAGTCGAAACTCATTTGAAGACATCCGCAAACTATTTAGAGATATCTCTAAATCATTTATGACTAGTCATAAATGTATTTGGAGATATCTCTAAATCATTTATGACTAGTCATAAATGTATTTGGAGATATCTCTAAATCATTTACGACTAGTCATTATTCTCCATTGACTTCCATTGAAAATTAATTGCAGATATCTTCAATTGATTTGTGCCTAGTCACAAATGTATTTACAGATATCTCTAAATATATTTTCACTAGGCGTAAATACATTTAGAGATATCTATAATTATGTTTTGACTAGTCAAAATTCATTTGAAGACATCCGCAAGCTATTTGGAGATATCTCTAAATCATGTACGACTAGTCATAAATGTATTTGTAGATATCTACGATTATAATTTGACTAGTCACAAATTAATTAGAGATATCTCTAAATGAATTACGGCTAGGTAAAATATAATTGGAGATATCTCTGATTAATTTTATTTAAAGATATCTGCAAAACAGTTAGAGATATCTCTAAATAATTTGTGGCTAGTCAAATTATAATTGTAGATATCTACAAATACATTTATGACTAGTCGTAAATGATTTAGAGATATCTCCAAATAGTTTGCGGATGTCTTCAAATGAATTTTGACTAGTCAAAATATAATTATAGATATCTCTAAATGTATTTACGCCTAGTAAAAATATATTTAGAGATATCTGTAAATACATTTGTGACTAGGCACAAATCAATTGAAGATATCTGCAATTAATTTTCAATGGAAGTCAATGGAGAATAATGACTAGTAGTAAATGATTTAGAGATATCTCCAAATACATTTATGACTAGTCATAAATGATTTAGAGATATCTCCAAATACATTTATGACTAGTCGTAAATGATTTAGAGATATCTCTAAATAGTTTGCGGATGTCTTCAAATGAGTTTCGACTAGTCGGAATATAATTGGAGATATCTCTAAATGTATTTACGCCTAGTCAAAATATATATAGTACTAGTCACAAAAGATTTATTCCTATCTTAAAATGTATTTACGGATAGTCAGGTCAAATGTTTAAATGATAAAACGGCTTGCCATACTGCTCTGGCTGAGCAAGCCGGCTGTTATCGAAACGCTCTCGCGTTACTTTGATGCCACACGTGAACGTCACGTGACGTCAGCGCCGGTTCAAGTCGGACAGAATTTCTAACCGGCATGCACTACTTCAAGTCAGCCGCCGATCGGTCTGCGCAGCGCCGCATGAAGTCGAACGCACCTTTATTCAATGACAGAGAGCCGCCCTGATGTGATCAAAAAGGCTCCATGGATTGGTTCGAATGGATTTGTTTCTCTTTGCTCTAAATATAAGCTTGCTCTTGTTACATTGTGAGAAAAAAAACGATAATTTTAATATACAAGCGACATCAAAATTTGTCAAATTTTATACCGAAGTGAGATTTTTGGCTTTTGTAACCAAAGATGGTTTTGTAACCAAACTTTTCATGTAGTTTGTTAAAAATAATAATATTACATCTTTCAATCAATTGTCCTGGAATCAATGCACTTCAAAATGTGTTTTTCTTTGCTCTGAGTTTGGAAGAATGTTTGTTATCATCCCCAAAGAATTTTTGGCCCCTTTGGGGAAGAATCTGATTGGATTGACCCGGAACCATTTGTTGCATGTTTGGATAAACACCACAAAAGGGGCAAAAGACAAGAGATCACCTGCAGGCAGCAGGCTGTGACCCAATTTAACACAGGCATGTGTAACTTAAAAAGAGCTACTGAAATTATTTCAGATTTTATTATTTGATCTTGAAATTTAGTTTTCAACAACATAATTGGCGTTGTCGACAGGATTCGAACCTGTGCAGCAATCAACAGCGAATGAATGGGTGCTTGTACAAACCTATAGAAGATATTTTGAACAATGTTTTTAATATGACAAATTTATTTATATATGAAGGATGGATGGATGGATGGTGCTATGTTTCTATTTCACATATCTGAGACCCACCAGAGACAGAAACTTATGCAACTGTTTTGCTCAGAGCATTTGAAAGGCAGCCATTAATTATCGTGATGTTTTGTTTCAAGGTTTTATAACATGGTTCTTAAAAGGATGACGTTAAAGAGCATTATCATGTGTTGTGTAATGCTCAAAGTACCTGTGATTTACTAGAGCTGGGGTGGACCATTCAAACTGAACGACTACTGCTTTTATTAATATTCTTACATCCACCCTTGTGCTGTATGCTCAATATACTTTTCATTTTATTTTGGCTCATTTTTTTCATGAGTTTTGTATTAAATACATGCATTATTATTGATCGCTATGACTTTTTATTCCATTGCTGTAGCCTTTTTTTAAACACTGTCCATTTGCATTTTTTTCCTCTGTCACTCTCCCTTCCTTCTCACGCTATGGCCTGTTTTGTATTTTTTATTTATTTACGAACCCATGGACTCCCTGTGGATCTCTGGCACTCCTGATTAAGAATTAATGCAATGGTTCAGAAAGGCCCAGTGTCTTCTACTTGTGCATGGGTCATTGATGCTCAGTGAGCTGAATGGACCAGCCAGCTCATGGCGTGTGTGTGTGTGTGTGTGTGTGTGTGTGCGTGTGTGTGTGTGTGTGTGCGTGTGTGTGTGTGTGTGTGTGGACAGACAGCTCTCAGATTTATCAGATCCCGGATTACACAACATCAGTAGCAACATTGCAGATTCAGGCAGCGCTGCAGACTACTCTTCAGCCCAGCAAATACAAACTCAGAGAAAAATAATTGGACACAGCGAGCTCTTGCTTCTGTTTTGATCCGTTTCATATCCACTTCTAAGATGATTTCTTGTTCCTTCCAGGCTTCTCACATTTGTTGTTTGGAAGTGGTGTGAGATCTGCTGCATGCTAACACTTCATGGTGACTCCGTACAGTGCAGATGCTCGTTAAGAGCCAATTTCAATCACAGTAAATTAGCCGATGGGCGCAATGCTACAGGGCAAATATTAACATTAAGTATATGTCAAATATAAATGCAGTATTAGTTTATAGTCGTGATTCATTTGAAGTTTACTTTTTTAACTTTGTGGGGTAAGTCGTGCTGATCTGAGAGGTTTCACCGTCTCATTGCGATATTATCCTCCTGTAATCAACAGATTCTCTGTATACTTGCCTGCTGGTTGGTCCCTTGTGTTCCTGTCCTGTATAGTCTTATCATGGGGATCTAAAGCTTTTTCTACCTGCTATTGGTCCGCCCATAAAATCCCCCTCCCTCTCCCTTTTCCACACGCCCTTATATTACTGTTTGGAACTGTTCCACCAGTTTTTTTTTTTTTTGTCATTTTGGGACTTGAGTCTCTCTGACCTCATTGGTATTGAACTCTGCGTCATTACTTGATCCTTCACACATCCTTCTCTCTCTCCTCCAAAAAAAAAAAACAAATGTCGTCATTACGACAAGATCTATCTGAATACTGGATTGTGATTGTCTGGAATGCAGGTCAAGAAGCCACACATGTAGTTCCAGGACAGTTATTCACTAATTCATTTTATATTGGTATGCTACACTGGTAACCATAGTAACACAGTGTACAAGCTGAGAACTATGGGGTTATTTTCACAGCAATATTATTTACAAATGCCTGTTCTGATCTAAAAATAAATGTGTATCAAGATTTTCAAATGCTTATTGGGGTTTAACAATCTGCAAACGGGTGTCAAGATGCGTGTCTCAATTTGCAAATCTTTGTATTGTAGAAACCTTTTCATTGCATGGCAATAAAACACGATTCTGGATTTGACAATCCATGTCACCATCTGCAAATGTGTCTCATGATCTGCAAATTCGGATCAGACTCCTGGTTTGGTCTTGTTCAACATGTGATTTTTACTTTTTTTTTTTGTTTACAATCGCTGTCTGTAAAAAGATTGGTATGTGTAGAGAGATCTACAAATCTGTCGAGACAATTTGCAATAGGTGGTGCGAGTAACCCAGTGTGCAGTACTTGCACCGACAATGTGGGGAAGATGGGCTAGGGTTAGAAGACAGGCATGGATTCTGCTGTAAGTGCTTTTAAGGTTTTGCTAATAAAGAAATACATTTTGAGATGCATTTGTAGATCAGTAGTTTGTAAATAATATTTCTACAATAAAGACTGTATACCCAACTTATAAGAACCATTAGGAGGGGAAAATTATGCATCTGCATCTACCTCCGCATGTTTTTGTGTCAAGCAGCATTTTATCTACTGGACTTTAGAGGCTTGTGTCAGAAGTGTGAAGATTCCCATTGACACCAATGTTAAAGTGCTCAACTTAAAAAAAAAGACATTTAAAGCGTAGTATCACAATGTTTATTAATTAAAATCAATAATTTTGACTTTCATTAAAACTGTCATGTCAATAAAGCAGTTCTGTCACCCTCATGTCTCTCCTCTATGCAGTTAATGATTACTGATTATTAATGATTAGTGACATATTGTCATTGCTTTAAATCTTTTGCAACTTGAGTAACCTCTGGGTGACATCGTGGACATCATGTCTATGGTTTATAACAAAGATTTTAATGTTTTCTTCTGTTCAGAATTTGCAGCTGGAAACCTAGAAGACACAGCTACCGATTTGGTGAAAACAAAAATGCCAACATAACCATTATTCTGCCACTCCGCTTTTCAACGGGAACACTTTGGGTGAACTGCTGTCAGTGATATTTGAGATAAATATGATTATTGTCTCTTGACAATTGATTGCCCGATATCAACAGAACAGAACATGTCAATATATTTAATGATTCAGTGAGTTCTGAGTTATTTATTTATATTCATCGTTTAAATCCATTGATCTTTATGTTTTTTAACTTTTAATTTGTTACTTTCATGTTATATGAAAGTCTGAAATTCCCTCCGGCATCATCATAGAGCTTGGATTGTTATTATTTCTTCAGTCATTTACATTTACGTGCAGTGCCTCACTGATTTGAGCAAAAGTTCTTTGTCTTTTCGTCCTGTAATGTATGAGTTACTTTTCTCTCCTGCTCCAGATCTTCATTAAATGTTGATGGGGATGAGTGAAACCAATAATCCTCAGACCTCACTGCAACAGCATGGCTGGAAATCAATAGGTTTGCAGCAGGGTGGGAATAAAACTAGCAGGGGGGCGAGAGAGAGAAAACTCTGTGCTATCAAATATTAATCATGCTTTTTCTCAAGGGAATCAGGAGAGTGTTGCTGATCTGCTGTCTGACCCAATTAAGATCCTGATGCATATCTCACTTAGGTTACCATTACTTCAGCCTGTGGTTTAATTTGTCAATAGGTATAGGTTAAAGAGATTCAAAGAGACAATGGGGGTTTTCACACGCACTGTTGTTAACCTTGGGTCTCTTGGACCTTTCATTGTTACATCCAGTCTAGGAGTTTAGACATAACAAATTTACCTTTAGAAGTCCAGGGCCGTTTTAGGAATTTTTTATTTTGTTTTTTTACTTTTTTTTTACAATTTGCTCTAATAAAAATCTTTATAATAGTTTTTTGTGTCAATGATTGATATAAATTTTTGGTCAACCAAAACCTGCTTATTTTTTTTTAATTTACAAATGTTTTCATTACACAATAATTCCACCACAATCCTGAAATTGTACCAAAAACTACATTTCAAAGTAGTACATTTTGTCATTTTTAATGAAAAAAAATCCTGAATGAACAGTTGTTTTATAATGAAAATCAAACGTGTTGAGAAAAAATGAAAATTCATAAATCCCTCCCAAAAAAGGTCAAAACAATGTGAAATGAAAAAAAAGTTCAGTCAAACCTCTCCTAAACCTTATACACAGTTCCAAGAACTTTTGTTCCATTGTGTTTTTTGTGCCAGAACTTTGAAAAAACAAGCCGTATCACAGGTCTTGTAATTTCAATGGTTATCCCTTCTATTTACCACTAGATGGCCCTGATGGAACCGATTTAAGGTCTTTTCTCACATTTTAATGAGATTTTCCTTGCAAATTATGTCATAACTCTTGTAATATTACTTTAAAGCCAAAAATGTAAAAACTAATAACCTTTTTGAACAATAGGTAAGTCACATCATTCATAGGTAATTCAAAGCAGCCGGTGCAAACACACCGTTTCCAACCCAGTACAAACCCCAAACCTACAACAATACAAGTTTCCTCTGGAGCTAAAGTGCGAAAACAAACAAAAAACATATCTACACGAAAACAAACTTCCAACTCCCTACTTACCCACAAATATGTATTTAAGATTGGGTCAATTGAGTTAATGTTCATTGTTCCCTGGCCGCCTTTACATATCGCTTCTGCCTCCTACTAAGCCATACATGACAGAAACCACAGCCAGATGCTGGAAACAGTGGAAAGGAAATGTAATATGTAAGAGTCTTCATGACGTCATTCCTGGAGCTTCAAACCCATAGAAACGAATAACATTTCTATTGAATATTTCTCATGTATCCTCAAGGTTAACGTTATATTTTGCTGTAACAATGAAGCATAGATCTCGAGTCTTTTATGAACAGTTTATAAATAACCAAGGAGCCCACAAATCGAGCCGTGGTGCCACTGAAGGCTTTTGTTATCTGAAGCGAGTGCTTTTCCTTGGGTCTGTAAAGCTTGTAATCAAAATCACTCTGTGGCTCTATTAATGACCTTGTGTGTGCTTTTTGAGAATAAATGTTTATATATATAATAATTTTTTTCCTCTTTATAATAAAAATGTTTAATTCTGCCTTTATTTTTATTCAGTGTTTTCCATATAGGTTCCATCCTAGCTCTTCAATATTTTAAAATATAATTTAGACGTTTCCTCTGCACGTCATTCAACTCTAATTATTATGTATGTTTTTGTGTTCTAGTGCTTTTCCCCAGTCCGTGTGCTGCTGCAGCCACCAAATGTAGCTCCATTTATAAAGGCTTTGCACACTGTCTGCTGGCACTGGGAGACAGTCTCTCCGTCACTGCCCAGAAAGACGAAGAGACACAGGAGATCCACTCCATCTGCAAGTAAGAAAGAACCTGACGATTTTTAAATGGAAATATCTTGCATTGGCAGGATTTAACAGTCCTTTATCTAATATGACAAATGTGAAGATTGGCAGAGACGGTGGAGGGAAACCAGTAAAGACTGGATTTGATCCCACTCTCCAAGAGTTCATGTCAGTGCATCACACTGGTGCCAACTTAATTAGCATATTGAAATAAACAGATTTGTTAAAACGCCTTGTTCTCAGCACGGTAATATTTGCTGTTCATTGTGCTGTCACAAAGAGAATGTGAAACAGAGTATAAGAGTTCACGAAGATGACACCACATTCATTCTCCATCTCCTTTATTGCCTTGCTCTCTTTTTTTCTCCTCTACTACTTTCTCTCATCTTTCTCTACCTCCCATGCACTGGATATTCTAATTAAAGACCAGGTCTCTCTCTATTTATTTTCTCTGCCTGTCTCTGTCTGTCTTGCCCTTTCTAGATTATGTGTCTATGATTTAACGTAAATTATGCTACACCTTTTAGCTGCAGAAAGTCTTTAAGAATTCATTGTGCATCACATGTCTGTACATTCTCTAGTCAGATACCATCCGTTTATTCCACTTACTGCAAGTACCATGGTACACCATTAAATACTGCTGACATTTTTAGTGCAAACGTTACTTTTTTAAATATATACACTCTTGCATTTTTTGCCAGATTTAACCTGTTCACACAATAACTAGTTTTTTCAAAATTGACAGATGTGCATTTGCTCTATGTGAGTATTAAATGAACTTTACAAGAGTTATGAACCATATTTGCAAGGTAGCTCAAATTAAAATGTGATAAAATCGTCTCTCAGTTTTGTTTTACAGACCGCAAACCAGGGCTGAAAAGAAGGAATGACCCTTGGAAATAGTAGACCTGTCATAAGCCCCCCCCTCAAAATTCTTGCACAAAACAAAGCAAAATTGAAACAAAATGTGCTTGGAACATTAGGTTTAGGAGAGCTTTGTTTGGTTGTTTAGATTTTTGGACATTTATTTAGCTGCTACTGGAGGCTGCCATCTCCAGTTTAGTGTATTTAGGTTTTGCTTCTTTGCATTTTTTTTCTTTATTTATAGGCCAGGATTTTTCTTTATTGTTAGCCGATTTCTGTTGAGTTTTTGATTGTTTGTTTCCTTTGCATGTGTGGCAAATAATTCACATTGCGCTGTACCTCTGCCTCTAATCATCTATCCAACATCCCCACCCTCAGAAATCCAGATTATGACAACAATGTTGACAAATTGAATGTTAGGTTTACAAAATTCCAAAACCTACCTCATTGCGAAGAATAAAGCATTGAACGGATCTGAATGATTCAGAGGAGAACTGGGTGAAAGTGTCTTAACTCTCCATAATTAGGAGGTGGGATGTTGCTTTTGAGCCCACAAACACTATCCTTGTCACACATGGTGCAGGAAATATTACATTCTCTCAGCTAAGGGAATAGGACAACACATAAAATGGGAAATGTATGTGGCTGTGTACCAATTTATTTTGAGTAAGAACCAGCCAGTGTTTAGTAGAAGCAGGCTAAAAACATGAGTGTATATCATTGTCACTGTAGCTTTCAATGACATACGACTCACTGAATTTCAATGTGTCTACTCACATGGCAAATGCTCAAATCTCTTACATTCTGATTTATTTCCATTGATGAGTGAGGCTTGAAAGCAATCAGAGTATACCTCAGAACTCACAAGCTTCTTCCCGCTCACATGTATGCTCATAGCCCATAAATATTACATGACAAAAAAAAGAGTTTGTTCACTCTAAATGCTGTCTTTTTCTACACACTGGGTGCCCTTTTGCCATGTTTTCAACCTCAGAATCCAAACGTTGTGCGAAGAAAATGTTTCTTGAATACTTTTAATGATGTATTAATTTAAATAATGTAATAATAAAGAGTAACACTCGTTTAATACATTTTAATTCAACTTCTTGTCAGTGGTTCATAATTCAGTGTAATTTATAAATGTTTTGTTGCTACCTGTATTAACAAACCCACGTTTTTGACTTTCTATGTCACTGCTGGCTCTTTGATTTGTTCTGGTTTCTCAATTTTAAACACCAAGATCAGACCCAGGGCGGACTCTGTTAGATTTAAAGTACTTTTTAGAAAAGTTGTTTGCTCTCAAGAGCAGAAGGTTGTTAAAGTAAAACACTAAAATGTTCTTTGTAGAGTAGTGTAACCCCCTTAACAGAAAAAACACCCGCCGACGCTACCTTTACCTAACCGGCTCCCAAACAGTACATTGAGTGGACTGGAATGGATTATATACATGTGCTTTGCATTATACATATTCAAAATTATGTTTTCTATATGCAAAACCTTTTGGATTGCTTTAATCTATAATAGCACAAACTTTGTCCTCCACTTGGTATATGACGCACAATGTGGTAAATGAGGCTCAAGGCAAATCATTTAAAGTAACAGCATACATTACACGATAAAAAATGGCATCAAAGTGTAACCCAAGGGTCTCAATGAACCAATCTGGAGGTTACAGTAGATTGTTCTATGTTTAGCAAGTGCTGGATGCGCATGCAGGTAATGAGAACAGTTGCTCACTTTTAACGCCACTGTTTAAGTATTATTCCTCCAGGTACCAATTAGTCCTGGCTCGGAGCTCACGGATCGCATGCGCAAGTTCATAAACACATATATAAACGCTCTCGCACATGCTCACATCCAGACACTCTTTAGCAGGAAGTAGCTGATCTTCTGTCATGGGATTTTCCTCCCACCGGACTGTGAAGTTCAGGTTTCTTCAGAGATCAGAGAGGAACTTTTCTGAAGACAACTGCTGCTGAAGGACGTTAGTGCCGCTGAAGGACAGACTTCCAACATTAAACTGCTGGAACACAATGCTTCTCTGTTTAGAAGAGAACAGTCTCGCCTCGCCTCAGTCTGTTTAAGAAGAGGGGTTTAACATGAAAGCCTGTTTCTTCTGTCAGAAATGTATCCCTGCGGTTGAGTTTTATCAAAATGAACCTTCTTTTACTAATATGAAGGTCATATTAAAAGTTGTTCAACTTGGAACTTTTAAAAATGAGATATATCAGCCATTTCAGCAGCATTCTTTGGTGTATGGTTTCATTTTGTTTGAGTTTTTTTTAAATTAATAAATAATGTTAAAAATAAATAGAGAGGTACCTTTGAATTATCTTGCTTTCGATTGACGATTTAATTGTATAAAAGATGTGAACATATGATGTTTTTAAACTGCATCATTTCTCTAGTAATCAATTTCTGCAATTAGGTTTCATCAGACATTAGTTTTCTAGGTGGTTACCATGGAAACAGACAAATTATCGAAGAGCATGCTTGAGGTTATGCCCATTTTTATTTTCTTCACAAGCATTTTCATAACATAATGCAAATATATAAATGTATTATTGCCTCAGCCTTCATGTTAGACTTCAGTATTCAGCTGCTCATTATTCACGGCGCACTGCACAAATCAACGGATCCTTAAACTAAACATTATTAATAATTCTGACAATGTTAATCTAAATTGAATTTTAAAAAGATAACTTTGATTTCTAGATTAAGTGGGGGAAAAAGTATTTGACCCCCTGTTGATTTTGAACACTGACAAAGAAACATTTTTTTTTACATTTTATTTACTTTTTTTTTTTTTTTTAAACAAGACTGTTATAAAAGTACTCAAGTACACATGACTTGCTGAGATTAAGAGTTTCTCTTAAAGGGTGTTGGGATGTCCAGTAACGTCCCATGTGCAGCATCCGGACTGATGAGTGCACATTTTCCTCCAGTATCCTTGGATAACATTCTGCGTTCATTTTCACATCAATTTTGACCAAGTTTACTTAACCTTTACTTAGCTCACACATCCCCAAAGCATCAGTAACCCACCTCATCAGTGAACCCCATTCATGTTGACTTCTCTTCAGTTGTAGCATTTATGGTCGTGGCCAAAAAAATAAATTTATGTCTATCTCTCCCAAAACCCATTTTTCTTCAATTGTCTCCTTATAGTGCTCCCTGAAACAGCCATGCTTCATTTTTTCAGAGAGCCCTGTATTTTTGCTGGAGTTATTTGTGGGTTTTTCTTTGCATCCCTTACAATTTTTCTGGCAGTTGTAGCAGAATATTTTGTTTGTCTACCTGGCTTCAACCGAATCCCTCACATTCCATTTCACTGCTGATTGGCATTCACAATTCCTAATTGTATATTCAAATATATTGTCCCTTTCCTGTTTGTTACAGTTCAAAATAGACAAGAAGGAATAGAGTTTGAAGGATTTCAGTTAGCAAGTTCTTAGAGTGTAAACTGCTAAGTTAAAATATCCGAGAGCAGACACACAACACAAGAAATTAACAAAACAAACTACAACCCCAGGAAATGCTGTGTGGCTCTACATAATGGAATTCACATTATAAATTCCTTTTGTATCATATTCTCTCTCATTACCCTGCAAGCATTTAATTTCGGAGAGCCATCCTTCAAATGTCTTGGTGGTTCAGAAGTAGTTAAATCAACGTCTTTGGCACAGTTTGCTGGGTAGCTTCTAGATTTTGCATTAAAACATCCACAGATCATTTGACCTTGATCTTCTCACTGTTGCAGGTCCTGGGATGAATTTCATGACTGCGCAAACATGGCCATGGCTGGATGCCCAGAAGAAGCTGCAAAGGTCTGGGTTTCTCTGCGGCAGGAGTCTAAAAAGATGCAGTTTTCTGGAAACCTGTATGAGATGTGCTCCACTCGTAGCCAACCAGCAGCTGCCTCTGATTCCCAAAGTCCTGATGAGACCAATCAGGAGTCTTTAAAGGGTCAGGCCAGTCATAAAAGCCTGAGCTTTCTAACCTTTGGTTTGCCTGTGCTGCTGCTGTTACCGTGGATTTAAGCACATCTCAAGACTCACCTCAGTGTTCACAGACTGCAATGCAGACTGCTTTTGTTCTGACATTTTCATACAGATCACGTGTTGGATAAGATTTATTTTAGGCTTTAAATCAGACTTTGCTGTATAAAAATGAATGTCATTTCCGCTCCAGGGACACACATTCAGGGTCGAAACGCTTACTGTCAAATTGACTTGCTTGTATTTATTATGAAATAAGTAGATCAATTGAACTTCATTGGAGGACCAAACAGATCTCAACGAGGACATATCAAAGCTAGCACAAGATGTTTCCATTCATTTGAACAACAAGAAGAAATGAAGTGAGGGACTATATTGTTATATGTGCAATGAGCTAAAATTATCAAACAAATGCAAAGAATCCTGGAAAAATGTCTTATTTCTATTTAAAAAGTAATCCCCTTTGTTTTGGATTCTGGAGGGCTTAGTTTTAGGGATTAGACTGACTGATTTTAAGTGTATCACCTGTCTTGGGACATGTCAGACTTGCAGTCTATGGTTGAAATGCTTTTGGGTGATGGTTAAAGCAGTTTTATAACGAGTTGTTTGTTCAGTGGAACTTGTAATGCAGGATTTATCTTCATTGCGTGGAACAGCTATTCATGATGTTGCATCAGAATGATGTGTAAATACTGTTCACTCTTTCATAATACTGTACATGCCTCATTGCGATTATTTATAAGAGATGTGTTTGTAATGACACACAAAAGAAAAGAAATGTAGTTCATTATGACAATGTAAAAAGAAAATGACCGATATGCTGTAAATGAAATGCTCTTTATGAAGGAATATATAATGCTTATCATTCTTAAATGTTTAAGGAATTGATGTGAATCACTGCTTGCCATGACAGGTTCTGATGATGCACGAAATTCAGTTGGAGTGCAGGAAATAAATAACAAAAGGAAAGTATAAAGATTATATAATTAGATTATGATACGCAAGATAACCAAATATACAACTGCAACGGTGGCCAAGCAGTCCTTGGGAAAAGAAGAACAGGGGCCAAGGGAAACCAAAAGACATTTGGCTTTAATGAAGTCAATGTACCAGGGTAAACTAAATCTGCCATTTGGCTAAAAGGCATCTATAAACATTGACCATTGTGAGGATCAACTGTCAAAATTCTGTGGTCTGGTCAATGTAAGGTTAGGATGGCAAGTTTGGTACCCATATCAAATAGACCGTAAACTAAGGTAGAGTTTCATTTCTCTGACTCATCCTTACACCTTTCGCCTTCCACTTCCCCTTGAGTCCTGAAAAAATGAGCCTATAAGACTTCCCTACAAAATGTATACATGAGCAAAATAGTTCTGAAGGAGCAGTAAATGCCTCACTCATGGTACTTTGACAACAATGACATTTGTGGATCTCTGTGGTCATGCTGCCAACAATCTTAGCCCTTCATTTTTACTTGTAAGTTGAGCCTTCCCTAGGAAAGGAAGGCTAAAAACTTTTTCGTCTTAGCCCTTCCTTTCATACAAAAGAGCATTTCAGTGTTTCTGTTTCATTTTAAAGAAACAAAATCAGTGCCATCTAGTGGTCAAAAGAAGGGATAACACTTAGAAGTACAATACCTGTGATATGCCCAGCGTTTTCAACATTCTAGCACAAAAACAATGGCACTAAATGTCCTTGGAACAGAGGTTTGCCTGGTTTTTATATACATTTTTCACATTAGTTTTGACCTTGTTTTTGCTTTTTTTTTATAAAACATAAAATTTGTACAATTTCAGGTTTCATTAATTATTGTGTAATTTAATGAAAAAATATTTGTAAAAAAAATTACAAAAAAAGAAGATGGGTTGTACTGAAAAATTCATATGAAACATTGCCACAAAAAACTGTGTAAAGATATTTATTAGAATAAATTGTAAAGTTGTAAAAAAACACTCAAAAAAGCCCCAGTTTAAGGGATAAAAGCACATTTTTATTATGATGCTTTTTGTGAAATGTTTTAAGAGTTTGTTAATTGTTGGTAATTAAACCCATACTTAGGATTGTTTATATTACATTAATATACACACATCCTGAATAGACATTTATTCTTACCAGACTGAAACATGCACATGCTGGCAAACAACAGGAGAACCTTTCACACAATCAGGGCTACTTTGAATTTTCTGGCAAATATTTGTCTGCCATTGAGTTGGTAGAGTACTTCAACTGCCTCGTCATTCTGTAATCTACACAGCCAGACAAATGGAAGGTTTTTTTTGTGAATATCGGTCATGGATATCGGATATCGGTACCATGGTGCTTTAAAATAACAAAGTTTTGTTTTTCCCCCTACTTGAGTAACTTAGCAATACCTTCATGTTAATTAATGTGGAGACAGTCAAAGCGTTGCAGATGTTTGCATCGTGTTAGGTGAATCACAGAAACAATGTTGAAATCATATATTTGTCATATCATTATTATTAGTCCACTCACAAGTTTTCAAGTTACTTTCAAACTACATTTGCAGTTAATGTTCTTGACACACCCCTCTATTTTTCGCATCTACAATAAAATACACAGACATTTTAGTTTCTACTAGTGATTCCCATATACATAAAACCTGACTTCCAGCTGCAATCCGTCACAACAACAACGTCATTTCCAAACAAGCTATGAAAGGTTAATACATGGCGATCAAGTAAGTTAAGAAGATTTTTATGCTAAATGTGATTCATAATAGGCTTTTCACATATGGGAACTAATGTTTTCACCTTTTGTGCTGGTTTTGGAGCAGTAATGTCTCCATTAATATATTTCTAAACTCTCGTTGCAAAAAGATATTTCTTTAAGGTTATCGGGAAGTGATAAAGTTGGAGTTCATGCTTTCAGATGTAGATTTAAAGAGACATCGGATCTCTACAAGTTGATATGATTCTTTGAGTTTTTATGGAAAACGTAATGTAGTTAATTTTATCATTTACCATGTTATCTTAAAACAGATCTTTTCAAAATGACTCAATTTTAGGTGGCTTTTTCATCACTCTCATGGCAAAAGTGTCCACTGCGACCTCAGCCAGGTGTTGGAAGCAAATGTTCATCTTTACCTCCGTTCATCTTATAATAGGCTGTGTTACTCTGCATGTGGAAATAATGGCTTAAAAATGGTATAGGTATGGTATAGGTACACTTATGCTGTCAAGAATCGTAGGCAAGATCTTCAGGTGTCTGACAACAACCTCAGAAGAAACTGGATGGATTTTAATCTTTAAAGGGTAGTTGAGCACACACACGAACAAGCCTTATATCTGTTCAAACACATGGAAAGATGAGATTCTCCTACGTGTGAAGAAAATCTCCCTTTTTCTTGAACAGTAGCCAACTCTCACATTTCACTTACAAAAAGAGTCAACTACAGGACAGAAATCACTGATTTGTTCACACGGTTAAGATTTTCTACATAGAAAATGGCACATTATGGAAATAATCCTCCGCAACTTTGCTATGTTTCCTTAAAAGTGTCTTTCAGTGCTTCACGGCTTTGTGTGTAAAGAAGCAGATTTTCCTGATTGGCTTTCATTCCCTCCACTCAACAGTGAACTCTGCTCTGCTCAGCGAATTCCTCTCTCAGCATGATTTATGTTTAATTTTTAGCCCTAATTGGCAATCAGTCATGTTTGCCAATGCAGTTAACTTATTAACAAAAGCAAAAGGCTATTTATTTATAGGAAAAACAGTGAGATTTCTCATCGGCCACTTTATTAGGTACACCCTGCCAGTAGAAGGTTGGAGCCCCTTTTGATTCCACAGTTGCATAGACTTAATTCTGGCATAGATTCAACAAGGCCCGGAATCATTGCTCAGAGAGTTTGGTCCATGGCCACACGCCATGATGTGAATCTCTCGTTCAACCACAACTCAAAGGTGCTCTATTGGATTAAGATCTGGTGACTGCGGAGGTACAGTGAACTCGTTGTCATGTTCAAGAATCCTGTCTGAGATTATTCTTGTTGCACAATTAGCGCAAAGTGTGTCAAGAACATATCCCCCACACCATTACACCACCAACAACAACCTGAACCATTGAGGTAGCAGCCGAAATTAAGACTCAGACCAGGCAATGTATTTACACTCTTCCAGTGTATGTGCGAATTATAGTCTCAGTTTCCTGTTTCTATCTGACAGGAGTGGAACCTGATGTGGTCCTCTGTAGCCCATCTGCCTCAAGGTTCTGAAGAGATGTGCTCAGAGATGCTCCTCTGCCTACCTCAAATGCAACAAATTGTTTTCTCCGACCATTCTTTGTAAACCAAGAGATGGTTGTGCATGAAAATCCCTGTAGATCACAAGTTTCTGAAATAAACAGATCAGTCTGGCACCAACTACCATACTACGTTCAGTCACTTAATTCATGGGCCGATGCAAAATTTGCATAAACGAGCAGCTGGACAGGTGTACCTTATAAAGTGGCCGGTGAATGTATTCCCTGCAATGTATTTCTAAATGCTCCCCTATTTTAATTTTAAACTGTATGTCAAGCAGTGTTTAAACAATAGCAGGTTTTTCATTCAAGTGAGTTCAATAACATTCACAATGTTGAAAGTGCCAGAGAGATTTCTTTTGCTATTCCTAAAACTATTGTTATCATTGAAATAAAGTGATGGTTAAAGGTTTTCCTTGCATTTATTCAATAAAACATAGTATGTATGTGAAAGTGTCTACAATAAGTCGTTTTCATATTGGATTACATTTTCATTCCTCTCCTTATTCCACATATTAATATTTTATGAGTCACAGATCCCTCTGTAAACACAGACCCATCTTCAGTGATTTACCGCCCAAAACATAAATACATAAGCAGACAGGTATTCTGTGCATGGCTATAAGTAAAACTTAGTGCTCCATTTTTAGACAGAAAGAAAAGTGAAGTGAAGATCAGTTTATTGGATGAGTGCACCATTGGCTATAACAGGCAATCTAGAATGCTTATTGATGTGCTCTGTGTATTGTGTTCTGATGATAAATGGTAATCCAGTAGCAGTTTAAAGAGTTATGGGATGTGCCATGGCTTTACAGCTAGTAATCTGTTACCTTTTAATGGGTGATTTAATTGCATGGATACTTACCATTTTCTCTTTCTTAAGAGCTGTTTTGTTATTCTATGTGGCATACAAAGAGCCACAAGAGTAGATAACTTGTTTTAACCCCGTCAAAAAGCTACAGTCATTCATTCTGAAATCATTTGCATTGTTACATCTGCATTCTCTTCCTGCACAAAGACTTTTTTAGCTGAAATTCAAAAAGGAGTTTTGAAGACCGCCTGAAAAGTTTAAAACGTGCACAAAGTTGTGCCCAAACTCTTATATTTCGAAACTAAAAGGTCTAGTTGGCAAAAGTTTTGTAATTTTTGCCCATTTGCCCATTTCCGCCAGCTTTTTCAAATGTGAGATAAAGAAAATGAAAGAATTTAGGGGGAAAAGACATTTTATTTTGAGGTTTAAGTCAAAATTTGCTGATAAAAATTCGAAGTTTTGAGATGAAACAAGTTGCAAAATTTATATTCTGAAAGAAAAAGTCTAAACTATGATATAAAAGTCACAGTTTTGACATACAAAAGTTGAACATTTGAGACAAAAGTTAAAGTTTTAAGTTACCAAAGTTGAAACTTTGAGATACAAAAGTCGAAATTGTGTTTTTCTAGCCCTGCTGACATATGGAAGCCCATTTTATGAGACTTTCCAGAGTTTTAGAGATGTTTATCAATGAAAGCCTCATTCATTTTGTTGTTTCTCCATAGACTTGTTCTTGCTTAAACTTCTTTCAAGAGTGTGTTTGATTAGAGCAATTCCATGTGGTTCAGCTAATAATGCAAGAATTTCATCAGTAATAAAACCACGTTTGAAATATCTCTTCACAGCTCATCACACCAGCATTTTTTCTCTCTCAAAATGTAAACTTTTTAGGCCTTTACAATTATTATTTTAAATGTCTAGAATAATAATTTTTGACCTTGTGGGAATGATCTTGCATAAAAACTTGGCCCTCATAACAAACAAAAGTATTGCTTTGAAATTGATATTGCTCAACATTGTTTGTTCTCCACTCTGTAACCAGTACTCTACTGGTATAAACTACCTGCTAATCTTATATCCATCTAATATCCAAATGGAATTGAAGGCATTTACCATGTATAGCTGTTTTCCAAACAGAAGCAGTAACTTCAGTTATATTTAGAAGACAAAAGGTTATAAGGTTATATTTAGTTGTAGGCACAAGGTATAGTACAATTAAGCAAATGAAAAACAACATTACCGTGTTTTTGTCTTAAATTATTCCACAGCAACATCTATCCACACATTAAAGCATTCTTACCCTCCAGAAAACAGTTGCTTTTCCAACAGAGAAGAGAAAGAACCTCATTGACAACTAGCCCAAGAGACCTCTGGCTATCATTGATGGTAAAGGGGTTAATGCTAAATATTACGAATATTTTGGAAAGTTAATTGTCATTATGATTTGAAAGAGTAAACACAGTTGTTTGACAATACATAGCTTCACCCAACCACTGTCCATGAGTGTTATCATTCCTATTTTCTGAAAAATGGTTTAGAAATCAGAACATTTTCCAGGGTTTGTAAACTTATGAGCACAACTGTGTGTTTATCTGAAGTGATCAGCATTCGCGATTCACTGGCCAGTCATCAGTTTGTGCTTGATTTAGATATTGGGTTGGATATTGGTAGATATAGAGATTGGCTGGACCGGTTGCCCTCTGTGCAGATGTTGCATATTCACACCAAACACAAGCTAACATACATTCAGAGGCTTATGCCAAAGTACGAGAGAGCTTGAATTAATCGAGCTCTTCCTGATTGATCGGGGGTAGGATGAGCCGTTTGATCACATCTCCCTCAAGCACCCTACCTGCTCTGCTCTTGGCAGCTGTTCTGATTTACTTTCTGACACTTTAGGGCAGGCCAGGTGATATCTGATGAATCCTCTAAAGAAGACAGCTGGGAAGAGATGCAAGAAAATGAGTCAAAATGAAGCAGGCTGATTTCTATTCCGTCCCACTCTCAACGCTTGTTACAGTCACAGGCAAACTCGAAAGCAATCGTAAAATATTAAAATGCTTACAAGTTATGCTTGAGTTGCAAACAAGGCTTCACAATGAAATTGAATGCAGCAGATGACAAGCTACAGCTGGCTGTTTACTAATCGCCAGTAGCTGCTGAAGGGAAAGAAATATTGCCTCATTCTCCAAGAATGAAGATGACAGCAAAGGGGTTTTTATGATGCCATCTCAACAAGTCATTCAATCTTGTGAACAATGTAGTATATGTTTACTTTGTAAACCTGTAGCAAGATTTGTTTTAAGACTGGAAAACGTCCAACCACTAAATTTATACACTATTCTTTTTTTTTTTTTGTAAACATCTCTCATCGTATTCAGTCAAGCATTGTTACATCAGGATCTCTTCCTAACTCCCGAGCAAATGTGGCATGATGGATAATAGCCCTTAAAATCCTTCTCTGTGTTCACTCATTAAATTCGGGAAGACTAAAGGTAATTTATCACTCAGGAAATCCTGATATTGGCCATTCAAGCTCCAGGCAAAACTAGCACACTATCCCTTATTAAAACTCTGCCCAAGGGGCTGAAACTATTTTACTTTCTGGAATCCTTTTTCTCCTCACGCAGATTGCTAGAGAGAGAAAAATCAGCATTAGTACCCGTCACATTCAATCGTTCTTGACTCTGCTTCTTTTCCCCTCTCTGTTCAGATTCATCAGAAAGGAATCAAGGATAAATCGCATGTTCTGAGGTGGATACAAAGAAACGTGACCTGAAATGTGTATCCAGTCGGGATTGAGGATACTGATGGAAAAGGAAACAGTTTAAAAAGATAAAGAGGGGATTTATTTCTAGGTAGAATTGAGAGTGACACTGACAATTGTTTCAACAGAATCAGGACACACTAGAACAGGAAATATTGAACATCCTAAAGTAAAAATGTAACATTTGTTTCACAAATGGATCAACTGGGTCTATTTTACACAATTTTTTTAATAGCACTTGTGGGATACATTTGTGCTCATAAGTTTAAATTTCTGCTACAACTGCCAGAAAAATTATAAGGGATGCAAAGAAAAACCGACAGATACCTCCGACGAAACCGACAAAAACAGGGCTCTCTGAAGAATGTGGTATGACTGTTTCAAGGAGCACAATAAGGAGACACTTTAAGAAAAATGTGTTGCTTGGTCGAGTTGCCAGAAAAAAATACATTATTACACAACTGCCACAAAGTACCTCGCTCGCAATATGCCAAACAACTCAGAGACTTCTGGAAGTTATGCGGAGTGATGTGGTTATGTGGAGACCAACTTAATATCATAGAACCACTTTAGGGGGAACTCAAAAGTGTAGTTCATGCAAAATAATGCAATAATTTACAAGAGCTGTAGGCTTTAAAGAAGAACCTCATCGACAACTACCTCAAGAGACTTTACGCTGTCACTCATGGTGAAAGGAGGAATACTAAATATTAAATTTGGAAAGTTTCTATTATTCTAAGGATTTAAAAAGAATAAACGTCCAGGCCTGTGGTGTAGTAGACGGTGCGCAGGACACGTATCCATGGTTGTGCAGGGCGATGCAGGTTCGAGTCCCAAGCCTGTCGTCTTTCCCATCCCACCCCATTTTCTCTCCGCCTTTCTTCCTGTCTCCCTCGACTGTCCTGTCTGTTAAAAAAATGAAAGTAGATACAGTATATTTAAAAAAAAGGATAAACACCGTTGTTTGTCAATAAACGGGTTCAACCACTAACTATGAAAAGGAGAAATGTTTTTGTATTATCGTTCATAATTTCTGAAAAATGACCAAGCATTTAAAAAAGTAGAAAAAAATTCTGAGCACAACTGTAACTCAGCATGAGATCATTTAATGTAGTTAGAACAGAAGCATTTTGGTCAAGGGCCCTTCCCATGCTGTTTCAGCAAAGCTCCTTTATAATGCAAGAATGAACATAGTTCCTAGCCTTTTTCAGGCATGAAAATTACTTTTACTCTGGTCTTACTAGAACATAATGCAACAACTGTCAAGTTTTAAACAGGAAATCTCACAAAGCCCTTTATATTTAGATCTGAAGGACACACTTGTGGTCTAATCTGATTCAATGATCTATACTAAGCTGAGTGTCAGGACCATGATGGAGTTCAAAAATGGGACTATTTTCATTGAAGGCCTCTGTCGTGTTATAAAATATATTCATATAGAAGAAAAAAATTACTATAGTTTCTAAACTCTGCATTTGATTCCAGTTTTCGACTGCAATACAGAAACTAAAAATATTAGTGCATCAGATGTGCAATTATTTACCAGTTTTTATTTGCCAGTTTTACCATCATATTAAGACAATTTTGGTTTTTACGAACGTATTGTCAATTTTGTACAATTGTAGACCTTAAGGTTGGCATGACCGGATCCAGTGTCGGCTTTTGTTATAAGACCAATGATTTTATTAAAAGTGATCCAAAGTCTTAGGAAGCTATAGCAAAGAAGAATAAACAAGACACAGGGAAAGATGTAAGGAATATGAAAGCTATACACCTATAAGTGTGAAAGAAGACATGATATTATGTGTTATTTTATAAATTATGTGTAGATAATGATTGACTGAGTGTTGTGGGAAATGCAGTCTTGAAAGATCAGAAGCATCATAGAGCCACCCAAGAGCTTTAAAATGTGCAGTTTCATTATGTACAACCACTTTTCAGAATGATTGCAAACCAGAGACTTAGCTACAACCCAGTTTCGTGTTGCAACTCTACTCAAATATCATTTGGTTCATGAGTTAAATTTTAATTTTTATTTAATCCAAGTCTGGGAATGAACATTCTGTAATAGTGTTTCTATTTTGTTTCTTAAACTCCTTTCTCTAGTTTCTGATTTGCTTATCACAAATAATAAGAAACACTCATCAATAACCATTAACTTCCACTCTGTCACTAACCCTGTGCAGAGGCTATGCAAATCCTCAGAATAAATTAATTTTACTCTGAGCTCTGATAACTGTCTATACTTCCGTGTCACAATAATGGTCATGTTATTTCTTGATGTAATTACAAAAGCTGACCATCTGGTCACATAAACAATGATTCCTATTTGTTTAGTAAATGTGACCTCTAGTGGCCAAAGTTTAACTGTGTTGCAAATATGAACTTTACTCGATACATACCATACTGTAGTATTTCTGACAACATTAAGGAACTTTTCTGTTAAATTTATTGTTATTAGTTATTCTATTATTTTTACCCTGAACCCTCTGCCTGTACACCTTCACATTCTCCTGACCATCAGGATCTGATCACAAAAAAAACAAGAAATTTGGAAGAAGCATTTGTAGAGTAGGGGTACAGTGGTTAATTTCATTTTGTAAGCCTGTTGTATTTCATTCTTGTTGATTATTGACTTTGCATGTATCTTTTCATCATCTTTGTATCGTCCTTGAAGTTTTCTTTCATGAGTTGTTGGTGAAGACGGGTTTCTCTTTCCACTTAATGACTCTCATGGTGCCACTGTATCCTGAATCAATATTGCCCTCCACACACTGCTCCCAACGGGGGCCATTCTGCTGGGCAGATTAGAACCTGCTGCTTTTACTGCTCCTCCTAGTCCTCTCCATTATAGCGCAAGCCTTTTTGAATAAATAATTGTTTGTTTATAAACTTTATCTTTAACCTATTGATCAAGTTCGCACAAAAAAACTCTTTAAAGACACTTGTATCTGCTTGTCATTTGCAGAAAAATTCACATTTTGTAGAATTTCTTCAAATTTATAATAAATAATACAATGATATGTTTCCAGGACATAAAAAAAACAACTTGTGGGCGTAATAATTTATTCAATATAATACGCAGCACACTTTTGAAAGTGTGCCACTACTTGAAATATTGTTTCAAATGTATAGCGTTTACTTTTTATGAATTACATGAAATTCCACTCTTGGTCAGATTATGCAGCAGAGTTCTCATTTGAGCATGTTGGGGGGTGGGGGGATACTGACTGTGTGTGCATTGGATGTTTGTGTCAGTGTGTTTGCGATCTAACAAAGCTGTGATTCATTTTTCACTGCTGCCATTTTTGAAATCCCTGCTGAGATAAGAGTGCTCCCTGAAAGAGTCCCAGTGGAAATCACGGGAGGCAGTGGTGGGCTTGCAATTGCTTTGCACTCAGGAAAAGAGTAATGAATAATCTATTGGCACTACAGGAGCTCTGGGTTAATCGGGTATTGGTGATAGGGGAGGATCTGGCGACCGTATTGCCACACATTAAAATGTAATCCTTAGCTTTTTTTTTTTAAACACTATTGTTAGTGGTGCTGATATTTACCTGGTGTTCATCCCACTGGTGCTAACCCACTTTTATTTTTTGCTTTATTTTTAACAGAACCATAAATCTTGGGATGTTTGGACACATACGTTCTAAGGATACTGCTGTAAATAAAGAAAATGTGAAACAATGTGTGAATTCAAATTACAAAAATATAGAAATGTTAATATTTACAGACAAATATATTTACATTACTTAAGCTTCAACTCTCAAGCTTAAAGGTCTTTGAAATGCAAAATTGAAAGCAAATTAATTCACTTGTTTCGCATTTGTCAAAGTTGCACCTACTGTTTATTTATCACAAAATGTGAGAAAAAAATTATGCACCTTGAATAAAAGTGCCTCAATGAAGAAAGTCTGGTCCTCATACACCACACCCTTCCCACCAATGGTGCTGTGCTCGCCCCAAAAACTGTAAATAGCTAAATTATCAGATTTAGCAGTGGGTTGTAACTTTCATATTTCTGAGGTAAGTTTTAATAAAAAAAAAAACAGAAGCGGCGCTGCCTCCTTTATACAAAGACACAATTACTATCTTTATATCAAATATTAAATGTTTGACGTGAAGTGGACCTTCAAAAGAAGCTATTGTTATTGTCTCATAGTCCTGCTTCATACAGAAATGTATCAAACTGAAAATCTTATAAAGTTTTTGGCTATTGTAAAAGCATAAGAAATTGATTTATTTATTTTTGTACAATTTGTGTATCATTTAATTACATGATGATTACTGGGCCCTTGTCAATGTTTTAATTTTGTGTTGTTCTCGCTAACCACATGCTCTTGTTGTTTATAATAGTGTTAGGTGATGTTTCCCCTGCAGGATGCCAGGGCGTGTCTTCCAAGAGTGGGTGCACTGTCAGGACTCTTACCATGTAATTCAAATTTATTTCACTTTTTTAGTTTGTCTGCTTTTTTATGGCTGTCAGGAATGAGAAAGGCATGTCAGTTCAATGGTGATGTTCAGGTGAGTGGTCGGAGTGGAGCAGATGGAGAGATGGTTAAGCCCAGAAGAGACCAAGTGTCCAAGAATGCGAGGATCCAAGAATGCGAGGAGTTATCATGGAGAGTCAGGGTGTGTGAACCATAGATCTGACAATGGAGGAGCGTGGATGAGCCTTTAACTGAGGGGGGGGGGGGTGTTCTTAATGGGTGACTGATTCATTGTGGTGATTGTCTACAGGTGTGTTCAATGATGTGTCCTTGATTGCTGGCTCAATCCCATGAACTACCGAAGGAACCATTGGAACACATTAATAGGTAAATGTTTAAGCTAAGGCTACAATGTAGGAGCAAAATACAATCCTTTATGCTAATTTCTCTACAATCAGACAATAAAATCTCAAATTAAACCTTTCTCTGCACCCAAATTCGTTGAAACCATTTGAACTTTTTTTTACTATTTCCATTTTTTTAACCTGGGCAGAGAGGTGTTCTTACAAAATATAATTTCTTCCATGGGGTCTACGTTTTCACGGGAGTCACCTCAGAAGATTAGAAATATGAGTAGCACCTCCACAAGAAAACGTGTCTGTGTTTGAACTGGGGAAGGGGTGTTGAAGAACTACAGCTATCCACTACAATTATCCTAAGGGAGTTTGGGGTTTGGACCATTGCAAACTGGACTTTGCACTCAGGTCACTTCAATTCAACAGCCATACTGCCTACTTCTCGCTCCAGACCTGACAAGGCTATGAGGGAAAGACTGATTATCATGAGAATAATTGAGAGGATGAGGGGAAGAGTCAGTACTGCTTTTAATAGAGCTGTTTCTATCTTCATACTGATAAATAATGCACCGCAGTCAGCGTATTTGGATTTAAAGGATGATACTGACCTTTTTGGGCAGATAAGAGAGAGAGAAACTGAGAGAACGAGAATGAATAAGAAAAGAGAGATGGAAAAAGACAGCTTTTGAGGCAAAGCAATCAATCAAGTGGCTTTTGTGGATTTGCATGCAAAATCAGAAACAAATATAGATTATAGTGTGACAAAGTGTATTTTTTACAGAAGAAACCATCACCTCCTGATACAGTCCCAGTGTGACCTGCATGGAGATAGGGACCAGCAGACCCTACCTTTTTCCCCATCTAAGTCAAAGGGTATTTAAACAATACAGTATAGGTTTAAATGTAATAGCACAAAAATTCTGATGGTTCATGTCATGTCATTTCAGATTCACATAATTTCCTTGACATTGTACCTTGCGTTTACATTAACATCTTGACAAACAGCAAAAAACACACAAAAATAGAGTTAACTAATCTGCATTTACATACCACCTACAAACTAGTTAGTTTGCTGTGCTAATTCAACAATGTTTCTGTAGTTGCACTTCTGTTGATGTCTTCCTAATTTACATTACATCCTTGCACTTGTAGATCAAATAGGTAAACATAGATTTAATTATTGTAATTATTGGCATGAATGTGACACGTTAGATCACGTATTCAGCTAGAACTGTACTTCATGTCAACAGTTTCTCTTTGTGCTGGATCATTAATTTGGATTTAGCTGGTGCTGGTGCCCTTTTGTGTTAATGGATGGCTCTGTTCCAGCTTTTCAGCACTGCAGGGACACAAATCCTCTGGCATTTCCTCTAGGCATTAAAAAATACCCTACATTAAATCATAATTTTGTCCTATTGGATCAAATGTAAAACCATTGGTTTTTAGAAGGGTCTCACAGAATTCTTTTAAATCAGAACAAGCCTTGATGTTATTTGTCAAGCTGCACATCAGAATCTTAAAACGGAACACATTGATATAAGGCAGATATGCTCAAATTGCAGGACTGTTGACCGCAGCATGAAACACAATTTTATATTTCACCAAAAGATGGCAGCAGATATCGATATCTGGGCACACCATGGGCCACACTCTTCCACATTCCTCTAAAATACAGACAATATAAAAGAAACAAAAGTTGATTACAAGAACCACTTGTCCACACTATCAAACAAGCAGAAACATATTTTTCACTGAAACATAAAGCAACCATGTCTACGTTGAAAAGAATTTAGTATCAAGAAACACAACTAGACGACACATGCTTTGAACTGGCAGCAAATGAGGCGAAAATATTCGCAATGGGAAGCTCTTTTAGTGGCACAGCAGCTTTTTTAAAAGAACCTCTGAGTCAGATTAAATTAATTTAATGGTTATTTGAAATTAAATTATTTCAGGAATTTCAGAGGCTTGCTTTGTTTTCAATCTTTCATTTTTTTGTGCACATTTTTTTCCTTTTCAGGGTCAGGGTTCCCAAGTACACTGCAGCGAAAGTAAGAGGATACCATGGTCAAAATTAGAAAGAGCTGTATTTCCAAGTAGGTTTGCACTTACAAGTGTAATGTTACAACCAGTTGGACATTTCTAAATGAAAATAAAAATTGACAAATAAATAAGGAAAATGTATTCATTCCTCTTCTAACCCACATAATCCCTTTCAGGGTCTCAGGGGTCTGCTGGTATGCACATCAGGCAAGAGGTTGCCAGTCTATCACAGAGCAATTCACTCACACATTCACACTTAAGGGGAATTATATTAATCAATTAACCTGCTGCATGTTTTTGGGATTGTGGGGGAAACTGGAGTACCTGGAGGAAACCCATGCAAGCACGGGGAGAACATGCAAACTCCTTCCAGGAAGGTCACCGGCGAGCCTCAAACCAACAACCGTCTAACTGGAAGGCCAGTTGTATACCACTGCACCACTGTACCTCACAAAATAAAAATAGTACAATATGCAATTTTACACAAGCAATAATAAGTCAATAGAGTGGTATTGCGAAATTAGATCATGTTTCAAACTAATCTTTTTCTGACACTTTTTCAGTCTCCATTTATTTGAATCTTCATACAGTGTTCAATCAGACAGTGATTTTGGTACATCTCATTTAGATTTATACTTTATACTGCATACAAGAGTTGATTTGAATGCAATAATAATGCAATAAACTAATAATAATGGTCGGACCCCATTTTCATATGCACGCTCTCTACTAAAACGTAGACACCCCGGATATAACAAAATGGATATTTGCTAAAGAACAGCGCGATCTAGTGGAAAATATAAGCATTTCTCCTGAGTGTGGATGTGTTGGTTTAATAATCTGGTTAAAAACTATTTTATCACATTCTCAAGTAAAAATAACAAACTTAAAAAAAAAAAAAAACCTTTTGTCTGTAAAACTAAACTAATTGCCACCCAACAATTCACAACACAATACTGTTTCATATGAGTATAAAAAACATGTAAAATACAGATATGACAGTATTAAAGTTTGTTTAAAGTGCATTGGCCTCTTGTGTTATCACCATCCGTCTAGCAGTCTAGCTCGTTGTATTACAATATAAAAGTCCCTTTATTAAGACGTTTTCAGAAATACAGTACTGGATTTTAGCCACAATACTGTTTTACTTATGCAGTTATTAGAAATAGAGTAAATATGGATAAATATAAATAGATACATTTTACGGTACCACTAAAATAGCTGCAATTTATATTTTTATATATTTTGTCACATGTATATTTTTGTTTGAATAAAAATTATAACGGTTATAACGAGCATTTTTTTCAATTATTAATTACTGTAAACAGCCAGTGTACACGAATAAATATGTTTATGCCATATGATTGTTTAAATACAACAAATGAGATATAACTACATTTGAACCACTTTTATCAGATTTATTGTTCGCATATTTGTCCGTAACAATAACATTTTCCCGTAGTGCTCGAGGAAAACGTCCTTCCTTTCCAAAAGAAAAAAACAAATCAGTGAGAAAGGGAAAAAGGGGGGACACACACGGAGGGAAAAAGGTGGTCCTATTTCGAAAACACCGTCCCCAAGCAGGCGGTCTCACTGTAAGACTTTTCTTCTCGTATCGATTATTTTTCTGGAGGGGGTACAAACACTTTTCGCTAACATGACTGCAGAGTTCAGTGATTTCTCATACAAAGGAAATGGTGTTGTTGTTGTAGTCGGATTAACGTTGTAGAAGCGCCATCACTCCGAGAGAAGAGCTGAGACTGCGATGAAGGGCTGGCGCTGGGGAACTCGCCTTTCACTCCCACCATCGCCTGTAGAAAACCCGCATTTAGGTAAAGCCGACTTTAAATGGGTTTTAACGTGTGTTATACTTGTTTTCTTAAGTTCACAGTTGTTCCTAAAACTTTTAAATGACTTAATATCTTAAGTCTGAACGGTTCGGTCGTTTAAATCCAGGCCGAAGAGAACAAACGCTTTATGCTAACAGTTCATTTAACGGTAGATGGAAAGCGGTTTGGGATTTAGGGATAGGCTCCATCAGCTTTACAGTTTAGTTTTAAACTTTTTATTATTTAATAGCTATTTACTGACATAACTGACTGGTTTTAGGCCTGTAGCAGTTAACGGAGGCGAAGAAGTGTATTGAGTTTGTTTAGAGGGAGGAATAAATGAACAAGTGTCTCGGATTTAGTCGTTGTGGGGGGCCAGTGGGATTTTTGTGGTAAAGTTCAGTCTCTTCAGGTTATTTCGATTTAACAGATTTATTGACCAGATGTTATTATTAAACACATAATTTTTTTTAACTTTGTTACGATACCGTTTGTGTGAGAGTTCATAAACCTGTAATGCCACTCATCACAACTCCATAAGATTTATTTGTTAGGCCCTCAAAAGTGATTCAAGCTGTTTTTTGATGGCTTTTTTGATTAATTTGCCTATCCCGAGACAGCCATTCACTTTATTGCTCATTTTGACGTTACTTTTCACAAAATTAATTTTTATAATTATTAATAAAGGCACGTTTATATGCATTTTGGTTGCATCTTTAATATAAAGGATGCTATTTATGTGTTCTACATAGTTATGATGTACACAAATCGCAAGAATTTTTTAAAAGGAACTATTTTTTTAAATAATTTATACTTTAAGGTATTATCTAAAATTTTAATTGTGGTTATAAAGCATATAAAACTGGAAAATAACTGTGTATTCTTCCCCCACATGCACTTGAATATTACTTATTTAAGTATTCTTACATGAATTAAATGTAGTTCTGCCTTATATTTGTGCATACCATATATTTACCTAAAAATCATTTGTAACAATGGCTTTAGGCCAACGTTGAAAATTAAACAATCAAATGAAAAATACTTTATATTTCAGGTCACAATTCATCTACAAGTACTTTAAGTTTCAAGCAAGAATTATTGTTATTGTGATATTTTTTATATTGTATGAAACACCAAATGACTGCTTGATTTTACAGAAAATTCCATTGTTAGCAATATTGTATACTTTGTATAGTTATTTTATTGAGCAAAATAAGAAGCATACAGATGTTCGATAATGAACGTTGCTAAATAGTTTAACTAAGAGATTATAACGTGATTTGTAAAGCTTGTGTTTCTTTTAAATGTTTTGTTTATATAGTGATACATATACCCTGGACATAATATCTGTGTATGTTTTGTATCATGAACGGAGCATATCATTGCACCCCTACTAATCAATTGATGCATATACCATCAGTATTTTGAATATAAATCTAAATATATTGTCATGTACAAAGCAAAGGTCTCACAGAGATTGTTTTATTTGTTTCAGATTATCATTAAATTTGGCATTGATTGGAATTCAAACAGTTCTGGAGCACTGATTGGAGATAACAATTTGACTACCTGGTCTTGTGTGAGGTAGACCAACTCGTGTCAACTGGATGTTGCTTGGGCGGTGAGGATGTGCTGCTGGGATCCAGAAAGGACAATTTCGTTGTGATGGGGTGCAGGACAAGTAAAGTCCTCCCAGAGCCACCCACTGATGTACAACTTGATCTTGTGAAAAAAGTAGAAACGCATCAGACCGATGTCTACAAAAACTTCATCAGATGTGATGGTGCTGGGGAGAAAACTGTTTCACCATCTCCTCAGGGTCATAGCCAGGCTGTTGCAAAGGTGAGCCAGTCCCCTCCTCCGGAAAACAGTCAGCCTGAGGCTGCAGACCCACAGCGTAAAAAAGTAGCCAAATATAGGGCCAAGTTTGACCCTAGAGTGACTGCTAAGTATGACATTAAAGCTTTGATTGGCCGGGGAAGTTTCAGCAGGGTAGTGCGAGTGGAGCACAGAAGTACACGGCAACCCTATGCCATTAAATTGATTAGGACCCGGTACCGGGAGGGGAGAGAAGTTTGTGAATCTGAACTTTGTGTTCTACGCCGGGTTCGCCATACAAATATAATCCAATTGATGGAGGTATTTGAGACAGCTGAGCGGGTTTACATGGTAATGGAGTTGGCCACTGGTGGAGAGTTATTTGACCGCATTATTGCACGCGGTTCTTTCACAGAAAGGGATGCCACACGTGTGCTTCAGATGGTCCTCGATGGTGTCAAGTACCTTCATACATTGGGGATTACTCACAGGGACCTAAAACCTGAAAACTTGCTTTACTACCATCCTGGTGCTGACTCTAAGATTATGATCACCGACTTTGGCTTGGCCAGTACACGGAAGAAAGGTGATGAATGTCTGATGAAGACTACCTGTGGAACACCTGAGTACATCGCTCCGGAGATACTCGTTCGAAAGCCATACACTAATGCTGTAGATATGTGGGCATTGGGTGTCATTTCCTACATTTTGCTCAGTGGTACCATGCCTTTTGAGGATGACAATCGCATGCGCCTGTACCGACAGATCCTCAAAGGAAAATACAGCTTCTCTGGGGAGGTAAGAATTGCGTGATCTACTACACTTTTATTCACTTTTATCCATTTATGACTCTCAATGCAATAAACTTTCACTGAGATCTGACCTATTTATAAAATACCCTTGTATCTGTAAACAATGTGAGCATATAAAAACAAAACATAAAAAACCCTGTTAAACTAGTAATATACTGGCATGCTATGGACCACCTGCCTTTCAGATTACATTACCCCTAAACCTCTGCTCCCCAGTCAGGTCCTAAAAGGGTGTTTACCCGTACTGAGACATCTAATCCATAATATCTATTCTGCGGCATGTTCTAGTGGGGTCACAGGGGTCTGTGCACTAACTTGCCCACAACTGTACTGTAGTTGCATGCGATTTCTCAACATGGGGGATAAAATTTGCCTCAAGATAAGAGGATTCATCTCTTCATCTGTTCTCTACTATCGGCGCAAGTATCTACATCCTGCTTCTATCTCAATTTCAACCTCCAAACCCTTCTATCTCACATATCACACCCTTCTGATGGGTCACAGACCCTGTATCCATGGTTTTATACAGCCTACGGTACTTGCCCTGGGGTCATTGAGGTTTTGACCCCTGTTCATTCAATCTGCCTTTCTCTGTAGAAATAATCCCCACAAAACCAAAAACACCGTGAGAGACCGTGAGAGTTCTTCCTCTTTCTCCTTGTCTGCTTGCTCTGTTTTCATTCTTCACAAAGGGACTTTCTTACACTTTTACCCTGTGCCAAGCAATTTGTGTTTGACCTTGGGTTTCACAACATGTTTATTTGCCATGGCTCAGTTTATTGTTTGAATGTTTGTATGGATGGTTTTGTGTGATTGTGTGCACTTGTATTTTTAGCGGTGTGTTTTTATGGTTGTTTAAGCTGGATAGTGCCCAGTACAGTCGTGTCATCATGTTGTATCCCTCAGTAACCCCTTGCAGGAGTGTGATGTCAGGCCGCAGAGTTCCTGGCAGAGTGTGTGCATGAGGGCTGCTCTGCTGCTGTGAGTCACTCACAAGACGAATGCAGGCTTTACAGGGAAAAGCCCTGGAGGAGTCATGCTAACCAACAAAAGCCAAGCAGTGTTTATCTTTCTCTTCTGCTTACGGAGCTGCTAGTGTTTGGCCAGTTGTCATAACATACAAGGACATGCAAGCAAGATGAGCCCGGAAGAATGAAGCATTTAATTGCAGCAGCTGATTTGTTCCATCTTATTTTGGTGAGGAGCCATGATGCGATGCCTTTGTTTGTTATCCTTTAGAGTCTGAACGCTCCCCTGTATGAGCTGGTAAATTTCGTTGCTTCTTGTTTGCTTCATATTTACAGCATGTAGTTCAGTAAGTGAACATGATTTTGGCAATATGACGCATTTTGGGTGAATAAATCACAAGGAATGAGGTAAACATGACAGAGCGCATGATTATGCAAAATGCAGGCATAGCCACCCCTTTTCTGTACCCTTAGTTCTGACTAGGGTCATAGGGTTATGCTGGTGCACATCACAAGCTCACATTAAGTTAAGTGTGAGGCACATCCTGGGCAAGTCACCAGTCCTTTCCAGGGGACCCAGATCTAACTTACAGATTTTCCTCCAGATTCCATGGCACGACTCGGCTCGGTATGACTAGGCTTGGTTTGTGCTCTTTATAGAGCAGTACCAACTAATGAAAGACATTTTTGCTGGCTATTATGAAGCTATGTGGTGGTTGAACCTTGATTTTGTGTTGTGCATTGTAATCAATTAATTTTTCAGGCCAATCAATGAGCACAACAACTGACCAGTCAGTGATCAACAAGATGTTTTAGGCTTTTCTTTCAAACTAGAGAAAAGGGGTCAAACCTTGGTCAGACTTAACCAAGATTAAAACCTAATCTAAATTGGTTCTAAAATGTAGCACTAAAGGGTTCAAAAATTAGAAAAGTGGTAGAAAAAAATGGTAGAAAAGTTCCCGAAAACCTGCAGAGTAGAAGAGAGTAAAGACGTACTGTTACAAAACTATCCGGTGGAAAATTACCATTTGGCAAAACAACAAAGAATAGAACATTTTCAAGCAAATAATTCTCCTCTGTTTTCTAGCCATGGCCAAGTGTCTCCAACCTTGCTAAAGACTTTGTTGACCGCGTCTTGACAGTGGATCCCAGTGAGCGTCTGACTGCGGGCCAGGCTCTCAAACATCCCTGGATCGTCAGCATGGCAGCATCCTCCTCCATGAAGAACCTGCAGCGCTCCATCTCACAGAATCTCTTGAAAAGAGCGTCGTCCCGCTGCCATAGCACCAAATCTTCCCAGTCCACACGTTCAAGTCGTTCCACCAAATCCAGCAAAGCCCGGCGTGCTCGCGAGAAAGAGTTGCGAGAACTTAATCGCCGCTACCAGCAGCAGTGTAACTAGCGGAAAAACATCTTCCAAACTCCTCCTCCATTTGCTGTTTCTGCTGTCTTTCTTTCATTTATTAGTGTTTTATTTATTTTATTTGTATTCATATGTTTGTGTTTTCTTTGGCAATGGTCTCATTCAGCTTTTTTACATGATTGTATCTGTTGAACAGAAGTTGCTGGAAGAATCCTCCTTCTTGGTTTTGCTGTGAATTTTTTTTGTGGTTTGCAGCAAGACATTTGTGCTGTTTATTCAATTACAACGAATCCATAACCAAAATTGGATATAAAGGTACACTTTGTAAGATTTTTATTTACAAAATCCATTCCTCTGAAACCAACTTGTGTTATGAGACAGATCTCAAGAAGTTTTTTTTTTTTACATTTTCAATAATTTGTAAAAGCAATTACTCTTTTAAATTAATAAAAATACCAGCTGCTAAGTCACACAACCTATTGCCATCATGGTCATGTGACATGTGAAGTACTAATTGCATTTCATCTATAGTGACAGTCATTGGTGGACGACACACGCACAGCAACCTTCTCACGTGCGCTAATCATGATAACAACAAGTGGTGAAATATTACATAATGTACTTTTAATTTCCTTAATTTCTACATATTTTATCTGTTTTCTGAAGCCATTGCAGGGAAATAATTTGCCTTCAGTTGATTAAAAACTGAGTGTATTAAATTCAACATATTTTCGTTACATTTGAAAGTACCATAAGGTTATTTTGAGCTTAAAAGATGGTAAGATTTATTCTTCCGGGTTTAAGGTATCTTTATAAAGTCCCTGTCCTCTGAATAATTGAAAATGAAAATGCAGATGTTTTCTCTCATATTTATTACCAGAGACATAATAAGTAGTGTTTTTTTTTTATTTTGGAAATTATTTTGCCTTTCTCCAGGTCTGGTGGTAGTACTTTTAAAGTAGCCTAGAATAGATCACTCAGACCAGTAGCATCATCGCATAAGTAATCAATGATAAATTCTTATAATAATGCTATGTTTTCCATATTTCATCCATAACTCTTAGAGTTACACAATATATAACTATATTAAAAGTGTTATCGCCAGATATGGAGAATGACTGAATAGTCTGTGTTGCTTTAAGACCAGCAAAAGGTTTGGATAACCATCAAGTAAATTAGTACATTATTTTAAACATCTCTTTCACCAAAGTCGAAATACTATTTTTACTATAGTAGAATAACAATACGTTTCTTTCTTTCAGAATCTACTGTTGAAAAATAATACCAACTTCCTGTGAGACAAATTCGTTCAATTTTCAATTTACTAAATGCACTCAACTAAACATTTAAGTGCTTTTTAATTTGGAATTGAATACACACATGTAAATAAATAATTGAATTAATGTGGCAAAGATATTTAACTGTTACTTAATAACCTCATGGTCGTATTCTGTGTGTGTTTTGTGATTTTAACTGAAAAACTTTCCCATCAATCACAGGTGGGTGGGTCCTAACAAACTGATTTGTTATTTTGTCCAACAAGTCAAAGCACCTTGATCACAGTAAATAAAGTAGATCATAGCAAAGCTAATAAATGCATTGTCTTTGAAGTTGGAAATTGGCAGTCCCTCCATTTTCAAATTCATAGTAACTAAGTGTAAAAATAAGTCCCAACAACTCCCAAAACTTTCCTCTTGCTTTAAAACATTTTTAGCAGGTCTTGCATCCTGCAAAATCTAGAAATGTCTCTTTCCAACTCTATTGAAAACTCATGGATGTCTACCATCAAACAGCAAAGATTTCAGTCCAAAGCAATTGCTTTGACAAGATCTATATTAGCCCCGCCCACCGACTTTATGAGTTTGAGAGATGTAAACACTGCAACACCACTATGAAATAATTAAATTATGAAAAATTATGAACAGTGCATTGATTTTTGTAATTTTAACTAATGATTATTGTATGATTCTTTATTTGATATTGGCACTTTTTGTCACCCATCCTTTGGATAATTGAGCCCCACATTGCCCAACACGGTTTTTTTCAACTGTTCCCTATTTATCCTTGTCAGAACTTTAAATGCTGGATGGTAATATGTGTCAAAAGTCTGTCTAGATTTCTGTCTATTCCAAAGCCTGACCTTTAAAACTTTCATAAGAGATTAAAAACACTTGCAACAATCCACCATTTGAGATTAAAATCACTGAAGATTACAGAAGCTCAATGTAAATGGCTTGAAAAGCAAAAACAAACCTCACTGGATCTTGCATAAGTACAAACAGTTTTGTGATGCATACATGAATCAATGATCTCTTGTGTCAAAAAAGCATGAACTTGAGCTTCCCTGAGCAAATGTGAAAGCTTGCTTATCCTTGTTTAATGTGCCAGTTAAAGGCGTATTACATTTGTTCATGTTACAAATCAATTATGTCTCTATGCATGTTTTGCTTTTTTTTTTGTTTTTTTTTTCACATTTTAAGGGCAAAGCTTTCCCATTAAGGAAATGTGTCTTTAATAATATATAAGAATAAATGATTTCAATTTTTTTGCCTGCCATGCAAAAGTTTGTCAAAACACAAAACTCCTTCTTTAGATCTGGTCAGTGACGAGGCTGATTCATGATCATCTGATGTTGATCGCTCTCTCAGCATGTGTTTGCACCTTCAGAGAGCCTGAATCAAACTGGTTGCTTGCTCTGTTGTCAGTTTTTGTGCCTTCCAGGTGATTTCCACTCTTAAAAACCAAAGAAACATATGTGTGCCACTTTAAATGAACATTGTTAAAATGTGACATATGATTCCTTTACTGTTAAAAACCCATGATATTGAGTTTTCTCCAAATCTTTTTTCGTATACAAAGTGATATATTCAAAACAAGGTGAAAGAATTGAGTTGCAATCCACTTTAAAATAATTTGTTTTGAATAGTAGATGACAGTTAAGATAAAGCAGCATGTTTGTTTTGAATCGATAATAGAATTTCCAATTAAAAATTGATCTTTTTTTGTATCATTTTCTTTTTTTAAAAAAGTCTATAAATATTTACATAATCTACTTGATTGTCCTCGATTTCATGCAGTAATTATAGGTCCCTTACATTTAAAATCAACTTTGGGAACACCACTGCTTGTATAGGTCAAATATATTCTTACCCAATTCAAATTTTGTTTTCAATGTGCTCCTGAAAATGTATGTTAGGGTAATAAGATAAAAAATATATATATATATATATTTTATGTATTGTATCTCGAACATTCATGTAATGAATTTGTTTGTAGCTACAGCTGAAATAAAATGATTGACAGTCTGTTCAATCCAACACTGTTGAAACAAAGTGTGCTGATTTTTTTTTATAAATAAACTAGTTAAATAATTTTAAGTTAGTGATTGTTCACTATTAAATAATAACTTCAATTTATTTTTTAAAATGTCACCTGTAACCTCAATGACATATGTAATTTAGAAAAAAAAATATTAATTTTGTTTATATATTTTTCTTTATATATTTTGTCATAGCAAGCTATGGAAACTCTACGTCTAAACATGTTAGTTTGGATTGTGGGATTTTCTTTTTTTTTTTAATTATTATTCTAAAAAGAATATTGGAAGAAAAAAAAGGACTGACTTTTATTTTGAAAAGAAAGCTCTTTGCGACTGGCTTCACTACCGGTCAAGGACTGTGCAGTTATTTGCTGATTTAATATTTCTCTGTGTTTTCATTTACTAAATTGGATATGTATTTTACATAAATCTTCCTATTATTATTATTTATCATGTAACATTAAGTGAAGTACCATTGCATTTTATTTTAATGTGCCATTTATTATTTTGAAAATATAGTGTACGCCAACGTTTCCAGACCTCAAACCTGAAGTCTTTTTTTTAAGGATTCACGTTATTTAATTTACATGTTCAACTTGAAGCGTATCGTTTCGTCTTATTTTTCTCCATGTCACTTTTATCTAACTGGACCGAGTCTTGGGAAAACAGTTGTAATGGAGTCCCAGACAGCAAGAAAAGAGGCACGAAGACTCTCGGCGTCTAAGAAAAAGGAACAAACGCTCAAGGGTACCAAAGACAGACCAAAGAATAAAGCAGTTGCTTCCATAACTTCGTTTTTTAAGAATACTCCACCGTCCACATTCGCCTGCCCTCTTTGTGGCAAACTTGTACCTCGTTACAAGATTAACGAACACATAGACTCTCAATGTCAGACATTTGTTGAGGAGGATGATGACAAGCAGAAGAGTCCAGTGATGGCACATCCAAGTGTTACTGTGTCTCCAGAGAGAGAGAAAAGACCAGAAGTTAAAGATGTGGATACAAGTCCATTTTTTAAAAAGCACCTCGCTCATAGAATAGAGTCACCTGAAGCAAATGTGAAAGTTAGACCTTTTAAAACTGTTGACCTGGGAAGTTTATCTTCTAAGCTGTCCAGAAAAGCATCTAGAATTTCAGCTCAATCAGTTATTAGTCACAATCAACCCTCTGGAGTTTTAGAAGACAGTAATATAGAACTGAACAGTTCCCAGAAGGAAAATTGTGCAAAGAAATTAACCTTTGAGTCCAAAGCCCATAGCTTTGAGGCAGATTCCTTGCAACCAACTACGTCAACACCTACAAACCTGATTCAAGTGAGAAATATGAATACATCTGTAGTAGAATCAAGTCTTGATGTTGAGACTTCATCCTCCTCAAGTATGCTCAAGCGAAAGTCTGAGGAGTTGCCTAAAAATGACTCAAACTCCATTCCAAACAAGAGACTTCGATCCTTTGAAAGAAAAACTGAAAGGACCAATGAGTCAATTGAGGCATCCCATGTTTCGACATCAAAGTGTTCAACCAAAAGTAATTCCACACATGAGGACTACACAAAAAAGCCAAAAGTTATTGAGAGAGCCAGTAATGAATCAAAGCAACTGGCCAGGGTGCCTTATTACCTCCAGAACTTTATCACAGTCCTTGATGCAGTGTTGGAGAATGAGTTTGACAGGATGCTCTTTAACGATGAGGACTTCTCTTTCATCCACAATTTTCAGGAGCTCTCAGGTAAAGAAATACTTTTGGAGGACTTTAGATCTGTTTGTAACTTTCGTCCTTTAAAAACATGTTGCATGTGTTTCTATCATTTTTTCATGTTGACCCTTGTTTCCCTTTTCTGTAGTCCCTGGTCAGATGCTTTATGTTCGTTTGTTCCAAAGGAAGCTGAAGTGGCTTCAGGTCAGTAAGTTGGAATACTCTGAGATCAGCTCTGACCTCGGACCTGTTATTGAAGAACTGGTCGCACGTGGCTTCTTACAGACAGGTTAGTGATTGAATTACCACCATTTAAAGACATTATAATCATTTTAATACCAATAAACCAGGATAATAACCAATACATTTTTATACCAATAAATAAGGTTCTTAATTCTTTCCTTTGACAGAATCTGCGCTTTGTGACATCCATGAAATATTGGATCTACTGCCCGCACTGGAGCTCAGAAATTTGGCTAAAACTTTTCACCTGGGCCGCGGAGGGAGCGGGTCTCAGAAACAGCAGTTGGTGGAGGGTTTGCTCCAATTGGGGAAACAGAAATCATTCTTCACTGGGCAGAACAACACAGCTGCTGTCATTGTGAAGAGGTGAAACGTGCAGACAATATTGTTTAGAGGTTCAACAGTAGAAAACGGTTTCAAATGCATGACACAATTCAAATGAGCAAAAGTGCTTTGTTTTTGTCCAATCCACAAGTAAATGTGTAAATATTGCCCTCAATCCTCACACATGTACATTTTACCTTAATCCATTTAAAATCTTTGGACGATTTCTTGATTTTTTTTTTCCATTACTGATTTTGCACTGAACGTATTTGAATTTCGTGTTTGAGCGTTAGCTTGGCCGTCACAATTAATTGGCATCTGGTCTTTTTTTTCGCCCATTCATGCTGACTCGCTGTCAAATAGATTCGGCTGACAGAAACACATAGGTGACATATGCATTGTTTTCATTGGTCAATCGCATGGTCATTCAAGCCATTCAAAGTCTTAAATTCCATTGTGCTAAATTAGGTCTTTAACCTCTTAAGCCCGAGAGTCCCCGGTACCGGGGACTTGCCCCCTTGTGCGTTACATTTTCACTCATAGCTCACTAACCCTGAGAATAACCCACACATATTAAATACTGTTGTGTTCAGCGGAAACTCCTCTAAAAACGTATCTAATTCAATTTCATATCCGTTAACCACAGCTCGAACGCCATGCAAATAAACAACAACAAAGCCGGATTAAAACTCATGACCAAGTTTTTGTTTTTTGCTAACAACCAGCTGAATCCAGCGATATGCAACTCATTTACATTGCATGAAGTATTTCAGAGCAGGGAGCGAAAGTTCCCCGAAAAAACGCCAGCAAAAACCAAGCAAGCATGTAAATCTTGTCTTACCTTTGCCGTTTTTTCAACAAAAAGTAATTCCCATAGCGATAAAAGTCTGTTTGTTGTTATGTCCGGTCGATAGCTTCGCGGAAACTCCATTTTGGGTTTTTGCTGTTGCCCCGTGCTCTCACAACGTCACCAAATATGGAATATTTGTGTGTAAATATGGAATATTTGTGTGACCACCTCTTACGCACCCCGTGCGTAAGAGGTGGTCTCTCCACGCTGCGCGTCGTGTGATTCGTCGGCGATCCTGTCAGTCTCAAAATGGTTGAGCTCATTGACTGCCTCAGATTCAGAGCTTTCCAGCGATATATAGAGCTCCCGGATTGGACAGATGGTCGGGGGGTAGGGACACGCAGAAGCTCGACGTCGAAAGCGTTTGTGAATGAAAAGTTCCCAAAAGCGCAGCAAGATGGGGTAAATGAGCTTCCACCCCCCTTTTACAGCGTTTCTTTAGGAGTTTTTTTGCTGAAATCATGTCCCGTAAGCAAGAAAAGAAGACTATGAACGTAGCTGAAGCTTTGGACAAGATTTTTTCCATATTTCAATTATTGTGCCAAATTGTGCCAAACTGTGCCAACATGGATTACGCCTGAACTTTGTTCAATCAAAACCTTTACAGAATATTAGTTTCTTGTAGTATGAACACCAAACTTGCTACAGATGTCCTTGACATGTAGTGGTTACAATTGATTGTGTTTATTTGCTTCGTTATAAGTAAAATAAGGAGATATTGGAGGAAACATGTGTTTTTTTTTTAGGCGGAGTTCATTTTTTGGCCATTCCAACATCAATTACTCTTACCCAGTGTTCTTGACTGTCAAATTAACTCATCCACACCACTCCCCAAGAACCTATCTTCATTTTGATACCAAGATTTGCAGTTTAGGCCTTGTAAAAGCTGAGAAATGCCTTAAAAAGTAAAAGTATAGGATTTTCGGAAAATAGGCCTCAGGGCTTAAGAGGTTAAAACAATAAAAAAAGCCATTATTCTGGTTTGAAAATTGGGAACCTAGGCTGAAAAATGCTTCTATCTGCAGGCTTTCTAACAGCAATGTCACTCTCACGTACATTACAGCAGGAAACTTTATATGGAAGGCAAAGCTTCAGCTCATTTCACAATGATGTTTACTAGGGGTGTAACGCTACACTCTGCTCATGATACGTACATCAATATTATGTTAACGATGCGATATGCATCACAAAATTTTAACACTATTTTTAACCAACTATTGAAACCATTTATTTAACAAACCATTACAAAAAATGGAATTCAAAAGTTTTGAGATCACAAAGGCTAGCAATTTTGCATTGCGATTATACATTTTATAGAGAAAATTTAAAAATTCATATGTTACCTAAATTATCCTGTACCCATAACTTTTTCTTCAGAGCTAAGCAGGCTGCAGGCTGCTGTGTTCGTCTATGTCGCAGATCACGTGCTGTGTTCTCCCGCGTCCTGCTGCTCTTCACCCTCACAGACACTTTAGAAGAAGAGGAGATGGCTGCTGGAGGACACGGACAGCTCTACACCATCCTGCTGGTCAACTCTGGAAGACTCACTTTCCCAGAATACACTGTGCATCGCTCAGCTAGACTGTTTCAGGACAGGGATGACCTCATCAGGTCAGTTATGCATATTATTCTACATGCATATTAATCTGCATGCTAAACGTATTTTCCCAAAGTTTTGACTCTATATCAAAAACTAAACAAAGCAAAATGTCTATTTACATTTAGAAATTGTGTAAAGTAGTGGTCCCCAACATTTTTAATGCTGGCTAATATGCCGCATTAGAGACTCGGGTGCCGCATAGTAGCTTGTGGGATCTAGATATAACAGAGATATGTGATACTTTTTAAAAGAAATCTAAATAAAAGCAGTGTGTTGCTGCTTATTTTCAGTTATGATGCCCATAATGGAGCGGGGGCCATTTTGTTTGTATTTTTGTTTCCATCAGGAGTCTCGCTTAAATTGTTTAGGGGTTAAATATTTACAAAATACTACAAATACAAAGTAAACAACTATTACTAATGAAATTGAATTACAAAACCTAAAAACAATTTTTAAAATCATTTTATAAAGTCCTGAATTTGGATTCTTGAACAATGTTCTTTATGCTGTTTTCAGTATGTGATTTTATACTATTTTTTTTTATTTTACTTTTAACAAACTGTGTATTTCTAAAATTGTTTTCTCTAAAATGTTGAATTAGTATGTGTAAATGTATATTCTGTACTCCTGTGTTCAGTTATGAAACAGCGATGCGTCTGCTTCAGGATCTTATTGTTGCGATGCAATCCGGCAGCTGGGAGAGCGCCCATGACCTCTATACATCAGCAAAGACCACCTGGCAGGAGATGAAAGACTCTCGTGATTTAAGGTTGGAAGACCATTTTGTTGCTTTGCTAATCTGCACTTTGACTTTAAAACGATCTCTATTGTGTCAATGTGTGCAGTCGTCAGGAGGAACTGCCCGTGTTTCTGAGGTGTTTCACTGTGGGCTGGACCTACACTCGTGTACTCTCTCGTGGAGTTGAGATTTTACAGAGACTTCGACGCTATGAGGTACTGAAGACAGTCTATGGAAATATAGGCAAACAAAGATGTCCAAAGTAATTGCTTTTCTGTACGGATTTGCAATTTTCAGGAAGCAGTTGAGCAGCTCAGAGCCCTTCTGTCTCAGTCAATCTATTGTGTAGACAGCAGGGGGCGCTGGTGGGACAGACTTGCTCTTAATCTTCAGCAGCACCTGAAGCAGCACAAACAGGTATCTTGTAGCTTTAGAGATCTGTCTTACTTCTTTATTTAATGAGCATGGCATTTTAATTAATTTACAAGAAAATGAAATGCATTGATTAGTTTTTATGCTTTTGAAACCAAGGCGATCGTTGCTATCCAGGAGGGATTGCATGACCCTTTTGTTCGAACAGGACACAAGCTGTCCCTTTATCAGCGAGCTTCCCGGATGAAGGAGTCGGCTAGCTTGAAGAAGTACCGTCTGCTGCTGCGAGATCTTCCCACTGTCCAAGTTCAGGATGTTGCTCATGTGAGTATAATGTCTGTTTCGTTGTCATGTGGTATTGTGTTACTGTGTCATTTATTTTTTCTTTAATATCCATTATAAAACATTATATAATGTATTATTAGTATTAGTACTATTATTTATTGTTCGACATTTTGTACCTAGACTTTTTAGTTTTCATTCTATTGTTGTTTTTCAAATATTGGACTGCATTTTTAAATTGCTATTGTTTTATTTTTTCTTCAATCTTTTTCTTTTACAGGCACACATTTTCCCCTAAGAGTATTAATCATGTTTAATAATGTGTAATCAATATTTACAATCTTTTTCTTCTGTTTTCTACATGGTGTTTACCACATCTATAGCTAAATAATTATTGTAGGTCTACAATTATTCTAAATCTATGTATTTCCCTCAAATGACATCATATTTTAATTTGCACAAAGTCCATGTGATGTGCATAAAATACATGTAGTGCAAAATAAATTACATGAAATAATAAGATTGAAAAAAAATTGATTATTTCTATGATTTTAAGATAGACATGTATTTCAGATTTTTTTTGCACTTGTAAATTAAGTGCAAAATTAAAAAATAAAAAAAATATTTCAAAGAGTTGTATTGTATTATGTGTGAAAAAGGAATCACTTGCATATAGAGGCAAGTTTTCTTGTTAAAATCTTGTTAAATTTTGCAGTATTCCTTGTTTTTATTATTAAAAGCCACAATCTCAAATTCCTTTTTCTTTACTTCCTGAGAACAAAGTGCAAGATTGCATTACAGTCTGTGTGAGAGTGATTCATGCTCATTTTGCTCCTTAAAAGGGAAGATTGGGATGTAGCTTGAGTGTGGCTGAGTGTGGTGAGTGTCACTAAATGTTCCGAAGTCACTAAATGTAACTCTGGCACTAAGGTGATAACACTGATAGAGGGACCTGCAATGGGGTAAAGGCTCAATGTGTTTCAACAGTTGTTCCAATTATGTAGCGGATAGACCGATTTTATATGCAGTAAAATGCTGTTATTACTTTTCAGTATATATTTGTGTAATTTTCAAATAAAAAAACAAGCTGGTGTGCAGTAGAGTTCGCAAGATTTCATAAGAATGTCTCGCCAGGTGACCATCCAAGGCCAGCTTTTTCCTCATGAGGGTGGGACTGGCAAATCAGTGTTCCTCAGAGCAGCCAATGAAGACGAAGGTGTGGGAGGAGGCAGAGGGGAGATGGTCATGTGCTCTGTTGAGGAACTGGCTCTGGAACACTACAGAACACTGGGGTTTGATCAAGGTCTACCATTATCAAATTGTTATGGCTAAAAGTGAACGGATAGTTGAAGAACAAAAGCAAAGCTAAAATGAAGTTCACATAGTCAGCTTTATTTAATTTAGAAACTGCTATAGACAGGCAAAATGTAAAAATGTTTAGCATTGTACAGGTGTTTGGGAATGTATTAAATGTTCCCTGCTATTTCAACTATGAAAAGAGGGGAAACCCTCCCCTTTTAGTATATTTTTATTACATTAGAAGACCATTTTATAGTAATTTCATTGGTTTGACCATGCGTTGTATATATTCTGTGCAATTCGTAAGGTATCCATGGAGAAGGCTCTACGTTTTCCACTTTATTTGGCCTCCTAATGTGGGATATCATCTTCATAGATGGAGTTCCCGATGTTTTCCTAAACCCTTACCAGGTGCTTCCTACTCTGTCATAGTCATCACCATTCATTTCAACAGATCAGTAACAGAATACGCTATTTCAGACCTGTCCATTGGATTTGCACACGGATTGTTTCTATGGAAACCGGCAGGAAGCCATCAAGGCTCGTGTTGAGCTGCTGCACGAAGCGTCGGCTGAGACGCTGCAGGACCTGATTGCTGGCGTGTGGAATGCACAGGAGGGAAGATTGTGTGCCATGGTTAACTGGGAACGTTTTTCCTCGCTCCAGCAGGCACAGGTATATTCAAACACATACTGTTTACAAAGTCAGGTTTATTCTGGATCTTGAATCATTTGGGTTAATTTTGCAAGTTTTTGTGGATATTTGAATTATATGCATCTCTTAAGCATGCTCTTGAAAGAATTTAACGTACAAAATCTCTAAATGTACAATAAGTTGACCCTCAAGAGTTATGTAGTGGTTTCCAATAATGACTGAAAAAAATTAAATAATTAGGCAATATTTAGTAAATCTTTTGAATTATAGAAAATAATGCCATTTATTAACAGTTTTCAATATTATGACCACTGTAATGAGTTAATGTCAGACTTTAATTTAAAGTCCCCCAAATGTGAAATATGATTGAATAAAAATGACCAATTAATATCAATCAAGACACTTGTATTTGTAGAAAAGCTTATTACAAACAATGCTCATTCTTAACTAGTGAAATTTGAATTAAAATTTAGCTAAAGGATTGTGGACATGTATGTAGCTTTTTCTGAGCTCTTTAGCGCTAGCTCACCGTCTACTGTTGTCTTTGTAGAAACCATGTCAACGGGGATGTTATAGTGGTTGTTTCGTATTCAGTTAATAGTGTTGTTTTCTAACACAAACATTTAATTGGCTTTCGTACTGGTTTGTACGAAGAAGTAAGACTATAAGGAGGATCTCCCTTATCATCAATTAGTGTCAATAAAATACATGTTAAAAATCAGACGTGGAAAATACAAGGTGAAATTCAATATTTTTTGACACACCTTTCATGAAATTTGCAAATGTTGAGAGTTTTAAATGATTTGATAACCTCAGTCATAACTTTTTTTCTGATTTTTAGAGTCTTGTGGCATGTTTTGGAGGCCACTTCTTGAGTGGAGTGGTTCTAAGGATGGCAAAAGACTTTAGGCACTGTAGAGGAGGACTTCCTGATCTTGTGGTCTGGAGCTCGACAAACAAAACGTACAAGGTTTGTCAGATTCACATTTCCTAGTATTCATCATTAACTTATTTAGATTCAGTGCAATGTTGCTGTTGAACTCTTTTATTTGTCTTCTTTAGTTGGTGGAAGTGAAAGGTCCTAGTGACCGTCTGTCCCAGAAGCAGCAGATCTGGCTGGATGAGCTTCAGAAGCTTGGAGCTGATGTGGAAGTGTGTCATGTCACAGCCACTGGTGCACGAGGAGCTCGGCTGCAGTGAGATGGCTGTGATGAAAGGAGTAAAATGAAAGGAATAAAGATGCATGCTTGAAGTATGTAGCGTGGATAAAATTGAGCAGATCACTTCAGTGTGATTTTTGGCAGTGATAGAGAAGCATAATTGGGGAACTTATGCAAAAGAGAATCACATGATTTACATCAATGTATTGGAGATGTTGAAATTTCACAACACTTTATGTGTAAATGAACTCATTTACTGACTGGTATTTAAGGTGTAATGTTTGTATATTAAATAAATGAAGACAATATAGAAAGATGTGGGATTTTGCTAATGAATAGCCATAGTTGTATAAATTCATGTTCTTAAGTTTTAGGTGATCCCTAATGTTTAGATTTTCCAAGGCAGGAATAGCTTGGAATTTTTTTTGTTTGAACTACACACTGTTCTTAAAGCCATTAAAAAGCATATAAATCAAGCATTAGTGTAATATAAACATAATATTACTGTGGACAAATGTTCATAAAAAATATTTAATTTAAGGAATTTTATGAGCAATTAAAGAATTAAAACATTGTCCTAAATGATTACATTTGATTTATATCTATAGTTTCAAATGTGTATGTCTAATGCTACTGATCATTTTACCTGAAACTTTGGTAGCTGCAAGGGAAGGGACTGTCAAAGTGGTAAATAAAATTAAAGTAGTAGTATTACAGTTAAGTATGCTTTTATTTTTGAAGGATTGACCCAAACAAATAACTGAATTCTGGTGTAACTATCATTTCCATGGCCAAGGGGAAATGTTATATTTCTTCATATATTCCAGCTAACTGATTGGAAATAACAACAACTTATCCACAAAGTAGTCGGCCATGGGAAGTGATGTTACTTTCAGATGAGTTGCTCGAAAATTGTGTGCACAGAGCATAATAATTGGTTTCCGTGGCCTAGCATCTGGGTCCAAGCCATACACCACCAAGTGGTATTCAAAGTGTTGGATGTAGTGGTGTAAATCCATTCTTTGAGCTCTAGAGCAGTGGAGATGGATTCTCTGTCAAGTTTGGGTTTGGCATTGTACAAACTCTGAGGTTTTGCTGAGAGTGTAGGGTTTTTGGTGTGTTTTTTTAGAAGCTGGGCTTGGTCTACAGTTCTACTGAAAAACAATTTCAACCTTTCAGCATATTTTGGACAGTTCCATGTTCCCAAATATTTGGGGCAGATTAAGATTGACCCTTCTTCTGTTCCAACATAACTGCATCAACGCAAAAGTTGGTTTTCAACATAACACTACTGCTGAGCAAAATAGTTAGGTAGCCTAGTAAACAACACAATTTAAACTATTAAAATATTATTGTTTTTAACAGTTATCGGTAGATTATTATTTTCAGCTTTAATGTTTGGTGGAGGGAGATTATGGTGTTGTGTTATTTTCAAGAGCTGGGCTATTTTCTATAGCCATTCTAGTTCGATGAAAAAAAACCTGAACCCATCAGTTTATTTTGGACAATTTTAGCTCCAAAAATTTGGAAATGTTTTGTGATGACCCTTTCCTTTTCCAACTAATACACAAATCAAGTTTAATCAGAACCTGACCTACTCTGTCCATCAAGTTCTTTCTTCTCCCCTCATGGCCCGTCCCATGCACATAGTTTGAACACCCTCTACACCTCTTTGTGTTACAGCAAGTCAGGGCATTGCTTTGTAACTTAAATCATTTTGTAATTAATGCATTATTATTAAACTATTGAAGGAGATTGGCAAATCTTAGAAGTAATTGAACTTGGTACAATGCAATATTTGTTATAAGAAGCACAATTGTTAAAATGAATGACTTTTTGCTGTAACTATTGGGGTAGTTAACTTACATTATTTATTTCATTTTGATATAAAAAATTAAATAGGTCAATGCTTGCATTGTTGTCTGTTCACAATAGTTAAAGGTGCCTATTATGTTATTTTAGAACATAGTAAAAACATTTTACCTTGATAAAAACCATGATGCAAGTGTTACTTTCTTTCTAATTTACCAGCAACAGTACTTTTACAGTGATCCGTTTTTTTCTGTACACCTTTAACAGATTCCGGTTTTTAAACCAATCACATTTGAGCGTCGGGATAAAACCGTGTTCTATTGGCTGAGAGGTTGTCCCTCCAGAGTACAGTCGTGACCAAGCGATCGATAATTGGCTACTAGGTTGTTGTGTTTAATTCCAGTTTCTCACGTTACAGTCTCGCAGCTTACGCCATTAGCTTCATCGAATTAACTTAAAACCAAGATAAAAAAAGATAATATGTTTCGTGAATTGTCTGGTTATCGTTTGAGATTTCTCTGATGGTAAGTAAATGGTGGTTGTTTGGCTAATGCACTTATGTGTTGCTAAGCTAAGTTAGCCTGTAGCAGGAAGATGGCGAGGCCACATGTTTTGTTGTGTTTTTGAGACTATATTATATGATATTTCAGTATATATTAATGTTGAAATATGTTTATAACCTGGGTAAAGGTGTGTGTTTTTTGCCGTGCTAGCCAAGTTAGCTACCTGTTATTGTCAACAACTTGTTTACATATTGCTACAGTAAAACTTATTAAAAAATATTTAAGTTGCACTTTTTTTTAAACGGTCACCCAGAACTGAATCAAACTGACATTTTCAAAGACGTCATCCTTACCATCCACATTGACACTGCCAGTAACCAAACAAAGGCTTTGTTCAATGTTCTGAAGAGAGTTAGCTTTGACAAGCCTATTTGACTTAAAAATGTTTGTTTTTCAAACCTAAATATATTTTACTGTTGCTTGAAATGCCTTTTGAGAGACTGTGCGAGCGATGATAAATTGACAACTAAATGTTTAAGTTATTGTTCATAAATCCTTCTATTCAACGCCACAGAAGAATCTAGTCAGTCATGAGGACAACTAAATTAAAATGTTGTTTCTGAGTTATTTCATTACTAGCTTAGAATGTGACCGAAATATCAACATCTGACAGAATATATGAATATATTATACAACTTATTATGTTTTTTAGTCATATCATCATATCCTAATGGTGGCTACACTTTTGGGATAATCGCTATGGATTTAGAAAGACTTGAAATATATACTCAGGCATTTATTTTATTCTGTAGGACTTAATTATTTGATTCTAAGGTTTCTTGACTGTATTGTAACTTTTTACAACCACCATTAAACTTTATGACCCCCAGTTCCTTCTGCATTTATGTTTGACTGACTGGAGGGGTGGCAAACAAACAAGGATCATTCGTATTGGGGGTTTCACTTCCTGAGGGTGTGCAACTCAGGCCCACCTGTTTTGGAACAGTGGTGGGTTTAATGCCTCATAATCCTTGTAAAAAAACAAATGCTTAAAAATTAAGGAAATAGAAACCACTGTTTTGACATGAGACCCCCCCCCCCTATGTTTACAGGAAAATGGGATCCATTTAGTCAAGCTCATCACCAGATGAACGTTCCTCCAGATATTCTGTGGCTTATCTAACATTTGCGTGAAAATGGCCCCTCTCCTCCTCATTCTGCTCCCACACTGATCACCTCCACTGGACCAAAAACACACAATGGAGAGGAAACGCAGAAAGAAATGAAAACTCAAGCCATGTGTTATTCAGGCTGCTCCTCGAACTGGACCAAAGTGATTACTAAACAGCACATAACCATTCACCTTTGCTGACTTTGAGGACACGGACCAAAGGGACCATGATTATACGGCTGTGCTTACTTGTGGCCTTCTTAGTAGCTCGATTGCCTCTGGCAGGCTCAGATGAAGGCAGAGATTTGTTTTCAAATCACTTTTCTCCTCCATTAAATACTGACGCTCTCTTGATGCCAAACTGCTCCCAGCTTACCCTGAAACTCGACTTTTCTACGCAAGTGGTTAAACATGGTAAGTGATGCCTATGTTGTTTTTATTTTTGTTTTTTGATGCTCACCGCGTTACACCAACCTCCAGTTTTGGCTCTGAGTGGGCTTGTTTTAGACATCAAAAATTTCATTTCTGTTTGGTGAGAATTATAGCAAATAAGACAGAAATTCACCTCCCTGCCATAAAAAAAAGAAGAAGTGAGGACTTTGTCAAGTTACAAACAGGAAATGCGCGGAGAGCCTCCACCACGGATGAGTTCTGGGAGCAACATTCAAATAAATGTTCATATGCTTTCTTCATACTGTCTGCGGACTCTCAAACCTCATTGAAAACAGTTGATTAATTAATTTCTACTAAGTTTAGGCCTTGTTTCAGCTTTTACACATATATGGAATCCATGTTTGATATGGAGCTCTATTACAATACTTAATTCAGGATTTCATACGTTCAATGTTAGGTAGGTAAATCTAAAGGTGTAGTGAAACCTTCACATGTGTCTAAAGAATGCTACAGCTGCCACAGATGTGAGCATAGACCCACACTAATCCGTAGGTGTCGGAGAGCAAGATGTAAAGTCGCTCGGTTAAAACTGCTACTGCCACTCGCTGGTATTGCTTGTGTATTGTAATAAGGCAAACACAAGATCGGACGGTGAGCGTGCATTCTACAGAAACTCGGGGGGTCAACATCGGTATATTATGTAAAAGATAAAATAGATTTTCATTCAACCACATCAACGTTCACTACAGAGTCTAGATAATCAATAAAACCGGTATATCGTCCAGCCCTTGTGTGAAACATCTCTTCATGAATTTCCAGACTTAAGCGTTTACCCCAAGTTTAGTATATGTAGTGTGATACTAAGTTACTGATGACCACGGGTTTAGGATTACTCGGTTTTAATAATTTCAAGTGTGAAAAGCCACATGCAAAATGACAAGGATGTAATGTATTTTAATATAGTGACCTGACAGTTGTTCGCTGAATCCATCCTTTGAGCGTTCTCTAATTATGAAATGTTCTTTGCAGTCATTATTTGATATCTGTTCCGTATAGTCCAGGTTGAATTAAAGCCATTATAAACTATGTTCATGATGACATTAGTCTAAAGTAATTAGCTTCTCTCAAATGTCAGATGAATAGAATTTAGGTCAACAGTAGAAGGTGTGGAAAGCATGTTGCCTCACATTTTATGAGTTGATGGCCTAAGTAGTGGAACATGCATTTTAATGGTCTGAAAACTGATGTATGCACTTAATTATTAGAGAAATAAGTATTTGACCTCTTTGTGAAACACAGGTTTGCACACATTTCCCACTCATATTTGTTTACTCTGTCAGTCATAAAGGTTTCGAGACTGATGTGTTGCAATTTGAACCTTTTGCTTCTTCTACAGATTCTCTATGGGATTATAGTTGCTATGCCACTACATGACCTCAATGTGCTTTTTCTGGAGCCAATAAGTTGCAGGCCATTACCGGATTTTGATGATGTATGAAATGAAATTCATATGGGATCATGTAGACAATAACGCAATACAAAGACTGTTTGTATAGTGGTTTAGATTAGATTTCAGAATAATGACTCCAACAGAAATTGACAAATATGTTAGGGGTAATCCTTTTGTATTATAAAAAAAAGAGTGCAGACTACATTCTAATCAATTACATTAATACCATATCATCATAACTTATGTAAATTTTATTTACTCACCTTTGACGGTACATTTTTTAAATCATTTTTAAAATAGGTTTTCTAGCCAGATATTCCAGTTTTTCGCCCCCTATTTCACACTTGTGCAATGATGTTGTGTGCAAACAACCTAGCATTTGATGCCTGCCAATGTGTTTTGAGACACTGAAAGGGCTGTGGCGGGTTATTTCAACATGATGATGTCCTGGCAGAGGGGTTCGTGAGATTTAACATCTCATTGGCACGTACGTTCTCCCTTTGTGTTCAATTGTCTTGTCCCCTTTGCCAGAAAATCATCCCAATGTCCAATGTGTACCTTATTTGATAGAGGGGATTTTGTTTTTTATTTTTGCAAGCCTTATTTCATCTCTAAACATGACTTGATATGCTATCGACTTGACTGCAAACTTTTACCCAGCCCCCCCCCCCCATTATGCATTAAAGCTATTTCTGTTTTCATGTTGCTTTATTTATGTTTTTTCCACATTTTGGCCGAATTTCTAATTTGAATTAACACAATTCCTTTGTCTCTGTCCTCTGTCTTTTTCTCTTCTAGAGTACATTGTTGCATTTAATGGATACTTTACTGCTAAAGCTCGCAGTGATTTCATCAGAAGTGCTCTGCGAGATGTTGATGCAGCGAACTGGCGCATTATACGGCGGGACAATCCTGCCAGTGATTATCCCAGTGACTTTGAGGTGGTGGAGATCAGACAGAATGCCCGCAACAGCTTGCTAACCCTACAGGACCACCCGTACATTAAACGAGTGACGCCTCAGCGTATGGTCCTCCGGACTCTCAAACTAACTGACTGTAAGTAGTTGGAATACTGAAGGAAGATGCTGTGCTTTGGTGTATTTAACTGTCTGATGTGAACCATAGCAGCCCTGTGTGATGTACAGAGAGGGGCTGTGAACAGAAAGTGAACCTAACAGGAAGTGATTATTTACTGCATAGGGGGAGGAAATGGCTTTCAGGAGTGTTTAAGGGATAGCTTGATGTATCACCAACTTCAACAAAAAAGAAATTCACCTTCTTGCAGAAACTGTGCGAGGGTTATTACTGTTCCTGTGTAATAACGTCTTTATTCTTAGCTTCCTGACCAGCGTTCCTCCCAAGCTGCATCTGTTTAATGTTCATTATTTGAAAACCTACAATGAAAATATTTGTGTTCCTGAATGTACTTTACAGGTTTTTATCTGTTTTTCTGTCGAAATAATGGCTTATTGAAATTGTCCAACAGTAGAGTGCACCTAGATTTTTCTGGATCATGATAAAATGTCTACAGAATAATATATTATTTATTTCTTGTTTGAGACCTTTATAATGAAGGCATCTAAAAGTTTATCCTACGAAGATGCCTACTTTGACAGCTAGCAAATGTTTTTTCTGACTGCACCATTCCAGTCTGAAATGCATAAAAGGCTTATCTGACTGTGGCTTGCGGTTTCAAATGCAGAATTTGTATCTCAGTCATTAGCTACAGTTTATTCCTGGAAAAGGACCCAGCTACGAACAGTTAATGGTGTATTTTTGTCCTCATAAATGAAGCCTCTTGGAATAACCCTGGTCTCAGTTCAAGAGTAATTATCATTTAAATAATGGCGGGGTCAGCATTACGAGATTACGGGTGGGGGATTGACATGTAATATAATTACAGTATATTCTGTAGTCTGATCTGCATGGCTCTTAGGAATTTAATGACCAGTAATCAGACAGAGGATGATCCAAATTGTACAGGTTTACACAAGCCTCCAAGAAAGATTCTGAGTAAATCTCGAGGCATGTTTTTGATGAGAGAAAAAATAAAATTTTAGTTTAATGTGGTACCTTTAAACTTTGTTGTTGGTTTTCTTTGCGATGTGTACACACAGATTGAATTTGGAATGAATCGAAGAATCCTTCAAGAGAATCGATCAATGAATAAACTGTATATTTGTGGCACAGATTAAGAATTCTAATGGTATGAATGCAAAAAAGAATCATCATGAATCCTTTGCCATCTCCCTCAGCGGGCACTGATGGAACTTCCCCATGCAATGACACACGCTGGGTGCAGAAGTGGCAGTCGTGGCAGTCTTCAAGACCCCTCAGGAGGACAAGTCTGTCTCTTAGCTCTGGATTCTGGCATGCTACAGGAAGACACTCCAGTCGTCGTCTCTTGCGGGCCATCCCCAGACATGTTGCCCAGATATTGCAAGCAGATGTACTCTGGCAGATGGGACACACTGGTAAGTGGTAGTTGCAGTAGATATACTAAATGGATTAATATAGCTTTTGAATGCATGTGTTTCTGAGTATTAATGTTCATTAACAGGTTCTGGGGTGAAGGTAGCAGTTTTTGATACTGGTTTGAGTGAGAAGCACCCTCACTTTAAAAATGTTAAAGAAAGAACCAATTGGACCAATGAGAAAACACTAGATGATGGTAAGAACACTATCTAGTGCACATCATGAATCATTTATGAACGTTTGAATTGAATTATGGATTAATTTTGTCACGTGCTCATTCTCTTTCTACAGGATTGGGTCATGGTACCTTTGTTGCTGGGGTTATTGCCAGCATGAGGGAGTGCCAGGGCTTTGCTCCGGATTCTGAGCTTCATATCTTCAGAGTTTTCACTAATAATCAGGTATCACACAACATTATTTTCCCTCTCCCTTAATTTACCACAATTCTTCGGAAAAACTCACAACATGAGATCTCATATACATCTCCAGATCATTTTACTGGTATAACACATGCAGAATCATGAGTTAAGGGAGATCATCGTAAATTCACAGGATCTCTGAGCTCTGTCATCTTGTTTATAATCCCTGCAAATGACTGAGAGAAGTAGTTCCAAGTAGGGCTGGGCGATATGAACCAAAAGTCATATCCCGATATATTAAGGCTGAATATCGATATACGATATATATCCCGATATTTTTATCAAAAAGTGAGAGCAATTGTTTAGTCACAGTCAAACCCAAATATGACATTTCACAAGTAGTTTTATTTAAACTGGCCGGATGAAACAATACTCAGCTGTTCCCTTGTTTTTGGGAATAAAATATAAATATATTTGAATACGCAAATAAAATATAAAAATCTAAAGTTTGTATAATGCTGTACATTCATAAATTATTAAAATATTCAATGATGTAAGCAACTTAGGCGATTGCATTCTTTTAAACTTTTTAAACAATATTTATAGTTTTACAATGTGTTACAAGTAAATTTGACATCTACGAAAATAAAAATTAAAACTTTTTCACGAGTAAACATTTTATGTGAACTCTCATTGGCTTAGTCTGTGTAATCACGTGATTGAATGCGCGTTCACGCAAGAGGGGAGTCGGAATCTGCAGGGGAGTCGAAATATGGCACAACAACTAGTGATGGGAAGTTCGGATCATTTTACGGATTCGGTTCTTTGAGTCTCGTTCAGTAAAATGAACGGATCTTTTTTCGAGTCATTTCGTTCATTTTACTAAAATATCAATAAATGTTGTGTGTACTTCCACATCTACTAGCGTTTTATACACAAACGCGAATCACACTACAAATAAGACAAAACTATAATGCTAAATTTAAAATGAATATAAATATATTACTAAAGTCTACCTGGGTCTTTTAGTCTGGTTTACCCAAACTCTGATCTGTCTTCTTTAGATTTAAATCTCTTTTGTTCGACACAAAATTACTTCACTCTGATGTTAACGTGTGCAGTCCGTGCACTCAGTCCGGACTGGCTTCTTTAGCACTTTTGTCACGTGACCGCTACAGTGCCGGGATCTGAAAAGATTCGTTCTTTTAGCGAGTCCGGGTCCTTTCGGTCTTTTCTCTTTCCGGCTCATGATGCATTGGTTAACATTACGGAGTGGCCATGAGCCGGAACCCGAAAAGATTCGTTCTTTTTGCGGGTCCTCCGGGAGCTTTGTGTCGGGGCTGGAGCTTTTGCGGGTTGCGGTTGGCTTGCAGCTGGGGCCTCGGCAGCGCGCAGTTTCACACACTCTTCATACTGCAGTTTGTGCCACTGTTTTAGATGGTGAAAAAGATTTGTAGTGCTTCCACCCCTGGCTGTAACTTCTTTATGGCACTCCCTACATATGACATGGTTTTGTTTCTCATCAGAAACTTTGAATCCGAACCATCTCCATATTACTGAGCCGCTACTTTTTTGTTTACCAACTAATTTCTCCGCATGCTCAGCAGATGTTGTTGCTTCCTCCATGTTTGTTGAAGAGTGCCGGCGGGTTGTCTGCTCCAGAGTCCAGCCCCTCCCCGCTCTGTGCCTGAAAGAGGAGGGGCGTGGCCAGGGGCGCGCGAAGTAGTGCTGAGAGCTCCGGGTTAAAGCAGTTTGCTGGAGCAAGGCTCACAGCGCAGTTTGAACTACACAGCCTATATCGATATATGCGATATGGTCAAATTTCATATCTCGTTTAAAAATATATCGATATATGTTTTAATATCGATATATCGCCCAGCCCTAGTTCCAAGTTTGTTTTTTTTGTTTTTACAGCAAAGATGCATGTATTGTAACTTTATTTGCAACTAACCAACATGAAAAGCGTAATAAACAGCGTTCATGGTTGATTTAACAATTGATTCCATACATTTTAAACAAATACAATTTCCTGTGATCACAACCTTTCAGAAATTGGGAACATAAGAGATATCCTGTATAAGTTAGATTTAGCCCCGTAGAAATCTATAATAAGATTGTTATTGCAGTAACTACCCCACAAATATTCTCATATTCACATATTCTTTTTACTTTGTTCCCTGAGGTTTCCTACACCTCCTGGTTCTTGGATGCCTTTAACTATGCCATCCTGAAGAAAATAGATGTTTTAAATCTCAGCATTGGAGGACCAGACTTTATGGACCACCCTTTTGTAGATAAGGTATGAGCCGATTAATCCACGTCTAATATAAATGTTGCCTACCTTTCACCTGGGTCAATCTGATGTAAATTGTGTATAGTCTGTTTACATCACAGTATTGTCTGTGTCTACCTTTAACAATCTCTTAAATCCTGTGTGTTTAACCAGGTTTGGGAACTCACAGCCAACAAAGTGATCATGGTTTCTGCTATAGGCAACGATGGCCCGCTTTATGGGTAAGTGGAACATTTCTGAATCATGTATGTGATCTATAGCTGTATATAATTTATGTGTTTGGGCACGCTTTCCAGAACTCTGAACAATCCAGCCGATCAGATGGATGTTATAGGTGTTGGAGGGATTGATTTTGAGGACAACATTGCTCGATTCTCATCTCGTGGCATGACAACATGGGTGCGTACTGTTTTGGGTTTATCTACCACTACTACTATTTTCCTGTGCAGCCACCTTAAAATTTTTGAGAGGACTTGTCTGTGTGTTTCGAACGTAAAACGAGCATAGAGACTGGAAAACGATATGCAAATAAGTTAATCTTTGACGCAGGCTAAAGATTAAATAATCTTCATAAAAATGTAACCAAATTTGTGCTTCAAAAATGTAAATCTTACTAATCGTTATAGATTAAAATCCAGTGTTTGTATTAGATTCATATATGTATACATGCATATAAATAAACTTTCCATTGTACTCATGCTGTGCTTATCAGGAGCTGCCTGGTGGTTATGGTAGGGTAAAGCCTGACATTGTGACGTATGGTTCTGGTGTTCGTGGTTCAGGATTGAAGGAGGGGTGCCGTTCTCTCTCTGGCACAAGTGTTGCTTCACCTGTAGTGGCTGGAGCGGTCACACTACTGGCCAGGTGAGCTACAGATGAGAAAACCTCAACAAACTCTCTTAAACGTTTCTTTTGCTGGTGCATCAGGCGATTAAAAGAAGAAAAAAAAACACCATGCTAGCTATGAAATATCAAATACCTTTCCCCAACACTGCCAAGCAATATATAAATTAGCTCATGGATGATGCTTTGATAAAATTAAAAACAAAATTGTCATAATATTTATTGTGGAGTTACTGAGAGATAATGTCTAGAAGGTGAAGGGGGTGATGGTGCCTCTAATCACTTCTGAAACTTCTTTACTTTGTCGTTTTTACTTATTGAATTGTAGTAATTTATTCTTTACTCGCATTCTAAATGAGAAACAGGAGACATTAAATGCCCAGACACAAGTCAAACTAGACCCTATCCTTCTTAGCTTTGCATTCTCAAAACTTTTTAAATTCAAATTTTCTAAATTTTATAAGTAGTTTCAATAGTTGGTTAAAATAGTTTTATAAAAAAATGTGAACATAATATGATATGCATCGTATTAGAAACAGAGTATATTGTTGCAGTTTCCCTCTTTGAATTGCAATTAACTACAAAAAATATTTTTGCGATTAACTATTATATGACGGCACTACTATCCTCTTTTAAAAAATAAATGCCTTTAAAATAAACTAACACATTTTGAGTGATAAGAGTCCTGTGGCAGAGGTTAAACTGGGTACGGCAACATCAGCAGTTCTTGTTCTGGATGCAGTCAATTTATTAATAAAAAGCTAAAGCAATGACTTTGTTATGTTAAACAGATTCCATTTACATTATTATGCAACTTCTCTATGTAGAATTTGGCTCCAAACTTTCAAAAAATGAAAGGCTGTATATCTTGTGATATTAGGTGTGGATGTTTTTTTCCCCTTGTATAATCAGTGCTGCTTTATCAGGGTACTGATAGCGATTGAGCCTAGCTGTACTTTGCACATATATCAAAATAAAATATCACTTACTTAAATGTGATCTGAAGGAAGACAAATACAGTTGTGGTGCTCTATATCTCTAGATTTCAGAGCAGTATCCTTAAATTTAATCAGTCCACTTGATATGCTTTTAATCTCATTAGCATTTGTCTACACCACATTTTACCATTTCTTTTCTGGTCCCCAGCTAAGTCACACTCCATGAAACCAAATGCATATCGATGATGTATGTTTATATGCTTTGTGTTGTATTCAGCACTGTGTTGAACAGAGAGATGGTGAACCCTGCCAGTATGAAGCAGGCACTGATCGCCTCAGCTCGCAGGCTGCCCGGGGTCAACATGTTTGAGCAGGGCCATGGGAAACTGGATCTGCTCAGAGCCTACCAGATCCTCAACAGCTACAAACCTCAAGCAAGGCATGTCTCCCTTCCATATTCCACTGGAGTGTTTTTATGTGTTTTCAAAAATTCAGTTCATCTCACAATGCTTGTCCACTGGTATGGATTGTAATCTGCTAAAAATATCAACATTGTCTTCGTTATAGTAGGAAAACAGAAAAAGTCTATACAAATGACTGTTGAAAATATTTATTTAAAAATTTTTTTGAGGAAGTGTTGAAAGACTGTGACAATATCCAGGATCAGCATTATAAGAGTGGTGTTTTCTTTGCTGAGACACATTTAAATTAATTGTATTCGTTGACTGTTTATCCACAAACAATGTTGTAATCTGTAGTTTTATTTTTAAGTAACAAATTATTTAAAAAATGAATTTAAAAAAGATCTTAAACTGATTTTTCACATATAAAAATTAACCACTTCACAAAACGCGAATCAGAACTTGTTGACAATCTCAGAAGTCAAATGTTTATTGTTGTTGGCCACCAAGTGAGTGTACATGGATTGACTCTTTGCTTTTGGGGGCATTTGATCACTGACTGGTCAGTTGTTGAGCTCACTGATTGGCCAGAAAGAACCTTTTGTTTAAGCAATATATACCACCACATATATGGCATAAAATAATACATCGTGTGCATTCAGCATTGTGCATTTCTTTGTATAGTTTTTATGGTGGGGTTCTGTATCATTTCACATTGTTATAATGTTACCAAGCAAAACAAGACTACTGTCGTGGAGAGACTTGTTAAACAAGCACGAGTCAAGCTAAGCCATACCACTGTAGATCTTACTAAAATCAGCTGAAAAAGCAGCAAAACTGTTGTCCCCTTCTCATCAAACTGCATTTCTATGGTTTTGTAGCTTCTTCCTGCCTTGCATAGATCTTAAAACTTTAGACAGATATATCAGTTTATATTAAACAAACTAGAGCTGTGAAAAAATAGAACTTACAAAGGGCTCTTAAGAGGCAGATGTTACTAAATAATGAGGGCTCAAATTCTCGTCACACTATTTCCACACGTACCTGTTTTTTTTGTTTTTTTGTTTTTTTTTCTCACAGAGTGTATAAAAAATGTGTCCACACGTGTCCGTTTTAAAAAGAGACTTCCACACGGACACTCAAACACCCCTGAAATCCTGTAATGACTCTACCAAACCAACAGGTGGCAGTTGATTCAAGAAATTTAAAAATGTTTTTTTTTTTTTTTACAATAGTGGAATAAATGGCAAGATCCTCACTTCGTGTTTCAACACATTAGCCAGTGACAGCCTGACAACAACTGCAAACTCCACCCCCACCCCAGACAAAAACTACTACAGTTATCCTTTTTTGTTTATATGTGGATCTTTGTCTATAGGCAGACATTCCAAAATAGAACTAGAAGTCAAATATTTTTGCCTCACATTATGTCTTAAAACCTTGAATAAATCAAATGTCCTTATGTTAGTTAAAATGCCAATTCTTAATGTTCTAACATTCTGCTCACATAGTGTAGCAACATTTCTTATTCATGTATGCTAAACTGCTCTGTTTATAACTGCTGCGGTCTCTCTAATGCAGCCTCATTGGAATTTAATTGCATTCATTCCATTATGTTGCACTGGTTCTCAGGCAGATCCTTGTCGTCTAATGAAATTCTGATGTTTTTTTCTCTTTAGCCTAAGCCCGAGCTACATAGATCTGACCGAATGCCCCTACATGTGGCCTTACTGCTCTCAGCCCATTTACTATGGAGGCATGCCAACCATCGTTAATGTGACTATTCTTAATGGAATGGGTGTGACGGGAAGGATTATGGAAAAGGTAGGCAAATGCAATGACTAATGCCATTTCAATACAAAGTGAAAAGTTTTCGATGATGTGCTTTTATATATCCACGCTTGATCTTTTATGTTCACAGCCCATCTGGCAACCCTACCTTCCTCAGAATGGAGATTATGTAGATGTTGCAGTGTCTTACTCTCCAGTGCTCTGGCCCTGGGCCGGATACCTGGCTGTCTCCATAACTGTGGCAAAAAAAGCTGCATCATGGGAAGGCATTGCTCAGGGTCATGTTATGGTAACAGTGGCTTCACCAGCAGAAAATGATGTGAGTTTCTAGATTACTCATAAACACTCATATCGGTACACTTGCTCACAACTCATGTATGTGTTTAGTCATCAATAGGTGGAGAGATGACCTCCACCGTGAAGCTCCCAGTCAAGGTAAAAATCGTCCCCACTCCTCCACGCAGTAAGAGGATTCTATGGGATCAGTACCACAACCTGCGATACCCCCCTGGATACTTTCCCCGAGACAATCTGCGCATGAAGAATGACCCGCTTGACTGGTGCGTGACACACCAGAGCCATACTTTATCCATTTTTTTTAATAATGTGGCTTTTCATCTTTTTTTTTCCAGGAATGGAGATCATATTCACACCAACTTTAGAGACATGTATCAGCACCTTCGGAGCATGGGCTACTTTGTTGAGGTCTTGGGAGCACCAATCACATGTTTTGATGCCAGTCAATATGGTAAGTTTATTTTTTTTGCATGTTCTTTACAGTTGAGTTGTGGAATAAGATTGCTGAGCTTTTACATCGGTGTCTGTTTACAGGTACTTTGCTGATGGTGGATAGTGAGGAAGAGTATTTTCCAGAGGAGATCAGCAAATTGAGGAGAGACATTGATAATGGATTGTCTCTCATTATCTTCAGTGACTGGTACAACACATCAGTCATGAGAAAAGTCAAGTTCTATGATGAGAACACCAGGTACTGGAACATACAGGGGATTCAGCTCGTTGAACTCAAAAATAATTCATTAGTCAGTTTGGCTACATTGCCATTGCATTGGATTGGAATTTATTTGGTAATAATGTTAATGATAATGTTTTAATAATGTTGACCTTTATTGAAAGTGCTTCATTATTTTTACATTGGACAAGGGGAAAATGGTGTTGATTCAGTTCTTAAATTCTAGTTGATCCTCCACTTTTATAATTTAGATAGTTTAGACCCCACTGTGAAATTATTGAAAATGACTTACCTGAAGAAACTGCCAGTGCTATTTTGGTAAATCTGAAATGTAATATATAAAAAGCTGTGTAATCAAGAACACAATATGAAGTGAAAGTTCAGTACACAAAATAATTGATTTTTTTTTTTAAATTCCAATCCATTTGTTACTAAATTCCTAATTTCATTCAGAGGTAAAGATTTAATAATTTTCCCCGGTATCCAATAGACTTGGTCTGTGCTGTGAAATTGAGGTGGAGGACTTGCAAGTAATTAGAAGTGCACTGCATTTTTTGAATATCCGCAAAATTACCTAATTTCTGCATTATAAAGACAGTGATTAAGTGAGAATTGTCCGTAACTGTAGGGAGCATTTGTTTATAATGTTGACTACTCAGTTTTACCATAGTCATTGTAGCTTAATAGTGTTGGGGGTGGGGGGGGGGCGTAGTTGTGTTTAACTTGTGTTAAATTATCAAATTTCATTGTGTGTCTGGGGGAAACCTGCCATCTTAAAATATACAAGTAACATTTTGAATTGGAAGGGAATAAAGGCTTGAAATTAATATAACTTTTTGAAACAAATGTGCATGGCCACCCACTAGTAGTATGTAATCTGTTGCTCCACATATTGCTTAAATTAACTATAATAATTATATATTTTATAACATTTTCAAATCTGTCTCACTAATTCCTTAAGTTATTTTTCCCCTTCAAAAAACAGTGCATCTGTCCATTTTTCTGAATTACCATACTTTTAAGTTCCCTGCCCTAATTTGAAGTGTTTTTCCCATTAGGCTATTTAAGTGCCCTAATTCATAACCAGTGTTTTTTTTTTCTTGGGGGTCTGAGGTTGCTATTATTGGACCTGACCGACCATTTTTAAATGGGCCTCTAAGACAAGTTTCCAAATGAGGACATACAGATTTATCAATAAAAGACAATTTGACCCATTTGCAGACAATGGTGGATGCCAGACACAGGGGGCGCTAATGTTCCAGCTTTGAATGACCTAATCTCTGTTTGGGGGATGGCCTTCAGCGATGGTCTTTATGAGGGAGACTTTAGCCTGGCAGATCATGACAGTAAGTCTACATTTATTTCACTTTCGTTTATTACAGCGGTCATACTCCATTTTTACACACAAGCTTTTCTCTTGTAGTGTATTATGCCTCTGGGTGCAGCATTGCTCGTTTTCCTGAGGATGGGGTTGTAATAGCTCAGACCTTAAAGGATCAAGGTACATGGCACATGCTGTGATCATACAACTCCCATCTCTTCTGTATCCATGGAGACTAGCTGAAAGCTCCACTGGTAAAATCCATTTGTTATTGTTCTCTGACATCTCAATGTCTAGGTCTGGAGGTCCTGAAGCAAGAGACTGCTGTGGTGGAAAATGTGCCCGTGCTCGGGCTCTATCAAACTCCCTCAGAGGGTGGAGGTCGCATTGCACTTTATGGAGACTCCAACTGCATTGATGACAGTCACAGACAGAAGGGTAATGGATAACTCTGGTGGAGATGGTTCTAGGGTTCATTGTCGGAGCTGTTTGTGTGATTTTCATATTTTCCTTTCTAGACTGTTTTTGGCTCCTTGATGCTCTGTTGCAGTACACTTCCTATAGTGTGACTCCGCCCAGCCTTACACACTCTAAGAACAGAGTAGTACCCCCTACAGGCACAGACAGGCCATTACCTCAGAGATTAGAAGGTGAAGAGTATTTCTTTTTACCATTTCTTCTTATTTAAATGTACATTATGTAAGATTTTATTATATGTAAAATTGTCTTTTTGTTAATTATATGTAACTGGAGTCATTGGTTGAAGATGCATGCTGAATCACTTTCTTGGTCCAACCAGATTGGCTATGTGATACTTGTTTTAAAAGTGGTGAAATATTCCAAAGCCTACCGTTAATGAAGATTTTTACCACTTTTAATTTCTCACTGCTTTATTTAATTGATTTATTCTAGGTAATCATCTTTACCGTTACTCCAAAGTTCTGGAGGCTCATCTGGGTGACCCTAAGGCTCGGCCTCTCCCTGCTTGTCCTCATCTCTCCTGGGCTAAACCCCAGCCTCTAAATGAGACGGCTCCTAGGTTAGTATATACTCAACTCACATTCTATTGTTCAGAAGTCTACATTTGTAGGGAGATGTCTATTAAAGCATTCAAATTAAAAAAAAAAATCAATCTATCTATAAAGCAATCTATGGAAGCACCAGAAGCTTCTATCTGTGGACATGGACAAGGTTGTCTTGCCCAACGTAAGGCCCTATCGGCCTCAGGTTCGACCTTTGTCTCCTGGTGAAAGTGGAGCCTGGGACATTCCGGGAGGTAAGGCATCTTTTCTTTAGTTTTTTTTTTGGAATTTGATAAGATATATAAGGTATAATCTGTTTTCTTCAGGAATAATGCCTGGCCGCTATAATCAAGAGGTGGGCCAGACCATCCCAGTGTTTGCCTTTCTTGGTGCCATGGTCGTGCTTTCCTTTTTTGTGGTTCAGCTGACAAAAGGCAAGAATAAACCCAAGCGCAGGAAACCCAGAGTGAAACGGCCACTTTACCTTCAACAGCAGCAAACCCCACACTCAGGGAAAACACCAACTGTATGATGCCCACTTTTAGACAAACACATGGGTAACAGTCTTCTCTAAGGTGAGGTGAAGCCTTAAACCTGAGATATTGACATTGTCCAGCTCTTCTGGAGAAGTACCAGCCACCTGAGCTCAGATGAAGGCCTTGCATCAGTATTTCTACTCGAGGGTTTCCAGTTCATTGACCAAATGGAGGAATATTTCCTTTTTTAATTTATTAAAGATGATCACGATGAACTGAATTTTGTTTTGGATCTCAACCAGTCATAAAGAATCACTGATCGATTGGACTTGTTTAGATGCATTCTCCTTTTTGTGTCAAAACCATGTTTTTATAAAAACCGTTGTGTGCTTGCATCGTTTGTAAATAGTCATCATGTTTTCCTCGTTATTCAGTGTTTTTAATATATCTTACCCGATGTAAAGAAAGAAAATTGTTTGCCTACTCTTTGTAATAAATCTAATACAATGAAAATACCCCAATTCCATGAAACATGAGCAAAAGTTTTGAATTTAGTTCATGTGCAAGTGGAAAGGATCTGTTTACTTTTAGTAATAGAAAAATTAGTTTGTTCTGTTATGCATAAAAAAGCCGTGCATAATAGGTCGTCAATGTAAGTCTTCCACATTATTGAAAATCATTTCAACTGTGTCATATGGTCTGTTCTCTTGCTTCAAGCCCTTAGCAAAGTTAACTAATTCCATTAGAAGTGTTGGGGGGAGGGGCTGGGAGGCCTCTTTACAGCTTCTCCTGATCCATTTTTAATGGGAAGAATAGCCTGTGAAAATGTCGCCAGGTCTTTTCAGGTGACGAAGCGTGATGCAGGCTAATGACGCGAGGAACATGGGAACTAACCCTGACCACTTATCTGTGCCTAAATGGATTTTCCAAATCTTGCCATAAAGGAGATCACATGTTCTATTTCTCCAACAAAGTTCCCAGCTTTCCTTGATTTTCTTTTTCAGTGGGCATGAGTGAAGGTGAACCAGATTTGGGCTCCTTAATAGTTAACACACGAGTCAGTGACTTTGACTGGCATTAAGTTAATTTGATGTTGGGCATTTGAGGGCAGTGTCAAACGTAACATAATGCTTTGGTGCACATATATATAGCTTCATTAAAACTCAGACCTTTTACATTCCTGATATGTATGAAAACTATACACAAACCACAATTTGTAGCTTGACTAGCTTCTAAAAAGAATACTTGTGACAACTGAGAGTCATTATGTTCAGAAACTACTGAGCTTCATACTGTACTTATGTGAAATATTGCAGCTTGGGAAAAAAGTTGGCCATTTCAAAAGCAAATTTTACAATTTGAGGTTATAATTATCAAAACTATAAAACCGACCTGTCCAAAGTCTTTCGAGGGTCAAATGTGACCTGTGTTCAAAATTGCTCACCAGCACTGTTGACCACAGTATGAAATATACACAGACAAGCTATTTTATATTCCACCAAAATATGGAAGGGCACAGCACAGGTCACATTTGCTTGATCTTTACCATCAATTTCTAATTTTCACTGTGGCTGATTTCAATAAATGTAATTTTAAGACTGAACCAGTCAGTGAGTCAAGTGAAACAACTTGTTTTCTGGAAGTAAATAAACAGAAATGCTTTTATTTTGCAGGTAATTCAGATAAAAGTGATTTGTGTCATGTTTCAAATAAACTTCAGTTTATTCAGGTTGTTATAACCTAATTTAATTCGTTTATTTTCTGTCGATGTATAGCTTTTTTTTTTCATCGTGAGAGTAAACGAATCTTAACGGAAATCAAATATGGCGTCTTCTGCGAGCGGCCCAATTTGTGTATGCTTAGCTAATTACGTGAAAAAAATGAAAACAACATGTTTGAAAATGGTAACTTAATAGGTAAGGTTGTAGATATGTCTGTTCTTTTTCTCCCGATAAGCTACTTTTCCCCTAACCGCGTCACTGAGTTAACGTAACTGTTTCTTGGTTCAGTGAAGCGTGTTCGGCCTGAAAGATCAAACCCCCAGTCGGCCCTCTCATGCACCTGACCTAGAGCCGTCCTCCTCAGAGACAGATCAAACAGTGACCAGCATGGAGGAGCTGGCGAAGGAGAGCATCAGCTTCTTATCAAAGTCCTCTCTGGAGACACAGGAACCGAAGCTGGGCTCTTTAGGAGCGGTTTTCATCATGCTGAAATCGGCGCTTGGCGCAGGTCTTCTCATCTTTCCCTGGGCGTTTTCCAAAGCTGGAGGAATCCACGCCGCTGTCACCGTAGAAATGGCAAGTACCAAGTGAAGCAGCTACAACCATTAATTACATGAATATTTTGTGGTTTTATTTCCCATCATTGTGGCCACGATCAAACAACAAAAGTGCTTTACCACTACCCTTCTAATTACTTTTACCAATTATAGGAGTTTGTCATAAAGCGAGCTTTTTATCTCACAATGTTGTAATCTTTCCGTGTTTGGAGTTTTTATTGTAGTTATAGATCGTTTTACTTGTTTTCCTCCACAAATTAATTGACAGTAACATATTAATTGGAAAATGAATGTGGGAAGCAACAGGCAAAAAAAGCTGGTTGACTATTTAATTTCATTTGCTTTGGTTTAAATCTGAAGAAAAGCACAATTATGGCACAAAGTATCACAATTATGTTTAAACTTTTATAATGCAAGCTACAAGGCCTGTGATTTTTTTTTAAATCTACAATTCACAAGTATTGGAATGTATTAATAGACAGTTAAGATTAACATCAAACAGAAAATTTGGCTAAAGGCAAGTGTGAAATTAATTATGTTTTTTGTAAATGTACAAAAAGGCTGAGTGAATATTTGTAGCATGTAGTAATTCTACCAAACCTGTAGTAACAAGTAGAGGTCACTGCGACCAGATCTGGAGGTCTAGTAACTACCACTTTTTCAGGTCAGCTGGTGACTTAACACAAACAAACCACACTCTTTTTTGCATTAAAAAGCATATTTGCGAAAGTAACTTTAGTTGTTTTAGCGATTACTATATCTACGCAATTCTTCACGTTGGATTAAGGTTAGGGTCCAAATCTCAACCTGCTCTCGATCTTCCTGTTTGAAACGAAACATAATGGAAACGCGACTAACATATACGCATCGCTTATTACGACACACCTGGGTGGGTAGGGTTTGGTTGCCATAGCACATTGAGTAGCAGATGCACAAATTAAATACAGTTCGAAAGAAAGTCAGAACTGAAAGTAACCCGTGGAACCCAAGTACATTCATCTACTGTGTAGAGAAGTCTGGCCAGAAGTGGTCTTCATGGAAAAGTTGAAGGGCTGGAGAGAGGTATAGTGATGAGTCTCCTCAGGCAAATGAGAAGCATTGTGGAGGTTGCTTGAACATTTGTGGTTGCATTTTTGGAATTGGGGATTTGGTCAAGATTATTGCTCTCAATTCGGAGAAGTACAGGCCATAATGCAATACCAGCAGGGAGCTGTATGAATGACCCCAAATGTATTCTGCAGCAAGACGATGACCCCAAACAGACAACCAATGATCTTCAGAGTACCAAAAAACAAGGAGCACTGGAAGTGATGGCATCACCACTCATGGAGGCCTGGTCTCATTGAGTGTGTCTGGGATTACATGAAGAGAGAAGATCTGTGTAGTTCTTCAAGGTCTTCAGATCACACTGTGTGCAAGTGCTTCTAGAAGGCAAAGGGGCTTACACCAATTATTGATCTGGTTCAGTTTCTCTTTTGTTCATTTCCTACCTTTTGTACATAAATGATTAACATTTTTGCTTACACATCCTGAAAAAATGTACTGTAGAGAGAAAAGAGATTTTAAAAAGAAATGTTAGACACGCACTTCCTACATTGTTGGTCTTCCTTTTGCATGAAATACAGCATCAGTGTTGTGCTGCATGAAGTTAGTCGCCTTGTTGCAAGATTCAGAAGTTATGGAAGTTCAGGTAACATTGATGTCATGCTTCTGATCGTCTGTATGGTGTCGCTCGACTCGCTCTTACAATAGCAACCCCAAGAACTTCCATAGCATTTCCATAAAGCTAATCAGAAGGAGGACTTTCTGGCAGCTGCTGCGGTTACTTAATTTTTTTCTCTTCTAGATTTCCCTTGTGTTCCTGATTAGTGGACTGGTCATCTTAGGTTATTCGTCCTCAGTCAGTGGGCAAAAAACATATCAAGCTGTGGTCAGTGACATCTGTGGACCTGGCATTGGGAAACTCTGTGAGATCTGCTTCATCTTCAACCTCTTCTTCATATCTGTTGCTTTTCTGGTCATAGTGGCAGACCAGCTTCAGAAATGTATGGCTACATGAAATGAAAGACACTTTGCTTTTATTTGGAGCAGTTCTCTACAAACGGATTCTTTTACTTTCTTCCCAGCGAGTCTGTCTATGTATGAGCTGATCACAGGCTTGCCCGAGTCGGAGATGCCGTACCACTGGTACACTGACCAGAGATTTATTCTCTTTCTCCTCTGCCTGTTCTTCATCTTCCCTCTCTCTGTTCCGAAGGAGATCACCATTCAGAAGTATACCAGGTGAGGAAACCAGTTGTGTGTTTCCTGCTTCCTTGTCTGGCTAATTTTAAATTCGAAATAATAAATATCTTATCAAAATGCATTCAAAAGCTATTGGCACTGGCCACTTTATTAGGTACACCCGTCCACCTGCTCATTAACACAAATTTTGAATTAGCCAATCAAATGGCAGCAACTCAATGCATTTAGGCTATAAGACATGCTCAAGATGATCTTCTGCAGTTCAAACCGAGCATCAGAATAGAGCAGAAACGTTAAGTGACTTGAAACGTGGCATAATTGTGGGAGCCAGACAGGCTGGTCTGAGTATTTCAGAAACTGCTGATCACTAGGGTTGTCACACACAACCATCTGTACAGGGTTTACAGGAAATTGGGCCATGAAGGTAGTTCCAAAGGTAAAAGGGAGTCCAACCTGGTACATGCAAGTTGTGCCTATTAAAGTGGCCGGTGAGTAAATATGTTTCCATTTAAGTTTGTAGACTCACAAAATATTGTAATTTTCAAATCTTTAGTATGCGAATAAGTACAAACATTTGTCTTGATATCTGGTTTGTTGTTTTCATAGATTTGAAAAAATGCAGATGTTTTGTTTACACATCTTTACACACTGAGTTGAATGTTGGCTACTACAACAGAAAGGTTGAGGAGAGAGTAACAGCGTTGTGTGAATACCCATAGCGTTCTGCATGCAAACTCAGACCAGAAAGTCTTTATGTTTGACACGCGTTCATAAAACCTCCTTTCACAGGAGGGCTAATAATATGTTCGTCTTTAGCTATAGGTCAGTTGTATTAAATGAGCTCCACAAGTGCAAACGTTAAAATTTTTAAGACTATTCTCAGTCTTCCTAAGAAAATGCCAGTAATAGTTCCATTTACCCTCCCCACCCAAACAGCTGTAGCAAGGGACCAAAAATCCAAAGGATAATTGGATTTGTCTGTCATGTTTGGACAAGCAAGAAGAAGGGAGAGATCAGAATGGTGGGCGTGATGAAGAGAAAGGAAGTTTTCATGAAGTACTTCTTTTGTTTGTTTTTACAGGAGACATTAACTCTGATCCTCCTTTGAATAGATTTCAAAAGATTCTCCTCTGACTGTAAAGATTGATCTCCCACCCGTTATTGTGGTCATTTCATGCATTTATTTTCTCTTTAGTCGTTCTTTGTGTTTATTTGTGCTCAGTGTTCTAGGAACTTTTGCCGCCACGTTTCTGACTGTTGCCATCACGGTGAAATACCACACAAGGCCCGTCCATGAGATAAATCTGTCTCCTCTTAACAGCAGCGGGTGAGTGTGCAGCAATGGAAAAGAGCTTTCAGATTCTCTGCAAAACTCCATAAAGAGCTCAAGTGTGATAGCATCATCGTTCCTCCTGAAGAGCCTGAATAGAATCCTGAGAAACACAGAGCTGTGAAGATAACTAGTGCATTTAGCAGAGTGGAAATCTTCAAAGAGACATTCATCTAAAATAGTTAAAAAAAGATTGTTTAATAGATTCGGAATTGAAAATAAACAGCACGTCTTGAATCGATAGGAAATGTCTGGCGTTCTTTAGAGGATGTAAGAAATGCGAGGATGTGGACCACTAACGAATTTAAACTCACATCTTGCAGTGAGCCTTTGATAGTAAATACTTTGCTCCTTTTCATCTCTGTTAAGCCTTGTCTGGGTGAAAAACAACATATTTCTGGAGCTTGGGGTGGTGGGGGGGGGGGGAGTTGGGTGCTTTGAAGAAACTTGTTTGAACTGAGTCAAGTAGAAGAAGGACGTGAGTTAGTGGATTCATTGAGTTGCATCACTTGGATCTTTAGAACGCCATGGGAAGAGCAAAGGTCTCTAAATTCTTATTTACATATTTGATGACTTTTGTGATCATGTCTTGGAGCGCCATTTCAAAAGTTCGTTTCTGTTACTCCAATTTTTTCAGGGATTATTTAGTTTAGTGTAAAAATGCACGTATTTGGTAGATAACTGAATTTGGCGAATTTCCTGTTCTTTATAATCATGTGCTTCTTGTGGTGTTTAGCAAGTATTTGCTAATGAAAAGTTAAATCAAGCAAATGGTTCTTTTATTGTTCAAGGAACTTTAAGTAAGAAAAGTGTTTCTGATGTAAAAACAGAGAATAAAGACCCATTAATTCTACTTTTCCATTACAATTTCCTATGGTGAGGATCAGGGGTATTCCAGTCTGTAGTATTATGTTTCGTTATTTTGATGATCCTTTGCTTTTAGAATAATTGTGTATTGGTGTCTTGACTGTGCATCTGGTTTTTCACAAGTTTTTAAAGATTCTTTTGGAGTTTATTTAATAACAATGATTTTGTTTTTGTACCAAAAAAGCCATTAAATAATCAAACACAGGAATTCACAAGCTTTGCATGAAGCTTGAAATTGAGCACAGGTGCATCCTGCTTCAGTTCACCTGTGGTAAACTCACTATATTTGGAAAGGCACACCTGTTTACTAGATAAAGCTCCAGAGTTGAGAGTTCGTCAGAGTACAAACAAAGACAAAAATCAATCTCTGAACTCTGGACTGAAGATTGACCTACTTGGCATGGATCCCAGACATAGTGTGTGGAGGAAACCAGGCACTGCTCATCACCTGGACAATATTTACCTTATAGTTAAGCATCATGGTGGCAGCATGCTGTTGTGGGGCTGGTGAAATAAGCTAAGAGACATATATATTTGTGTACAAAAACTGTCAGGGTATAAGGTATAGTGTATAGAAGTTTAAGGAAAAACTCCACATCATGATCAATGCCACATAATGACTTTTTTTTTTTTTTTTTTTTTTAGAACAAACTCTTGGTCTTCAATGTTCAGCGTTGTCCCAACTATTTGCTTCGGGTTTCAGGTGAGTTTTATTTTCTTGTTTGTATGCAAAACACTCCCTTTCTTTTCCCAAAAGAGGAGGATCTGAGTGGGTTTCACTCTAATATTGAAGCTCCGGGCAGATGAAATGTGTGAAAAGGTGCATCTCTGAGGCAGTTTTATTTGCCTTCGCTGGGGGGCTTGTTGAACTGTAATAAAAGCTGATTGGTATTGCAGAAGCCCAGGGCTGATTTATTACAAGGTGGGAATGGAGGGAAATGAGAGGTTTGATATGAGCAGGGGAAGCGCAGAGGAGAGTTCTTTATTGCAGGATTCTTTTCTTGGTGCAGGTAAAGAGTGTTTGAAGTGATGAGTGTGTTCTGTTCCACGTGTGTCTCAGTGCCACGAGGCTTGTGTTGCTGTCTACAGCAGCATGGAGAACAGGAAGCTGTCCCATTGGGTCTTCATCTCCGTGGTGTCCATGCTCATCTGTCTGCTCATCTACTCGCTCACTGGTCAGTGATGGATCCACAATTTTCCTCTCTTCTAAATTACACTAGCTTGTCTAAATCGTTTCATCTTGAAGTGTAGATGTTTACAGTTTCTCCAGATTCAAAGGCTCAGTGTACAAACAACCCGCACCGACCAACGTTTTCAACTAGCACGGGCTTCAAAAAAGACAAATATTGAACCCAACCTGCATTTTAAAAAGTAGTAAATGCTACGCTGAATATCCCATTTATGTCATTCTCACTTTTTTTTTTATTTTTTATTGTATCTGGCATGAAATGATGGAAGCATCAGTTGTTTTGTGAGTTGTCGAACACAAATAAAGTCTAATAATCTAAAGTTTGAATAATGCTATATTCTCGTAAATTATTCCAATGTTCATAAGCGTTTGGCGATTAGGTCATTGTCCTGTGAAAACACTTACCCACTCTGAATCTAAGTGTTTGTTTTTCAGGAGTCTATGGCTTTCTTACGTTTGGGAAGAACGTTGCGCCAGATATTCTGATGTCCTACAGTGGGCGTGATGTGACCATGATTGTTGCCAGGCTTCTGTTTGGAATCTCAATGGTCACCATCTTCCCCATCATTGTTTTGCTTGGAAGGTGTGCCACCAACAAACAAGTCTGTGTTCTGAGAACAGACCCCGGGTTAATCTGAAGTGTGTGCGTGTCTAGATCTGTCATCCAGGATCCACTACTGAGGCGGCGCAAAAAACAAACAATACTGACCGACTCTTACGAGACTCGAACCCGAGTTGCTTTGACCACAGCCTGGGTGACCACCACACTTCTCATCGCAGTGTTTGTGCCGGACATAAGCAAAGTGATCAGTGTTGTTGGTGGGGTCAGCGCTTTCTTCATCTTCATATTTCCAGGTAATACTCGTCTCATCTTTAGATCGACTGGACACACGCTTCGTTTGAACATACACATCTTTCAAAGCCGCTCTATTTCTAATCAATGCAATCTTTTTATTAAAGGACTTTGCCTCATTTTTGTGGTGCAGACAGAGCACATCTCCCCAATACTGAGGTGAGATGAATGGAGGAAAAGTTTTTAAGAACCTCCTCATCAGATGTTCAAAGCCATTTCTAATGTCCCGTCATCCTGCAGGTTTGTTCTGGTCACATGGGGAATGATCACACTGTTCTGTGGCACCTTTATCTTTGGACAGAGCACGTCCATTGCCATCATGCAACTACTTAGTGAAGTATAAAGAACCAGAAATCTAGCACCATTCACCTCGTAGAACTTTAGGCAGCACCGTACTACAAGAATAGCTCTTTTGCCTGCAATCTAGGAGCTCAAACGGAGTATGGGTTTACAGTTTTTAATTATTTTAAAGATCTGTTTTCATGTAGGAAGCATGAAAATAATGGAGGGAAAACAAAACATTGGCATCATTAAATAAATCTGGTCCAAATTTAATATTTTGAAAACAATCTGTAAATCCTGGTTGTTTTTATAAAGCTGAGAGGAATATTTTACAGATTTGTGATCTTTTGGCTGATTTGTCATGAAATATGTTTTGTTGAAAATAGGAATTTCTCTATTTGAAACAAGTAACAGTTATTTGAAACTAGAAATACATTAAGAATTTTACTCTGGCTGTTCCTAAAATGAAATTAATGCATTAGAATTGTTGGTAGAACTGAATGAAAACACGATCGGTGGTATAACGACTTTAGTGATTTCCTCTAGGATTAAAGTCTTTTGTGAAACTCAACTTTAAGCGATTGTAGACAGAAGAGAATTCTAAATGCACGGCTAGGCTACAGATAAAAATGCTGCATACATTAAATAACATCTATAAATTCAGTATCATGAAAGAACAAGATGACGGAAAAGCAGCTTTTACATACTTCTGTTGTGAACTGGGATTGCATAGAATATAAAAAACAATTTAAATGATGCTTTATTTATCATAAATTAACGTGTTGGAATGTCAAATAGCTATTTTCTGTGGCATCTCCCCAATATCATGAAAAATATGCGAGTGATTCGCTTACTTTTGGGTATGTAAACTAAGGAAGCCCATTTCCATCAGGTAAAAAAAATAATTTTGAGGCACGTCAAAAGTTTGAAATTCAAAAGTCAAGTTTAGGGTTAGGATTAAACTTGAGTATCTCAAAATGTTGACTTTTAAGCATTTTACATGCAGCTTGGTGGCTTGTTCACAAGATGAAATTGAAACCTTAAATACTCCTACCTCACTGATGGAATAACCAAGCAAACTAACCAACCAAGCTTGTGACAAGTGGGACACTATGTTTGAACTCACAGAACAATATGTACAGAAAGCTTTCCACAGCAGATTTGAACCAACAATTTGTTTTGACAGTTATGATTGATTATTAGTTATATTAAGCCTAATCTTCGTAATGCCCTCAGTGACGTCACGGTGCACATCCAAATACAGATGACACACTGCATATTAAACTCAATCAAGTAAAAGCACTGAAAAAGGGTTCATTTTAGTTCTTTATTGAATAGCAGCACGCTACATGATCTAGAAACAAATTTAAGACAAATATACTGTAATACTTAGCATCCCTGCAATAAATCGCTACACTCACTTACATGAGAGAAAGCCAGTATACGGAAACATCCATGGGTATAAGAAGTAATAGTTCCTCAAACATTGCCATTAAAAGTGACTGCTCGTATAGTTTCTTTTCCTTTCATATAGATTTATTTATATAGCTTCTTTTGTTCCATTACTGGAGTTATATAAAAGTAAATAAGAAATGCACAAAATCCATTTAAGGTAGCAGACCTAAGTTCTACGGCAAATCATTTACTACACATTCATAAGTAACATGCACTCACGGTGAGGGAGAAAGGAAGCAAACGGAAAGAAACGCTGCTCGTCTGGGTTTCATCTGAGATCGGGTGGGTTACACATTGAGCCAATCAGAAATCTGCCCGAATACAACAGTCATAGTTTTTTTTAATCAAAGAGTATGAGTCAGTTTCAAATCATCTCATTTTTTGAGTAGATTTGCACTTGGCGAGAGAAATGATGGGATTTGAGAAGAAAGAATTGACCTACCAGGAGAGATCAGCCGGTCTCAACCAGTTTCCCTGGAATTGTCTGTTCTTGTTCACTCTGTGATGATTAAAGTTGCGTACGGGGTACTTTTAACTACAAGACCTTGTACGCCTGATTGAGTTGCATTGCGGATTTATTTTATTCCATGTCCAAATCTAATAATGTGGGCTTTGGATGTTTGGGAGTAAACCGTGTATTTCTATACATCCAACACATCGATTAATATAACTTTAGCATCAAGTTTTGGCACAAATTGTTTGTTTTCGTACATATTTTGTTGGGCTACTTTTCTATATTTCACAGCTATGCCTCTTGAAACGCTTCAACATAAAATTCTTCTGGCCACAAATCTAATCTACAGAAGCATTCCAGCTCTCCTTAAGCTATCTTGTGCTTTGGACCAGATGTTTTTTGTACTTTGTTGTAAACGTAGGCCCTTCGACTGGTAGAATGCAATGCTCAGTGTTTTAACTACAGAAGCAATCCCTCTACACGACTGATACAGTAAGTACAGCATATAGCTACTTCTACGAGAACGCTCGTCCATGATCAGCAGTGAAAAGACTGACACAGGGTCAGTGTGAATTCAAACTCTTCATGATTGTTTATGATCGATGATGTCAAATGTGAAGCAGGCAGAGCTTGGTAAACACTGGAGTTTGGTGTGTTTGCTGGGGTGATGAGCATTCTCAGCAGCTGACTTGACTTCGTGGCTCAATATCAAATGGTTACGGTGTAAACAGGTAAATAGAAAAAAGGAGAGAGAGATCAGGGACTGAGAAAAGGAAAGAGGAAGAGCAGGAAAAGTAGAGGATTGAAGGGATTCAAGCGTATAGTGGGATGTTCCACTCGTACTGGCTCAGTCCTCAACCGTCTCTGTTCAGGCTGCACCAGGCGGCTAGAGAGACAGAGAGATTCTGTGTCATTACTCAAAACAACATTAACATCGCTGTTTAAAAAAATACTTGATTATTAAACTAATTCGCTTTATTCATTATTTTACCACTTCATAAAGTGGTAACCAGTGAGAAGATGCTATTCCATAACACACTTCACATGACTCTGATTTCATTCAGGAAGTTGATATTTAATTAATCAATTAAATTTGTGTAATTATACCATTTGACTGAGAATATAAAACAAACTATTCAATGAAATCAATACCGGATGGTACTTCAAAACAGCATCAGTTCGCATAGGTACACTCAGGTGTATGATCTGACCAGTTAAGCCAACAGGTGTTAATATTCAAACATAGGTTGAATCCAAATCATGAATTGCAACAGAAACAACTGCAAAAGAGGCTTAAAACTGGATGAGGAAGAGCCAAACTCTACTACTGAGTAGAGATTGAGAAAGTTTCATGATGTAGGCCAAGGAAACTTGTGCTACGGATGCAAGAAACACCCTGCTAATTACCCATTGGAAGCAAAGATATCCAACAGTACCATCCGCTAAGAAGTGACAGAAACCAATGGGACCCAGGTACACCCATCAACCATCGGAGAATTATGCCCAGGAGTAGTCTTCACGGAAGACTTGCAGCCAAAAAGCCACCCTTCCAGCCTGGGTAGATTACCAAGCGACTCAACTATGAACGTAAACTGAAGCTGGGGTGCAGAAAATTGCTAAGAAAATACTGATGAGTCAAAATTTGTAGGAGAAAGTAGTTTGTTCCTCGACGGGCTGGCGCATGGTACAAGGAGTGTCTCCAAGCAACATTCGAGTGAAGGTTTCTTGGACATTTGGGGCTGAATATCTGCAAATTGAGTAGGAGACCTGGTCAGGATTAATAGTGTTCTCCAAGCGAACAGATACAGGCAGAAACTTATTCATCATGTTTGGCCTTAAATTTATTCCCCAGCAGGACAATGATCCCAAACATACAGCCAAAGTCAATAAGAAGCATCTTCAGTGCAAAGAAGTACTGAAATGTATGGTATGTCCTCCCCAAGATCATCACCATTGAGTGTGTCTGGGATTACAAGACGAGACTGAAGTGCACCTAGAAAACTTGCTGTTTTGAAAGAGTGGTGGTCACTGATTTCTCTTTTGTAATTCACTGCATGTTCGTACACTGCTGCATAAAGAAGTGTTTGAACAACAGAAACTCTTGATGTGAAAGATCCTGTTTGGCAGACGTAAATACTGAATAGCCGTCATGTGACTTGACAGCTCTAGACATGCTCTAGACAGCATGATATATGCAAATGAAGCTTCATGAGAGGCTGCAGGGACGCACCAGGCACAGCGACAGTGGACACGGCCTCGGGCTGACTCAGCGTATCCACCTTCACATGCTGGAAGGCCTTGCTAGCTGCACTCTGAAGATGCCTGAGAAACAACAGGAGATTGAAAACGAACAAAAAGAGATCACATGACTTTAGACACAAGGAAACCTGCTTTCCAGCTGAATGAAAGAACCTTTGGAACACCATGACACCACCACCATTTACAGCTAGTATGAAGTGTGATTGCATGATGAAAAATGTTTTTCTGTCACACATAAAACTTTCAAGGTTCACTGAGTGAAATTGTAGCTTCCAGAGAAAATGTGTTTTACCTTTTCCACTCCTCCTCTCCATCCCAGAACTCATACACAACAAAAGAAAGGCCGTCAGGCAGCCGCACAGCTGTCACACTGGTGAGAGGGAGGAATGAGAATCACAATGAATAACAATAGTGTGTAACATGATAGCTCCATAATTCCAATTCCATAGGAGAGAAAAGACTAAAGGGAAGCCTAATTCTCCACAGCGGTGAGCAGGGCTCCACTTGAGGGCAGTAATTCTTCACATACATCTGCTGGGCTACAGCGAGACACAACCACACTGATGAATGTGTGTACACAAGTGAATGAAAGCGACTTCATTTAGACTCCACATCTCTACACGAGTTTGTAATATTGTGCATCTAATGTTGAGTCTACAATTGAAGTTGGTAGAGTATTTCATATTTAAGGAATATGCCAAATTTACAAACGTCTTTCTCCATGCAAGGAAAAACACTACAAAGAACTTTTATGCTCTGTTCTTGCATCAATATTTCATTCCAAGGGGCTGAAAATTGCTCTCACTAGTGGTCCGACCCAAAAAAAAAAAGAAAATAAAGCAACTCCTGAATCACAGTTCAGAGGATTGGTGCTGTAGGACTTGCTTTGATGTTAAACAATGAAAGAGGCGTCATAGGGATGTCAAGCTTACATATATTTGATGAAAACCACAGAAACTATAATTGTTGGGATTTGATCTGAAAATAAAAGTGTGATATTTTATATTTCTTCTTAATTCCTGCAACTAAAGTCAATCTCAGTCAGATACGGACACACTGTAAACAAGTTTACTCTAGGTTTAGCAAAAGAATTTTACACGCCATGGAAAACCAGCCATTGTTCTGCAAGTTTCATCATTAATTCATGAAGAAGACAATCAACACTCCCCCAGCTCGCTGCCATCCTTATCCACAGGTACAGAACTACACTGTCATATTTCACCACATCAGAGAGTTATGCTTATAGAAGACACAACTCAAAACATTTGTGAGTGGCATTATAAGCTTCATTCATGAAGATGAGCAGAGGAGAAGTGAACTGACTGGAAACAGTCTCTCTGCGCCGACACGTTCTTCAGATAGTGTTTGAGAGCCTCGCAGAATTCACCAAGCTGCTTCTGCGATACAGACATCTCCTGGCGGATCAGGTAGAGCGACTGTAGAGAGACAGAAAGAGAGAGAGAGAGACATGAAACTAATGGCAGTGTCTCTAGATCACTGTAGCAAAACTGTAAGTGATTAACATTAAATCTTAGCCTCAACAAAAAGTAAGTAAACATGTGCCCACTACATGACATTTTATTAACAAGGTTCAGGAGGAGCACGTAATAAAATTTCCTAGCCCATGTGAATTCCACTTAATCTAATAAATGACATCGTAATTAAATCATTCACCTTTGAACAACCCCCAATCTTCACAAGAAAGCGATCATCACACAAAAGAGGTCTTCCAGCTTTAGTCATGCAAAGAAATTTAGGTCCGTCCCATTTCCCAAAGATCCAGAATCAAGTAATAACCCAACGCCCAGCACTATGAAGAGGCAATCAGAAACACTACATTTCCCAGCCTACACAAAACTCAAGTATCCCATTCTGTTTATCTCCCCTTCTCCAGTGGAGGCCTGAAGCAATGGCCATGGGAAGGATAATTAGAGGAAAGCATGAGGATTCACAATCCAATTTTGTTGGCATTTCAACATGTGGCAGATCCAAAAAGCATTTCATCGCGCCTGACTGCACTAATGTCTTTCATTAGTCTTCAGTGTTTTGGGGAGTTTATTCACAGTCAATGCTGTGCAGTTTACTGATAAACAAGGCTCTGTTCGTATGCTGAAATGTACTTGTGTAACAGAGTAAGCATGCCAATGTAATGAGAGTAAAAATGAATACTGGACTATGTAGTGGTTTGTTTGTGGTCAACCGTAATCCAATCGAAAAAAAAAAGGGGGGGGGGGGACCTTAATTCTTGACCAAACTAGCATTAATCAGCTGTGGATGGCATTATGTGATGCTGACAACTGGCATTTATTGACAATCCTGTTGCAGCACAGGTTTGTGGAAACGTGTACATCATTCTCAAATTGTATTATTTGTCTGAAGATGTTTCATATGGCCTCACATGGGGTGGCATCAGCTAGCGCAATCATTCCTTCATTGTCAACCTGTTGTGTCTGTTTGACTATTGGGAGTTTTTTGAGAAGCAGTTTAGCCAATATATTCATATGATCATATATTGAATAATCAGAGATGTCACTTGACTCCATTATGGTTTGTTTCATCTAGTTCAGTAACCCCGGTTCTGGACCAAATGAAGTGAACCACAGCTGTGAAGGCACCCTTAATATACAAATATACTAGATACAAGCAAATAAATCACACGTGGTGGCAACCAGGATCTATAGTGTTTGTGTGATGCAGTGTAAGAGTGTGTTTATTTACAATTGTTAATAATGGTTTAACAATTTAACTCATTTCCATTTAGGATCGCGCTAACATGACCACAATACAAACTCATGCTAAAATAACTTCTTATAGCTACAAATGACAGATAAATTAAATACCAAAATTTGCTGGTTTTATATACAGGGAACCACTTCTACGGATGAATTGTGAACCTAATATGAACATAGGTCACTGATTGTGATCGATTAATATTAATACTAGCCCCACATTTTTAGGTAAATTTAATGAACACAAAGACTCTGCTGCCAGTTATTAATTGCTTTTATCCAAATTTAGGTCAGTGAAACTTGTTTGCATGTCTTCAAGAACATAGAAATCCCTTTTATGTTCAGTTTGATCACATCAGATCACATCAAACAATATAAAGCTTCCTAAGCTTTTGGGATAGCAGCCATCAGTATCACAGCACTCAACTTTAATTAGACGATTGTCCTTGTGGGTGTGGCTTAGTGATGCATCATGATTGATTTGAAGAATGTGCGTCTCATAAGGAACATTTGTGCTCAGAAAAGAACGGAACAACCCCAAGAACCCCCCGCACAGAGTTGAAATGCTTCACTTCTTCAAGCAAGACACTATAAAGCACATACACTAGGAGAGGAAAGAACATTTTATGTACCATGAAAGCCAAGAAAATGTACCATGCACAGAACAAGTCCATAAAAATCTGAATAAACCTCTGAGGGTTTGAGAAATGTCCCTGTTACCATGGAAACTGGTAACACAGCCCTGTTCCTCTCTTACTGGCAACATACAACCCCATTTTCCTTTTCTATCATTTAACCACATTTAACTTCTCCCCAATAGAATCTCAGCATATTTTTAATTCAGCTTAGTCTTAGAGGCATTCACTGGAACAGCCAATTCTCTCTCCCTACATCCATCCCATAATGAAACAGCTAGACAGATTTCAGACATGTAGTTGTAGAAAGTCCTCTAAAACGCTCCCCTTCTCTTGGTTTCGATCCTTGGTGGATTTATCAGTGAAGGGCTGATTTATAGTCCCCTGGAGAATCGGTACAATCGCTGGAGGTGTTACAGTGTCTGAATAAGCAAAGCCTATAAACGATCAGGCTACTGAGCCAACAGATGCTTTAAACTGATGTTCTGAGCATTCGTTTGGAAAAGATAAGGCCTCCTCTTACAGCACCTCCACACAGCTTGACACAAAGTTATTGTTTCTGGGGTGGAGTACATTTGTGAAGCCTGTGATTGTATAGCAATAACTGAACATTAGGTTTATATTTAAATGTATGTAGCTTGCTGCAATACTTTGCACATGTATAAACATAAAAAATAATAATGATATGCTAATGTATGCATTCACACATATTCAAATATGCACAAGTGCTTTAAGAAGATGTCTGAAACTACCTGCCAGCATGACAAATTTCATCAAATTTGAGAGAAAGGTTTAGTTCGTTTCAATGGATTCTACAGTCGGAACATCATAATGTTTGATTAGAATAACAAATTATTCACGTTCAGCCATTACATTCAGAAAAAAAAAACAAAATCGCAGGAAAAGTTTGCAGGACAGAAGTATGCAACTGAAAATGGTTTAAAACACTGATCTACCTAAAAAAATTGTTTTAAATTCATTTTAACTGTAGGTAATTTATTAAGTTTCAGTGGATGACCAATTCAGAATAGAGCTAGTAAAATAAATCAGAGCTTAACAGAAAGCAGTGTGAGTCACCAGGGTGAAGCGCGGAAGACAAAATACTTGTTTCACTTTGTCCAATATGCTCAAGACAACAGATAAGGAATATCTAATTTTATACTTTAAAAGATAATTTGCCACAGCAAACACAGATAAAAATGTAATGCCACAAAATGAACTTTTGTGGTGACTAGAGAAACCATGTGCATTGCCCATTTCATCTCTTATTTAAAACCAAAAGCACACCAAAAGGCAAAGAAGGCTGCTGGTTTTAAATATTTGGTCAATGACCGTCCATACAATTCATGATGGGTTTATTTCAACAGCGTTAGACAAAAATGACTCATACTTAAAGTAACACTTGCACATAAATATTTGACCCCTCATCATAAAAATGCTAGGTGGTTTAAGTTTTATAACTGCAGGGATTAGAAGCCTCTTAAAATATTGTCACCTGTAGAAAAAAACAAAATTGTAGACTACACAAGGTCGAAATGGACTAAAGGGCTACTGCTAGTTGGTTAAAAAGGTTCATGAGAATTGCTAGTTCAAATGATCATGAGCTCTACAAGGAACCAGTCCAGAACTACCTGCGAGGATGTGATTAATGTGACAGCTAGAACCAGTCAAGAAAACATCTGGTAACACACAACCCAACGAAAGACTCAAATCCTGCTGTTTAGGAGAAAGAATGTTCTCTATGTCTGTTTAATTTGTTTAATTAACCACCATCCACAGAGCATGCAGTAGTAGTGTGGAGAGAAAAAAGTAAAGATCTTAAGCAATAAGTGGAAGATCTGCTGAAGGTTAACATGAGAAGCCGAGCGTTGTGTGAAAGTAACTCGAAAATAAAGGGTCTCTGGTTGTACATGAAGGGAAAAGGAGAAATTGGACATGCACTGATTTAGTGATTTATGTGGGGTTTTTTCCCCTCCATCATGCTCTTTGGTAGATAAGACAGGGTTTAGTACTTACTGCGCTAGTTGTGCCATCAGTGTCTGTTAGTCGCTGATGTAGGTCAAACCAAACTGTCTGCAACAAAACCAGAACAGAAAAGCCACTAATGAATTCACTGGGCCACCAATGGCGGCTGCGGACTGCTTCAGGTGAGAACCAATCACAAAAGATATTTGTCTGATCTGAGTGAGTGAGGACTGGAAATGATGCATGGATGATCTACAGGTCATATAAACAGTGACAGTGAGAAAGTGAAAAGTTGAATTGTTTGTTTACATAGATCCCATATGATGTAAAGGTTTTACCGGCATTTCGATGAATTTTCCGTACATGTGGCCGAAAACTTTAGCTTGGTAATGAAATAAAGTATGAAAAGACCAAATAAAGATTTGTATATTTAGCAAATACAGTACTTTGCCAAAATTTTAGGCAAACACAAAATACTTTTTGTACATTTACAAATTACAAAGTGAACAAATAAATTAAAATGGTGATATCTTTTTCTTTCAAACCAGTATCAATTCTAATAGGTACACTTGCCCAAAGTCAGGGATTTTAAAGGATTATAGTCACCAATTCTACCAAACAGGTGCTAATGATCTTCAACGCCACCCGTAGCTTGGAACCCAGTCATAAACTGAAACAGAAACAGCCATGTAGGAGACTAAGATCTAGCTAATGAACAGCCAAACTCTGCTACCACAGTGAGTACTACTCAGAGAAACAATGAGATTTGATAGCCGACTGGGTTTTTAAGATGTGCTGCTTAAGCTCTTTTGAAGAAGAGATTATAGATACTTATCCTTAGATTCCGGAGCAGAACAACCACGTACAGAAAGAATACACATATATACACACAAATATACAGCCAATGCCATTAAGAACTATCTTAAGCATAAAGAAGAACAGAAACTTTCTGGAAGTGAAAGCATGGCCCCACAGAACCCTGATATCAAAATTCTCTGATATCACAGTTCTCCAAGATGTTTGGAACAATCTACAAGCGGAATTCCTGAAAAAACTGTGTGCAAGTGTACTTAGAAGAATTGCTGCCGTGCTGAAGGTAAAGGGTGGCCATTGACCTTCATTGATGAAAACAAATTATAAGTACCGTATTTTTCGCCGTATAAGACGCACCTGTTCTTCCCCAAAACTGAGGGGGAAAAGTTGGTGTGTGTTATACGGCGAATGCAGAGCGCCATGGAGCGGAGGGCGGTCACTGCCGTAGGAGAGGCGTAAGAGAGGCTGCGGCTTTGGCCTAGCTCCGGAGCCGTCGGCCATATTTGTACACCCGGCGGTGCGCGCTGATTATGAAATCATTTAAGAAGTGTGGCATTAGTAATGCCTTGGATGGAACAGAAGACAACATCTTATTTGACACCAGTGAGGAAGAAAGTGATGATAATGACTGCATGGATCTGTCCTTCCTCATTTCTGATAGCAGTGACAAAGAGGAATTATTGGGGTTCAAATAAAAACATTACAGCCTTTTTGTTACTTTTACTGTTTACTGACTTTACTGACTGTTCATGTTTGACATATAATTGTTCTTAAACTGCTGTTAACTTTTAAACAGTTGACATAAAATATTTTACTACAGTATTTGGTTCAGAATTTTTTTTTAGTAGATGTTCCTCATTTAAAATTGGGTGAGTCTTATATGCCAGTGTGTCTTATACGGCGAGAAATACTTCTATTTTCAAAAACTATATACCGTCATTTACTATATACCGTCAGAAAATGTGAAAGGGTATGTAAACTGATGAGCGCAACTGTATATAAATTTAGTTTGTTTATTCAACATCAATTGCATATTAGCATGTAATCGAAAAGTAGTTATTGGAAGCTTGGGATCTTCCTTCCACCTTGAAGGAGCTACGGTTAAAATCCGAACCGAAAACGTCTACATACCAATTATTTACAACGAATTCCAAAATGGGTTTCAGAAGAATTGATAAAGGTTCCACCATAAATATCAACGCCATCCAAACTGATGACAATGATTGGTTCTGATATCTCCTTTTGACAAAAACGAAGAGCCATGGTGCGGGATATTATTTACAATCACAGAAACGCAGAGGACATAATGGCCAGTGATGATGCCACAAACGAGTGCAGCTGTCTTTCTCCCTGAGAAAACGACAGCAGGTTATCAATCAAAAATAATAGCAAGAGTGACAACCGCCACACTGAGGGGTAAGAAACCTGCAGGGACTGCACAAACCTATATGAGAGCCACAACTGGATAGAAAAGGAAATGATGCATTTCCCAGAGCAGCGGGAGCACATTATACAGACAACAAGAGTGCTCTGATGACTGATCCAGCTCTGAGCCAGAACGGGTCACCAGAGCTAGGTTGAATGGAGAACAGGACAGGACAGGATAGACGTACACAGCTCTGTTTGACATTTCCATTAAAGCGAAGGCTCTGAAGAGCATGTATTCAATCCTGCAGAGAGCTGTGTGCTGCTGGCCTGACTCCATTGATTAAACCTGGCAAATCTCACAGTAGTCTGAGCAGAAGGACAGAGTTCAATCAAATATCTCTGATTTTAGAAATGACAAAAAGTCAGGTTGCATTGATTTAATCAAATTATTTCCAAATCTCTATTGGGAATGAAGGTCTATGCAGATGGATGCATACTGGAGCCTGTACAAATGCCACATTGACCATCACAAGGTAATGTTGTGCCTTTTATAAAAATGAAGATTTATGAAGCTTTCATATATTTTATTGTTTACTGCCATTTTTTATTATTCCATTCTTGAGGAGGTTATCAGTCTGTACAAGAACACACAAAGCATTGTACAAAAGTATTTGAACTCTCGGAGGAGCCAAATGTCACCATTGATGTCTAATTGCCATTAAGAATCAATGGGAAAGGGGATCAAAAGTATCGTAAAGCTGAAACATAGTAAGGGGAATCTGAGATTGGTTATTATAATAATCATATTAACAACTGTTTACCATCTCCATAGCAACCAGACTCTTGACCATAGCAACACCATCTCTATTTCAGCTTAGGAAAGACAGAGACCAAGGGGTTTGTTTATAGTACTCATATTACGATGGGGAACACTATGTCACTGACCCCTCCATATCAACCAGCTTGTTGACCACAGCAGACCATCTCTGTCTCAGCTTAGGAAAATCATCAGCTAAGGAATGTCATCCTATATTTGCACTTTGTTTTTATTTAACCTTAAACTTCTTTTATGTGTATATGTATATAAAGTATATAGCATTTCTTGTAGATTTTCCACAATCTGTGCCAAACCTTGATAAAATATAAAATTTAAATAAATATTAGTGAAAAATGTCTGCCAATTGGCCAAGCCTGAATAAGTAAAATACCTACTTCCCAATTGAGTACTGGTCTTCCTTACCCACAACTTATTGTACTTTACTGCATCTACCGAGGTCACCTGTTAATGCTAAATGCATTAGAGCCATGCATGGATTAACAACAATACTGCTGTAAATTCAGCCATCTTGCAGACATGAGATTTATAAATTAGATTTATTAACTATCTCATGCTATTTTTGCACATTTATCAATAACTCCTTTTTGAGGCAAATTACTTCAGATGCACCACATATGTTTTGAGGGTACATGAGTATAATACAGAACGTCCTGTATAAGCATACAGCAGTGTGGCAGCTCTCCTCCTCAACCTCTCTTCCCTCCACCAATAGATGAAGAAATCCACTGACTTGCTCTGACTATTCTTAGCTCCAGCAATAAGAATCCGCCTGCCAAAGACAGCAGTATTAACTGGGGACTCTATTAGTCCATCATGCTCTGTGTCCATTCAACACGTATTAAAAAATGAGACAGAGAAAGAGAGATGGGTGACGAAATCTTGCTTAAGCGAAGAGGGCAAGTCACATCAGTGTTAAATGTAAGAATCTAATTGGTAAAAAGCAGACTTTAATTCTATGTCCTGTGCTTGCCACAAAGGTTTAATTGCTTGGTTTGTTTCAGTATTCCATTCCTGTTTCTCTTCACGGCTCTCTCCACCCGGAGGAATGGCAGAATTAACTAATGGAAGAAGTGATTACTGGCTTTGATAGAGACAATCTGAATATTACATATGACTGAGTAATTATCAGAGGATATCTATGCATAAGTGGATGCATATGGATTAGTATCAGTATCTCTGTATTGGGAGGAAGCACAAAAAGCTATTCATTAAAAACTCAAGAAACCATAATTTGACCATAATTTTATGCCATCATAATGAATACGAATCTCTGATTGGCTGGCAGGTGTTTGTTTATTTCAAAGTACCCTAAAGTTACCTCCAGGGCACTTTATTCACTTTATACCAGTGCTTTACATTGTTAAACACAAAGCTATTGTTGAGGAAAGCAACAACAGTAAACATTTCCTTTTTGCTTTAGAATTTCCTGATAATGTTTTTTAACGTGCATCCTATTACTATGTAGCATCCGTTTGCTCATGTGGCTCCATCCTACTCCCCCCGCCACCAAAAATGAATATATTTATTCCCTGTTCAAAGCATATTTTCACGTTAAATGAGACGAATCAGTTAACAATAGTATTTTTATGATTAAATCCACCCATCCATCAAACTCACATTGAATTCACAACCAGCCAGAGTACAATATTTCAGTTTTTCCTGCAAGGATGTGCACAGCGATGCACAAAAGAGTGGTGGAAAATGCTGAATGACTTTAGATGAATCATTATTACTCACAGGCTGCTGATATCATACCACTGGACGTATATCTTTAAACAAAAATGTGCTTAAATGCCACATCTACCAGCACAATAGTCAAATACTGGCAGATGACTGCGTAAAGAGATAGCTTTCTTTCATGTACTCCGTTTTTATTTTAGAATTTGCGAATCATGTACGGACAGGCTATATAGCACCACCCATTGTGTTTCAGCTTATGGTGTGATAACAGTAAGTCATAGGTGGATGTAACTATGGACACTAATATAGATTGCGTTTCCCAAAAAACTGACAAGAAGTCAGTTATTTTCAAAAAAAAAAAAAAAGTCACTTTTACTTTGACAAACTTCCCCTAAATGTTTTATCTCCCAACTACATCAGTCTTATTTAAAAGCATAGGGTGTGATGTATTGCAAAGCTTTTTGGACTTTGTTAAACTATGTGCGCACAATGGCAATCAAAAATGGAATACAGGAAGATGCTAATAACTCAGCCGTGCCATGTCTGATCGAGTTCAAACTTATCGTGAGTGTTAACATGTCTGAAAAAATCTTTATAGCAGACTACAGTGCCAGTAAAACTAGCTAACTTTAACCAAAACTGATACTACCTTTCAGGTAGTCTTTGAAGTATATGTTTGGAACACTTATGTAAGAGTCCAGGACCTACAAAAAAGTATATTACAAAGGAATATTTACAAGTTGCTGCCTTTTTGAAACAATTAGGTCTCTGAAATGAGCTGGAATTAGATAAAGTTGAGAACGCTTGAAAGACATCGAAAGTCTCTTGGAGATTGATATTAAAGCAGTAGCTTGGAACATAGGGTGGCGACAAGACTACTTAGTTATTTAAAAACAGTATAATATAAATGCCGGACTAGTAACCAATGAAGGTGGCACAGAACAGGAGTAAAGTGCTTCAATGAGAAATCTGGCTGTAGAATTTAGAACTGCAACCTGAACTGTGCTGCCTGCCCTACCCCAGTGTAAAGAGAAAATAGATGAAATAAAATAAATGAATGCTGAATAAAAATGTTCTGCATCATCACAAAGGATAGGGTTTTGATGATGTTCTCCTTAATTTTAAAACAAAGTATGACCTCTTGGCTTTAAAAGAGGATGCTTGTACCTTGCTCTCCAGACGTCCAATCAGTTCAGCCAGTCGGTTGATCTGAGTCTCAAGTCCTTCTTTCCTCACCTCCACAGGCCCTGACAGACACACAGAACAACATCGTTTCGTTTACAGATCCCTTCAATCAGCTTTTCTTCTTACAATCACAGAGACCACATCAGAGTCAAGATGACCACCACTTGATCCAGATTACACCCTTTCAAATAACTTTTTTCTAGGCATGGAGGAATTCTCATCTCATACCATAACCCTAATGGCAATATATGGATGGATGCATAGCGTGTGGACATAATTTTTCTTTTGAAAAAGAAAGGTGTGGAGAGATTAACATAATTTCCACTTTCTTTTCATGCAAAGACAAATCCTATTAATGAGGGGAAAGCTTTTCCTTTGAAAATCAGTCCCACTTGAGGTGCCAAACCAATTAGGCTCCAACACCTCCCTTATGTTGATGAGACCACCATAATGGAGAAGGGACACACTTTGGAACACATTAACTGTTTCCATAGTGATACCAGGAGAACAGGGTTTTCATTTATCCTATTAAGGAGATCCTTGTAGAGATTTTCTAGCGGTGTTTTATCTATACCCAATGCCTATATTTTATAATCAATTGACCCAATTGGTGCCTCCTCCATATAATTTTAAGACGAATCATGAGAACCTTAGCCGACTTGATGGTAAGAAAACACTGTAACCCCATCTCTCATTTTAACACAGGGACAAATAAATGTAATTTAATTTAACAGACATCAGTGTCATTTTAAAGGATTGCAGTGTTTAAGTAGTTACCATGATATAATCTGCTTCTAAGGATGACTATAAGGATTGTCAGAAGAATATGATCTCTGCATGATTACTAAACACCTGTTCTAAACCTGTTCACCATCTAAACTGTTGTGAGAAAAACTAAAATACTTAAACATTTCTTGATATGTTGGTCAGAAGGTTCTTCATTTTACCATGGATTAATTTAAGACTTCTCATTTTTTTGTGGAGTAAGAAATGGCTCAGCATATATTGTGAGTAATACTCTTCATAATGAAGAAGAAAATCAGTTCAACTTAGTCCCTTGACTCTTCTTTTCCCTAAAATAAGCGTATTGGTAAAATTAGTGCTTTTGTCAGTACCTTTAAAGTTAATTTGATCATGTTGCAGACTTCATAAAAACAAATAATCAAATCACTTTAGGGAGAAATGTGGTTCTAAAATAAATGTGTAAAAATTAAACACGAAAGCTGAAAATGGGAAAAAGAATATACTGGCTATACTATTACAATTGATAAAGTTAATTATTACAATTAAAACTTCCACATTATTATTTTTTTAAAAAGGACAGTCATTCCATCAGGTCCTAAATGAAAGCAAATGGGTAAACAGATTTTTTGTTAATATTAATTAATTCAAGCTGTAAATGTTATTATTTTAATCTTGAATATGCTTTGTTTGTCTGCGAGCAGAGCAAACCTATAGTCCAGTAGAAAGATCAATCAATACCCTCATCCTGATTCTCATAAAACAAGCTTGGGCAGCATGCTTCAACCTCAGCTCTCCCTGACTGAGCGGACAGCTAGAATGGTGTTTTTATTGTGCGCCGAGTCAGCTTTATCTGTGTCGAGGGGAAATTTAAAACTCATGCCAGTGGCTGAACGTTACCCATAAAACAGAGCTCTTCGATTTTAATGGTGTCACTCAAGGAATATTGGCATATTATACAGGCCAACTTTACGTTAAATTTGAATCAGTGCTATTGAGATCTATACTAATTTAAATAAACGATGTGTTTACAAGGCACTGACTTTCCTTTACAGGGTTTTGGGCTGAAATGTATGAACACTACTTACTTCTTTTCGTACTCCATGAATTATTCATGATTAATTGTATTTTTGAAGGAATTACCGTATAAATTTTTATACTATTTACGTACACTTCATAGATGTTGTTATGAAGAAAAAACTATATTAAATGTCCCATCATTGGTCTTTTGAGCTCAAAGGATTAGTGAGTCGATTTCTTAGCTGCTTTTACTTCTTTGACAGAGATCTTGTGCCTGAACAATGATTATAGAGAACTCTGTGCTAAATTAAGCTAATTAATTTAGCTAATCAAAGGCCAACCATGTCTTCAGGTTTCAACCACACCCCGGATGGCTCTTCATTTCCATGTTGTCACACAGCAGAAAATTGATATGTATAGTATTGCTGATGCACCTTAAAGCAGAATCATGCAGAATAGTGGAAAACGTATGCAAATAATAGCATTTCAACAAGAGCATTTCACAAAATTTCGAAATGTACGAAATATCAGTGTTCTTCAGTGCAACAAAAATGATGGACATACTTTTGAGCAGCACAAGATGATCGTAGTCTTTTTAAGCAAGCTGGGGTCAAAGTGAAATTCTTCAGAACTGCAAAAGATACCATAGCATAGTCGGGCTTCCATTGATACCAATTTCTTTGTCACATTGGTGTTGCACACAATCTCTGGTACAGTGCAACCAACCAGGCGCAAATTAATCCAGGAACTTAAATAGGGCTCGAATGCTCTGTAAGGTTGGGAGCTTGCAACAGATTTAAAACAAATGCATTCATGAGGGTACCAGTACGTTCCCAGCGCTCGGTGAAGTGGTGGTACTCTAAAGAGCTATTTTAACAAGTGGTGGTACCGGAGCAGACCAGTCCACTTAAAGCAAAGATATTAATGCCTAACCTTTCAAGAAAAATGTTTTTTTTTTCACCCCATTTAACATTTCTGGAAGTTATGTGTTTTATTTTTGGGACCAAACTGTCCATATGTTGCTATAGACACACATGAGGTGTTATTTAAAAGAGATAACAGGTTCAAGCCACTCTAGAAATGAGACATCTACAAAAACAAAGACTCCAGTAAAAATTTATACGCAAAATGTTTTTGTATGTCCAACATCCTGTATGCTCTTTTATATTCTTAGTGAAACAATCATTAGTTTTCCATCTTCGCTCTGGGAGCTCGGTACCGTGGCTCATTTTGACTGAAACTCTGGAAAGCTTAAAAGAAGACCTGTACTCAACCCTCTCCTCATTAAAAACTCACACATCTCTTCTATTGCATCATGCACGTGGTACTGCTATGAATGTGTATTAGATTGTACAGTATGGGGTGACTTGGCATGCAAAAGGCTTTGTGTTGTTTTAATATCTATTTAGAGCAGATTCATAACAATCTCACTGCAACACCAGCTCCAAATCTCATTAGAAATGGAAGTGTGGAGATTGTTGATATAGAAAGCCCATGGGAAGAGCTTGCAAACCACATCTTTGACCAAAGCCTGCTGTGCATTTACAATCAGCCGCTGTAAGAAATGGTTAATGCAGATGTTTTATCTGATAATAGGGTTGGCTAATGAAAAAAAGAGTGATTAATGTGATGCTAAAAACCATTGATAAGATGAACAGAAGCCATAAAAATCACTCTAAATTGTCTAAATTAAACAAGCTCTGCACAAAAGCACTTTTAAAATACTGCAGGAATAAAAATTGAAAATGTGTCTCAGCTGTTCTAATGGGCGCTATTCTGCTGAAGTTGAACAAGCACCACCTGAAAGATTTAAACATCATCCATGTCCACTTCCACTTGCCAGTGACTCATGGATTCCTGTAGCTTAGGCACTTCCCAAGTAAATTTAAATAAACCTATTCTCTGCCTGCAATCAAATTGTATAGAATGAACAATTCAGGAACATAAGTAATTAACAAAAAAAGATTCTGGAACAAAAGAGGTATCCACAGATTACAATATGTAACAGATAAGACTCCATTGGAATCTGTTGGCAGTGCAAAGTCAAAACTTCACTTCAGAGTTGTGGTTAAACGAGGATTGTATTTGAGGGCAGGGTTTAGTCTAACCCCCAAAACTCTGGACAAACAAAACAGGGGAGATGGACCAATTGAGAGAGCTTAGAGAAGACAAGCTTATAGAACTGCATGTCTCACCGAGGTAATTATTGCTGCAGTAATTTTATTCAACAAACATTGATTAAGCTCACTGCCGACCCTGACAACACAGATCACATTTTATTCAGTCATCCTCCAACATCTTACCCTTAAAGAGACGTAAACATTTAGTTATATGAACTGGAAATATACACAGACACAAAAAAAGTGTTTTTGTTTTAATTTTAAAAATTGATTATTTTTAGTCATCAATAACAAACAATTAAAAAAATTCTTAAAATTAAAAAAATATTTTTTGGGCAACAGTTTTGCACTTCCGGGTTGAAAAGTTTAGAGTCATCTGTTGCTGGTAAGAGTCATAGAAAGGTCTACAATGTCAATGGGGCACGATGAAAACCTTAGCAATGAACCCCACGATTGGTTTGCAAGAGTTTGTCTAACGTTCCCTTTAGTGAATTTCTTAACAACACTATTTTTAATTAATACTGTATCCATAGTTCTTTAATAACTAAAGCATTGAGACATTGAGATATCTACCAATGTCTACAGTTCCTGCATTACATTAATTATTTTTTTATTAATTACAATTTTTAAATACTATAAACTTAACACCGAAATCTCAGCATAAATCTCAAATATTAGTATATTTACATGAACATCAGCACATTTACATTGACCATTGGTGTTTACATAAATGTATCAAATTAGTTTTTTTTGTTAAAAACATGATGATTAGCCACTATAGAACATATGGTTCAAGCTGTACCAAACTGAATTTTCCTTTAATAAATTCTACAATACATGTAACATTGTTCGATCCAATTTCATAATTATCTTCTATAAATGTTAAAGATAGATCCTTTAATAATATTTCTTAGACGTATCTAAGGATGGAAAGTCGTCCTTCAGAGCAGACCAAGATTAATTTACACACCAAATGTCTTTCCAAAGCAACCATCCAACAGCGCTGCCAGGTTTCCAGCTGTTGACAGATGTGACCACCTCACCTGCACCTGTGTTTATGTTCCTCACGCTCTCCTTGACACTGACTCTGTTGTTGGGAGGATAATCTGGTACTGGAGTCTCATAGCGTCTATCTGGGACGCGTGGGCTGGTCTTACTGGGGTACGATCTGGGTCAAAACAGAGTAAACAAGGACAACGAATGCACATCATTGCAACTTGATCCCAAGCCAAATAAACATGATTTTTTTCTCAAATAAATAATTCCTTACACTAATTTATAAAACCTGCATACATATGGATATTAAACTCATTACTTTATTACTATGCAACTATTCTAGTTGCTTGACAAAAGAACACATTCATGTTATAGTGGCTTTAAGTCATGTTATTTTTATCCTTACCCCACTGTTGAATGCTGCTCATCGATGGCATCCACAGCACTCTCTACAGAGCTGAGCAGAGACTGGATCTGATTGGCTGATTCCTTCAACAGGAAACGAGTAACAAACTGCTCAACATTGGTTCCACGTTCGTAGACCTGCAGTGAAAAAGAGCATGCATCAGCATTTTAACACGACCAACTCATGGGACGCAAGGAGTGAATGAGGTCTCATGGGTTGACTATCTGGAATAAACAGAGAAATAGTTCTTTTAGAAAAAAGCTTAAGGGTGTAGTTCCGATGAATGGGAAGTAGTTCTGGCTTCTTCCCAAAGCACTTACTGTGATGGGTCATAATGTCACACAAGGGTGCCATATGAGAAAAAAAAAATAAAGTGAGAGGTTTAAGGAGTGTGGCTTTAGTGCTGAACATCAAGCATTATTACTGTGGTGCAGTCATAAAACGTAAGCCCATCTGGTGACTCTGCTCACAGATCTACAACTCCAACCGTTCTGACAGGCATTTATGATCAATCTAAATATTAATAATAATAAAAATCAAAGATACGATTCAACCTATAAAGGCATGAACACCTTTTTTGCTTGGCAAATCCACACAGAGATTTGTCAAGCACACAGTAAACATTTAATTTCACGCTAAAAAGTAAGATTGGAATTATGGACAAATCAGGCAATTCAGAATCAATTATTTTCTACGACAATCAAGTTCTATTTTTCATTTTAGCTTTAAACAAAGGCCATTTTATGTGAAAACACGGAGTCAATTAAAAAAATGACACTAAGTAAATATATATTATAATTGCAATCATTCACATTCACATTGCACTTCACTTAGTACCTGAACATTTTTTCTTGCACATTCATTTCCTACAAATAAATTCCAAATGTTCAATTAATGGAAGCATAATATTAAAGCAACCATAATGTGTTACAGGATATTTTATAACCGGGGTCCAGTTCCTATACAGGAGGAAATTTTAAGTGGGCACAAAAAAAAATTTATACTGTTTTCAATATTTAAAATATAAACGATTCTCATTCACAATGCATGTGTGAGTCATCATTTAACAAAACAAAGCCACAATCTAGTGAAAATTCCAAAAAAGGTCCAAGTATATGATAAACTTAGCATTATAATGAGCACGTTCATTATATTGAGCTTTACTTCCATATCCTTGAACTCCTCTTTTACTGCCATAATCTGCAATGACAAAAGACACTAAATAAAGAAATCAGTTTACATGCATTTACTGAAACAACCAAGTTAAAAAAATTACATCAAACTATACATTGGAAACTGTGAGAAATGCAAATAATTAGCTTGATATTCTACATGAAAAAGCAGGTTAATTTTAAATAAAAATATTGCAAAAGTAAAGAGGTGCTTCTCATCGTCCCCAGAATAATAGATGTGAAAAATATTAATATTTTTATCAACTCAAAAACTATATTATACCGCTAAATCCTGCATGTAATCATATCGAGAAAACTGATTAAAAACAAGAGCTGTATTTCAGGAAAAGAATAGAAGCGTTTTTCTAAATGGCAACATTAGACTGGATAACAGTTCCAAAATAATTCTTTTTGCTTTATCATCTAAAATAGATTTAAATTTTACTCTCTAGTAAACACAGACACTTTTATACAGCATGATGCCTGGCTCTTGTTGCACAGTGACAAATAGAGATTCCTCTTTAAATGCATAGGAGTGCTCGTCAGGCCCACCTGCCTGAACACGGAGCCACCAGGTGCGGACTATGGCAGTTAGGAGGCTCAGAAAGATTTATGCCAACACTGTGCCAGGTCAGCGGCGCTGCAATGCAATTCAGTTCAAGTAAGAGTCTTAGCACACACCAGCAAACATGGGGGCAATCTTCCTGTCCCTTCCAAAATAAACACAACATAACAAGCGACACAAACAACCTCTCAATCCTTACAAAAACAGCACTAGTAAGGATTCTAAATGTAAATCATGCTGCAGGACTAATAACTTGGAGATCTGAACAAATCAAAATTCTATACAACCATAGCACGACTTTAATGAGGTGTTAAAGTGTTTGAAATGTCAGGACAACACTATGCTTGGAGTGAATCTAATGATTTGCTGCCCAGACTGCATGAGTGCATACAGTAAGGCTTTTAAACCTCAGTGTCATGAAATATTCATTGTTCTGTATTATGGGTCCAGCAGTAGAAATCCAGTACACAAACACAAATGTACAAATCAGGTCCGTCATTTCTCTGTAAAATATGCTCTAGGCAGTTTTGAAAGTGTGACTGAGAAGGTGAATAACTGAATAACAGTGAGTGACGTACTGGACTGAAGTCCATGACACATCTGCGCACAAGCCAAGACCAAAATAGTAACGCATTGTACTGAAACACATCTCATCTGCCTCTGAAAAGCTGTCATGGTCTTCTAATTGGGGATTTTACACAAACGACAAATGTATGAATCGTTAAAAAAATCTGGAAGTACAGACACAAGCAAAAGTGCTAACTTTGTTGGCCAAAATTCATTCTTCAAAGGGTAACTGAAAATAAAACATTGAGCTTATTAAAACAGCAAATCTGGATTGATTTGTCACAATATGTCCTTAAAATGAAATTTTCACATCACAATACGTGGTTGCTTGGAAACATATTGACTGCTGTTGCTAAGATACAGCTAATTGGCTCATGTCTGCGCTCAGAATCTCTTGTGTCTGCATTAAAATAAAAATCTTTATTGTTGACAGGAGGGGGGAAAAAAAGTCAAACCATTTGTGGTCATTTTAGAGTCTGCCAAACTGAAGATAATTTAAGCCATATATTTTAGGCCATATTACGCAATTTTTAAAGCATTTATAATAAATATTTGAACCCTTTATACTAGCACTGCACCATTCCTAAATGTAATATTATATCGTAATATTGTGAAAAAAACGTCTTTAAATCAACTCATATCCTTAGCTTATGCCAAACAAGTTCAAGTTCGTTTGAAAACGCACCGAATATTGCCGTTCCTCCCACAGCCATGCTTTTGCCACGCCCAATTTGGGTATTGTAGTCCGGGAATCATGGGTAATGTAGTGTGGAATAGCCACCAGTCGCAAGTCAAATGAGAATTAAGAGTTTTCTATGCACCATCTGGCTGGAAAGGGACATAAATAAAAGTCCAAAGTGCATCGAAGATTTCTGTGGACGTCTCTCACTTTGCAAGCTAATGAGTGCCATAAACGTGTAGAAATAATACCAACTTGGACAGAGTGGAGGAATGGACCTGAATGGACTCAAAGCATCCTTAAACTGTTGGAATGTGAGTTTATAATACTAGACAAATGTATAATTATGTTGGTTTGCAGTAAGTTGTCTATTTTTTGTTACAGTTTTGTTTTTCTTATTGGGTGGCAACAAATAAATCACCTCTGGTACCACATACATATCTACCTCACGGACCTCAAAAGGGAGCAAAACTAGGGCTGGGCGATATGAAGCAAAAAATATATCTCGAAATATTTTGCTATATCTCGATATCGACAGGATTTAACACCCCCCCACCCAAAAAAAAAAAACTACTGCAAAAACAAATATTACAAATTTCAAAGTCGTTTTTTTATTGAAGCTCAGAGGTGCTTCTGCAAATTTTCTTTCAGAAATCCTTGTATACATATTATAAAACAATAAAGAAATACATATTGCCTTTTCATTCAAAAATAAAACAACTAAAAAACCTTTTCCAATTCAGCAGCAAGCCGCGCTCTCTCTGTAGTGTACAGTCGCGGGAGTTCCTGTCTCGAAAAGTAATGCCGACTAGGTAAACTGTATCTGACTGGGATCAAGTGTTTTTAGCATACGTTTAAAGCCACGGTGTTCAACGACGGATATGGGTGCCATGTCCACCGCTTTGCGAAATGCCATGAACTCTGTGACGCTACACCACCTTCCGCTCTGTCTTTCATATTATACACTCCGCGTTATAGAATTGTGGAGATTAGTTGAGCTTTGGTTGGCAGCAACTTTCACGGCATTCACGGCAGTAGACATCTGTCTGTTGTTCGTCTGACGACTTAAAACCAAAGTATTTCCATATAATGGAGCCAGCTGTTCTTTTTTTGCAACAAGTTCTGTCTCTGGGCTGGTTGCGGGCGCCGCCATGTTGAATGAGACGACAGGCAAGGGGAGGGGGAACAAAAGCAAGGAGGCGCGGACGAGCACAGCACAGAGAAGGCAAACAAGCAAAGTGGCGAAAATTAAAAATAGACATTATATCGATATATACGATATGCCAGAATTCATATCGAGTTTAAAAAATATCTCGATATATTTTAAATATCGAGATATCGCCCACCCCTAAGCAAAACCCAGACAAACCATGTTAAAAAGGGTAACTTTTCAATGATTTATTCACAAAAGTTATTTTTAAGCTTAAAATTGTGCACAATTAAGGGCACTTGAGCGGCAGCTGTTGATTGATCTTGGGTGTCTGCTTTGTTTTCTAATCTCCACCCTATCTGACCTTTTTTTGACCATTATAAACCATACAGTAGGAATGAAAAAGAAAATGGAGAGAAAAAGGCCAACTTTTAGCTTTAAAACCCCTTTTCAGATACTCATTGCAAACCATTCAAAGTTAATTTATTTTAGCTCTATTGAAAGAGACATTTAAATTCTAACCACTCTAGTTACACATTTAAAATGCTGTTCGAGATTTGCTCTGAGAAAAAATCCTGTACTTGATCATTTAAACCATCTCTTCAGAGTGGAAAACAAAGAGGGTACAACAGCTCTCAAGAATGAGTCAAAGACATAAATAACTAGAAAAGGACGTTTCAGCCAAAATTACAGCACACAGAGAGCCAGCCAAAGGTTCTCATACTTACATTTGAAACCAGTGACTTGACCTAGTTAGATAAAGCTTCTGAGAACTGAGAGACAAGATCCAATCACAATCGCATTAACCAAGCCTGAAAACAGAAGACATGGCATAATGCAGTTATTCAGCCAGGAACACATCCATTCATGGGCTGAATTACAGTTGTTGAGACCTTACAAAACCAGGATTAAACCCCAGTCTGGTTGAGACTTCCTATTGTGGAAAAGGGATGATTGAGCTGTGCCTCAATTATTGCCTGAGAGAGTGTGGGAAATGGCTTGTCCACCACAACCAAAAGATCAAGGTGGTTCGATTTCTGCAGTTTGCAGCAGAAGATTTCCAAGAATCTTTAAAATTTAATGAACTTGAAGAATCACGGTTTTGGAAAGCCATGCCTTTTATGAGGCTTTGTTTTTCTAGAAGCTGAACTTTCACTTTCCCTCACGAGGGAATGGTCGCAGAGTCAATTGACATGGGCAGAATAAGGATCTAATCCTTTAAAAACAGATCAATTCGTTGACAGCCGTGAAGGCAGAGAAGGCATCTTTTTAACTCATACTCATGCGTTTTTCACGTTTCCTTTACCTTTCTGGAAAACTATCTTGACAAAGTAAAATACATTTAGAATTTGCAAACATACATACGTGGGAACCATGTGAGGACTACATTTTAAGCTGATCATTTGAGGCCTTGGTTTCTCAATAGACTGACAGAATTCTTGTAAATAATTTGTTTTGGGTAAAACAGATCCAGATAAAAAAGAAAAGCTGTTCTGTTGACATAACTGAAATGTGAGGTTTTAGCTGTTTCATTGATAGTTTGTCACTTGCTCTTAACTCACCCAAAACCAGGTTTACCATGTGCCTCTCTTAATATAAATTAATGACACTCTCAAATTCCATACAAAAGCACTCGGTAGCACTATGGCCTTCCAGTTAGATAGCTGCCGGTTCAAGGCTCACGGGTGATCTTCCTGGAAGGATTTTCTATGGTCTCCCTGATAACAATCACAAAAACATGTGCGAGAAAAAAGGGGGATTTAAAAATTGTATATGCGGAAAGAGTTGCTTTTAGCATTAAATTAGAGGTTTGGGAACACCAGTGAGTGTTGAAGCAGACATTTGCAGATGACAACATCGAGGATCAACATTTTTGATAAAACACAAGGTAAGCAGATACCAACATCAGCTAATTTTAGTAACAGAGAAATGTTCAATTAAAAGATGAATTAAGAATATTTGATTGAATGTAGACCTCTTTTATCATCTTCTGGATTTTCAGTTTCCTGTGTGACCAACCACAAACAATCAAATCAGACACACTGGTTTGTATTGAAACTTTGCAAATGTAATAATAGAAACTCCACTGTTTAGTATTTGGAAAATGTACTTTTTTTAATTAAAAACACACACAAAGCTACATTAGAACTCATTAAATCTCAAAGCATCTCAGCGAACTAAAAATGTAAGCGTGTGAATGGCTTGAAATACTGGATTGAGAAGAGTGCAATTTTCTTTTTAGACATTTCTAAATCCTTATTAATAAACATTAGATCAAGCAACTAAATTCCTCTGTGCATTTGTCATTACTCGGTTTGACATTTACATTGCAGAGGCCTTGGTGCCAGTTAAGCTACGTTTATAGCCTTACTGGGGATCTTGTGCCAATTCTAGTTTTACCTCAGAGAGTGTGCAACATCCTGGGAACTTGAAAGCACAAATCTTTATTCACACCCCACAGGCAGTGGGATGCATCACAGAACAATGTTCTTCTCAAGCTGCTCAATACAAACAGGGCGTCTAATTATAATCGCCTCTTGCAGAGGTTTCCAGGCAATTTTAATCAGGCGGCTTGATGCTGGGGAATTATCATCACAAAGACAGGACACGCTGTAAAAGTGACTAGCTTTTGCGTGTGATGAAGAAGAAACAGCGGTCCATGGATTTGTGTCATGATGGGAACCATGCTGACTTAGCCAGCAGAGAGAATCAGTTGCAGCTGGGTGTTTTACCTAACGGCGAGGAGGGAAAACACTACAAAAATAAAAGTTGAGAAAACTTTTAAAATAGTTGGGCCAACTAGCTTTCTTTAGAAAAGTTAAAGCATTGATCTGCAGCTCTCACAAAAATTTGTTGTCTGCCTTTTGAGTTCTCAACTATAATGCAATTTACTCTTCTTTTTTTTTTGTTGTCTTTCAGCCAAATTGTAAATATAGTCACAGGCATGACATGCTAAAAAATACACAGACTTCCTAAATGCACTCCAAAATTGTACTCTCTGATAAAAGAGAAAGATCTTTCATCAAAGTGAACTTTCATCAATCTCAAGACTCTTTCAACACCTACACACCAATGTTTTACACTTTAAAAATGAAACTGAATCGGAAAAGAAACAGGACTTTGATGTGCGTGGTTTTATTACGTACCAACTAAACGATTAGAATGGATCAACACCCTAACGACACCAATTAATTTCCTTAGCTTCATTGCAGCTAGGCTGGTCGTAACTAAAACATACAATGGTGCGGCTCTCCAGGAACAGTTTTGAGCACTTCGTAACGTAATTAATCAATTTTACCCAGCTTTTCAACACATCGAATCTAATTCAATTAATTTACACACTTACCTACATTTCTGTTTAATCTGATTGAATCATGACCAATTTCAAAGACTGTGTATTAGTTGTATGTAATAATCATATAGAATGGTATTCCCAAACATTTCCTTAATCCAATTCCTTAAGGATCTACCTTTGCATTCTACTAACTGTGAGCTCGAAAAGATAGCAGAATTGCCCTTGTTTGAGGATAGAAAAGCTTTTCTTCAAGATTAAAAATATATTCTTCAAACAAAGTCTATCAAAGTCTGAATAAAGTAATGACAGCTGTAACATTTTTGAATGATCCATTTCAGACAGCATTATAAACTGCCGAAGAAGGACTACTCGTACATCCGTCTGCACTCAAGCACTACATTTCACCAGCATGACGTTTAATAAAAAGCTTTGTAAGAATCAAACAATAGAGTTCACAAATCTCCAGCTATAGCAATGAGCCATAAATATGCTGTCAGATAAAAACAGAGATGGCTGTGGACTCCAGTTCATCATAAACTGAAGCTGTAGAGATTTATAGGAGTTTCAGAAGTTTAACGACCAATTGTCGGCAAGTGCAGCACTTTGCTCAGGCTCACCTCAGCAAAGTCAACTCAGACAGTGAGGTTTAGTACTGATTATGATTCACTGGCACAACTATTGTTTGCTCTTCATATCACTGCCTAAGTTCCAGTGAAAGAGTAATCAACCCAGAAACACCACAAAAGCATGATAAAGCCAATCTAGCATCAAAGAAAACCATGTTTCAGGTGAGAAAAATGGAAATTCAGTTGCAAAATATGGATTTGCTTTGGACAATCATGAGCCATGCTCATTAGAGCACAGCCTGCCTGAGAGTAACAATATGGAAACATGCACAATCTGAATTCCAGATTCACATGCTCATAAATATTCAGTTAGCACTGTGGAGCAAAACACAAGAGGAAAAACAAGAATCCACTTATTGTTTGTGGATGTATTCTGTAATCCAGCACCCAGTGCCAGACACTTATTCCCCAACAGGCCGATAATGCAAACTCTATATGACGAATCCACACAGCAGTGAATGTGAGCAACGCCCAGCACACTAAGCAAATCAGTAGCAGAAACATTCCAGTGAGATCTGAATCAAATTAACTCATAGCACAGTGTTAATGCATGATGGGATGTGAAAAGTAATCATCCCAGCCAGGCATTGTGCTTCTTTCACAAAATAACACTACAGAATAGTAATACGACTGAAATAGAAATTATCTTCATTCAAGAGCATTTTAGCATTTCTTAAATGATGCGTTTTCTTGAAAAACCTGGACTGGGAATTAACATTAACTTTTTCCATTTTTTTTTTCAAAACCATTACAATCAAATAGATAGTGTTTTATAAGCTGAGCAGCATGCAGAAATAGAGCAAATAAAACTATATATATATATACACACACGCACACACACGCACACACAAATAAACAACAAAGAACAGAATTACGAACACATTTTAACATTATGAATACAAAAAATAGCTAGCATCTCAATCTTCTTGGAGAGGTCTCTTTGGATGTTCTCCAAAACAACCCTGATATTTAATATAAGTGGTTACCAGGGAAACTGGGGTGCTGCTTTAGCACCTGAAGTGAAGGAGCACAACCGGAGTTGATGCACACAAGAGGTGTGTAATGCATGTCTCTGATATAACAACAGCCAACCCTCCTGACCTCAGGTCAGCTTCAAATGAAAGGATAGAAGTATTGTGTCATCCGCAGGATATGAGAACATTATTCTAACCATCACCTTCGGGGACCTCAGATGTTTCAAAGAGACTAAATAAAAATGTTATACAATTGTGGAAAACAAAATGAATAAAGGTGAGTTTGAAATTTTATTATGAGTAATTCAGATCAGTCATATGCATTTTTCCCTTCTTTCCCCCACCACAACATACAGCCAAAATTGACCAGAACACAAAATTGACCAGAACACAAAATTGACCAGAACACAAAATTGACCAGGAGTGTTGGAAAACTACTTTCCAGTAGGTCAAGTGATAGGCTCATGACAATCCACCTTAGCATCAAAGTCTTCTAAGTTACATTCAAGATCCTATCGGGTCAACAGCCCCAAGCTTGGCAACTTGATAGGCATTTACATTTGAACCTCTAGCCCATGTAATCAAAAACATATGGCAGCTCACTTGAAATCTGTAGAAAGAGCTGATAAATATGAGGAGCTGTTACAGTGCCATTGTTAACGCTGCTAAAACCAATCATAATGTCAAATAGAATTTAAAACTACAACAGACTACAGGAATGAATTAAGGGCTGAGCTTCTGTTTGAAGACGTAACACGAAGCCAAATGCATGAATGTCTGGACAAAGTCCAAACGCTTAAAGGAAGAGGCACAGAGCTAATGAGAGGAGCTCATTAAAATAGAGTGTGCAGGACAGGCAAAGGAAAGATGAAATGCTTTTAATGAATTCTTGCTTTTCTTTTGTTCCCATCATTTTCCCTCAAATTGCCTCCTGCTTCAGCTTCTTCTACCTGCTAAATGGCCAATTAAAACATGGTTTTGAAGCAAAAAAAAAAACTGTATACACAGATACAAAGAGTGAGGGTAACGCCTACATGCTTTATTGACATCTTTTTATGGATTTTCTCGGATCTTTCTGAAATTTCTAAAACCAGCAATGTTATTTTATCATCTTTTCTGCATATAATTAATTTCAAACGCACATATACACACCCAAAATATTTCAACGGATAAATGTAAATATTTCAAATACCAACTACAGCAATAATAATAAAAAAATAAAACTTACCAGCGGCCAGGCAGCTTAAAAAGACTAAGGCTAAGACATTTTTAAGTTGACTAAAGTATATTCAACAATGAAGCACAGTGAAAACTAAAGGCCTCTTCACGTCGACCCTAATTTACAATGCAAAGTTTGTACTCCGACGCACCTTGATATTAAACCATGGGCGGGAGATCAAAATTGACCGGGACATCACACATCAGACCGAAACCGACCGAGTGGTGCCAAAGAAAAAGTGACATATCGGATCCGTTTTTCACAAGGTAAAGATCAGTGAAAGCTGGCTCTTTTGATGACATGAAGAGGAGGTTAATAAGCCGCTCATCTCACATTTTCATAGGGACTTTGGAAACAGGAAAGAAATGGCTCACCATAAACCCTCTCTTTTCTCCACATTGTTTTCAAAGAGCTTCCTGTGATCAGCCACCAACAGTATTTTTTCTGTTTATTTTGAATTCTCCTCTGTCGTCGTCTTCTTCTTGGTGTTTTTTCCTGTTTCCCCCTTTGGCATGGTATGCATCTGTTTGAGCGCAAACCGCCATCTTCAGGCATCATCTTCAGATCGTGCATCAATAATTCCTTGACGCAGATCAAAGCACAATGCTGAGAAGCCATCTGGAGATTCTGACCGGTGTGTAGAGGCCTTAAATCAGGTATTTTGCTTCAAAGGCATTATAAACATTGATCATTGAGTCAATGGTTTTCAAGTTGTTGTGGTCTGATCAATGTGAGATAAAGAGGAACATCAAAAGCTTGAACTAAAGCCTTCAACAATCATTACAATTTTTTTTAAATGTTAGATATCCTTCAGACCACAAGGTGGGGCTACAATTAAACTTTTTGAGTAACCTCAGGGAATATCGACATACGTATTTTTGCTAAGATATGTTTTTTTATAGCCTACTCCCGAGAGGGTAGCAAAACTGGTCATGGTTTGATCATCAATAAGATCCAAATGTATAGAAACTAATTTTCTACTATTAATACAGACAAACGTACTTACAAGACACAGCTGCCATTTTAACATACTGGACCCTAGAGAGCACTGTTCTGAAACATCAGATAACGGTCATATCAATATACACCACGTTTTGGGTCAATACATTAAAGAATTGTGGAGATATAACGTTATAGAGTAGTATAACGTAATTTTCAAAAGTGTTGCATTGTTATTGTTATTAATTCAGGTATAGCATATATAGCGCACTATTATTTTTTTTATTTTAATTGACTTTTTAATGAGTGCAAAGCAACAATTAAAATGTAATCTTAAAAAAAAAACTGCAATTTTTATAAGCTGATTTCAATTAGCATCACTGAGTAAACCAAAATGATGAAACCATGCATATTCTGCAAGTGAGCGCTCAGAGCAGGTGACAGTATGATATGAAGCATCTGCCAGCCTACAGTTTCCAGTGATCAGTGAGGGTTAGCCGAAACTCTTCAGAAATGCTGCGTTGAACAATGACAGCATCTTGTGTTTCAGACTTGTTCTGCTCACAAGCTGGTTACGCTACACTGATGTGTGTCTGAAAAGCAGTGGCATACACAGATAAGAGTTTCTGTGCTGTTGATGTTGGTGTGTGTGTGTGTGGGGGGGGGGTATATTTCCTTGTTTGCCTCCTCTGACAACTTCTCTTTTCTGACACCCGCTCTTTTCTGCTCAGTTTATTTGTTCAGCTGGGTGTCAGCCATTCCATTCGAGAGAATGCATGGGAAACAAGATAAATGGTAATGAGGGAAAGGAAGGTTTCATTCACCAAGCTTTCTTATGATATATATATATATATATAGAGCGCAACGATAAAGTGGTGCTGCTTACTACTGTCGAAAACACAGAAAGCCAATAAATCAATTAGCTTTGTAAAAACTCTTTACCAACATTTCATGGATCTTCTGAGAGATTATCATTTGCTTATGAACATTTCTGACTCAATATTCTTAAAGAAAATTGCCACTCGAGTGGGAAGTGCATAATAAGTTTGATTATTTAGTGAATGCTTTGATCAGGGAGGGAAATAAAATTGCTGTCTATAATCTATGAAAGATATCAGCCGATGGCTACACCGCACATCAATTCATACATTTCATAATTAAAGCAGCTAATCCTATTAGCGACCATAGAACGACGGATCCAGTCCATACAGAGCAGTTAAAAGTCTAAATCTGCTTCAGGCTTGTGAGAAATGAAACCGATTGCATATCTTTATCACACAAGCACTGACTCCCTCCATGCACAGGATCACCTACTAAAAATGCACATAAGCTCAGCGCAAAGTGTTGCCTGGCGCACAACGATATGAATATTTCATGAGTTGTGTGAAAATAACACATTTACATTAATAATTAGCAGCAGCCTTTAACCTTCTCTGCTGAACAGATGACTGGATTTTGAGTAATGAAGAGGCGTGAGGAAACACTACCACTTGGAATATCACCGTCTGTGGTGAAGGTTTCTTTGATTTTAGGCTGATTCTTAATTCACCCTCCGACAGACATCAATATCATGCCTCTGGTACTGCACTTGAGCAAAGGGTTCAAATCTCTAGAGGAATGCCACTAATATAGTGAATATATAAAACCTGCACCCCGTGTTGCTCGGTGTGGTGTCAAAGGTTCAGGTCTGGTAATGGAGTGTGAAATCGAGAAACAGGAGGTGATTGTAGCTGGGTATACCCCGTTCACTCACATAATCTTGATTATTCTTGTTGGCAAGTTAAACTAGTCACAAATTTAATACTAAAACAGATGTTTTGCTAAATATTAGAACCCGTTGAGACTCAGTATTCCTAGATCTTTAGCATCCTGATTTCTCATGTGGTGAAATGGTTTCTCAGCCTCTCTTTCACTGCAGGAGATGCTCCTATGTGCTTTCACTGCTTCCCTGTGTATTAGATGACAGCTGCTGTTACACATTGCAGGGCATCTGGTACACATCAAATTACCACTACAGTGTAGATGACAATGTCTGTCTCAATTTCACTTACGTTATCCACTCAAACACAGATATATATTACATGCATAAACACTGAACTAATCTAATCCGCCTGCTACAAGAGAATCCTTCTGAGGTCAGGGAGAGCATTTTTTGGCACTTTTATCAAGTCCTGTTTCAAGTTAAATAAACAAAAACAATTACACATGAACTGAAACAAGTTCAAATATATACACTGAAATATAATTTTACCCTTTTATTATTCATAATTAGCATCCCTGAATTACTTGCACTGTTCATTGTATCATTTCTTTTTCATTTGATCTTGAACAGCATATATATTAGTGTTGTTTACAGGTAGATTTCAAATAATTAAAATATTATGAGAGATTCAATATTTTCATGAAACCTTGCATTTTGCGCATTTTCAAAAAGTGAAACCTACTGGATTCAACTACTCTGAATTGTATTTTTTTGTACAATTTCAGCCTTGTTGTGTAATAATTTTGTAATATGGTAAAAAAAGAAGCTGGGGTTACCTTAAGTGCCTTTGTGTTTTAGAGGAAATGTATTAGAGCAAATTTTACAGTTGTAAAAAAGGACCCAGACCTCTACGCTTATGTCGGCAGCTCGTGTCTGGTTTGGCAAAAACACAAGCATTGAACAAGCAAGAACATTGCTGCATCTGCAAGTGGATGTAAAACTGCAGATTCTCAGGTGTTGCAGAAAAAAAAACAACACAATTAGTGAAAATAGCAAGTGTCGGCACACACAAGTAAGAACCAGTGGATGTGTTGAGAAGATTCACATTGTAATAATTTCACTACAAAAACAATGATGGTTTGCTTCCAATGAGCTTTCTTCTAGCAACTTGAATCCTAGAAGATAACAGTGTAAACCATCCACAAACACAAACAGACAAACACCAATAACTGTGCAAAGACCTAGCCATCAATTTTTAAAGGCTGAACTCCATTTGTATTGGGTCTGACATGTTACAACTATCCCCCAGCAAGGTATTTAAGAGCTCTAACCTGTAGTATTAACAAGGACCTTACTAACATCAATTATATTCTCAGCATGCCTGTGGGGGAAAAGAAATGCAGAGAGGAGAGGGGAATATACACAGAGATTGATACAAAACGAACAGAGAGAAGAAAAGCAGAGAGTCTGGTTCGTAATGTCTTTTATAAATCAGATTACACACTCTGCTAGAAATGGAAAGGAAGAGAGAGACCAATACAGTGTTCGTAATGGCCAAAGCTCAGTTATCTGCTCTGCTCTCTAACTGAGCACCAGCTTGCTAATGAGATGAAAAGCACAAAGAGAATATGCAAGTCAAGTGCTGAAATGAGAGGTTATATTTAGACGGATCGGAGAGACCGTATTAACATTCTCATGCTCCTAATATCTGTACCTGATTCGAGCTAGACTTCCTCTAGTATGCTTCAAGGAGATGATTTTCTGATATACGAGCCCCAGACACATCTGAGCAGTCAAGCAAGCCTAATGACACTTAAATAAAAATGTGAATATATTAAAAGTCTGTTATTTTGTAGTAGACATTGCATTGGTGGATGTATAAAGGATAAGGGGATTAAACCTGCACTAACAAAAAAAAGAAACAAAGAAATAAAGATAGGAAGAGTTTGGTTCCAAACCAATCCTGAAAAATTTAACTAAGAAAAAAAGGTGTTCTTTTTTCCAAGTAAATTATTCTATATAAAAAGGCCTTTTCCTGATGCAGCACCGTTCATTTTTCTTTTGATATTTGGCGCCAGTTTATCAGGAAACTACAACTTTGTTCTCTTGGACTTGTGGATGGAAACTGTTCTTTATTTGCAAATATTTTATGCGATATTCCAGTTTTGCACATACATTTTATTTGCATCTTTTTATGGAAACATAGCTACTGATCACTATGATTCTCTGATAACATAAAAAAGCAAATGGACTTTTGATTTAAATAAAATAAATAATATTTCTCTAAAATTGAATAAATCCAAAATGAAAAGATTTCTCCATTGATTTGATGTAACTTTTGGAATCTTTCACTGATTTGCAACAGAAAAATTGTTTATGATCTGCACATGTTATGAATAAACCAAAGATGAACTCTCCTAGAGCTGCACAGAAAGCTGCTTTACAGAAAGTTCAGAAAAATACTTGGCAAAAGGATTTCCATTTGGTGAACCGCAGGAGAAACAAATCATTAGCAAAATAAAATGAATTAAAAGTATTCATTTTATATGAATAAAAATACAACACTGAAGCTGTGTTAACTGACTGGAACCAGTTATGATTGTTAATGTGATCGAAAAGTCATGTCTCTTTACAGGAAAAGCAGGCGCTTGGAAAGATTACTTTGAAAAGATACCTAAAGCGAAGCTAAGTTTATTTATATTGGTGTCCTATGTTGTGTACTGATTAAAGACAGGTCGATTGCTGTGAAGAGTGTATGGCTACAGTCACTGTGACAATGTGTGTCAATTGAGGAGCCATCCAAAAAGGGCAAGTACCTTTATTAAAAGGGGCCTTCTGGATCTTAAAAAGATTTTTATAATTCCATGTTTTGTTCTAATGTGAAAAAGGAACGTTATTGTGACCAGGAATCCTGAATAGAATTCAAGTCAGATTTTCCAAAAGCATGCATACCAGGAAACTTCAAACAGCATTAAAAATGTAAAAGTAGATATATTATACACATACATGGCAAACACTGCTTCATGACCCAGAACGCTGTATTCCAGAACAAAAAACATGGGTGTATACGAGTCACTGGTTTTAAACACCAGTTCAAAATATTAAGTGAGTCATATTTTATTTATACAGTAATAGTGCCACATAAAGATCACATCATAAATTTCCACATGGCTCCGTACTTCTAAAAAAAAAGATTTTGAACAGATTTTCAATTTGCTTCATTGCACAATTCAAGGGCATTATTACTAAGAAAGGTCCTGGAAAATGGCCACTCACCATCTATTGACAATGATTTGCAAATATATATAAGACCAGTTAAAAATTTGTATTTTTTGGTAAACATGTATTAAACATATTCAAATTCACATTTTTTAGAATTGTAAAATGTGATTCATAAAACAATTGTACCCAATAATCCTCTAGCTACGAGGCATGTGTGATTCAGCACCATGCTGCACTCTGTATTGATGTGTGTGGTGGTAGATTGTTGGCACACTTACCTTCTTGGTAAAGTCCATGGCTTTGAGAATGGCCAGGTTGAGGGTTTCCAAGGAAGCCAGAACACCTTCATAATCCCCCATGTGGTTGGCGAAGTAGTCTAACAAAAACAGGAATAAGAAATGAAACCAACTTAAAAATATAGTAAACACCCCCCCCCCCCACTCTTCCCACAAAAAATATAGCAAAATATGACTAGAACTTACTATTTCTTACTAAGTCTAGAAGGGTTTTAGTAATATGTTAGAAAAAGCTTCATCAAATGTACTGCGAATATCCAAAAATGTCTTGAAAAAGAACAGAAACAGACATATTAAGCTTATAGATACTCACCACATAGTTCCTTTGTGTCAACATTACTAACAAATCACAGGAAATGGATAGCATAGAGAAAGACAGAAAAAAGGAAGCAATTGAAGAAAGCGATAAGAAACAGAGGTAATCCCTTACATTCTTCATTTTAAAAAGAACTCTGTCATCAAACTTCCCATCAACATATTTTACTGAAAACAGGGAAAGTTTTTGAAAATGTCGTACAAACAATGGCAAAAGTATTTCAAGTGATCAAACATTTTGAGAATAACAAAATTCCTTTAGAATACATGTTAGACCACTCTACTGTAGCAATGTGCCTTAATAAAGTACAAATTTTTTTAAAAAGTTTTTATTTTGGGGATTAGAGGTCAAAGATAAGAAAACAGGAACAATTAACTTATGCATACATCACAGTGATTTTTTGCGCACATTTACCTAGCTCCAATAAAAGCAGAGTAGACAAAGAAACAATTTTGACAATTTAAGGCCGTCTTTATTACTCCATCAGGTCTATGTGAATAGAGCCAGCACTTTATGTTTTCTCAGTTCATAACTTCTTTAAGCCTCCTCAGTCTCTGAGTATTGATGTAGGAATGAAAGTTTATTTTGATTTTAAATATATAGTGTAGGATATTTTTGGTTTTAAATGAACATTAAAACCTGCGATGGACTGGCGACCTGTCCAGGGTGTAGCTCTGTCTATTGCCCAATGTACGCTGAAGAGAGGCACCGGCTGACCCCTGTGACCCCAAAATGGAATAAGCAGGTTGGAAAATGAATGAATGAACGAACATTAAAACAGTTGACACACAATTTTGCAAGGTAATTCAAATGAAAATGTGAGAAAATGTGCAATGGTCTATCAATTTCCTTTTACAGAACCCAAATCTGTGCCATCTAGTGGTGATAAGAAAGGATAACCCTTGGAAGAACAATACCTGTGAGATGGATTGTTTTTCAAAGGTCTGGCACAAAAAGTGCTTGGGACAGTGCAAAAGGTTTAGGGTTTAGGAACGATTCGCCAGTTGTTGTTTTTTTTTTTTGTTTTTTTTGTTTTTTACCTCAGGGAATTACACGTTTTAATTTTGTCTCAAAACTTTAGATTTTTGGTATAGAACATAAAATATGTTCATTCAAATTGTTTGAGATTTAAGCAGTGAAAAAATAATAAAAATTAAAACTTTACAACAACTTTAGGTTTATCAATCATCTGAAGCACAGTTGGTCAAAAACGTTGGGAATAAAAAAAAAATTATTTTAAAGGGAATAAACTACTAGCGACGTCAGATGTACAGACTGAAAAAGATGCACACGTTTCCCTCTATAATTACATCTAGTTGGTCACACCTTACTCTAAAATAAAAAAAAGAAAATATTGATTATAATGATTATGAAGAAGATGATAATATTGCTGAAGAGATGCAAAGATTAGCATGATATTCAGAAAAAGCAAGGGAGCATGTTTCCTTGCTCATGACAAATCCATACCATGGGTGTAAATGAGAAAACCACAAAAAGATAAGATGCATAAAGCTCTCAGATTTCTTTCTGCGCTTTCAGGCTCTAACCGCACCCCCACCCACTGTCTCCTGCAGCCCTCCCCCATCTCCTCATCAAGCCCTCTTGTCTTCAAGCTTTTCCCTGCACCAGTCTTATGGGCTTGGCTGCTTCATTATTTAGAAAGAAGCTTGTGCTGGACAAGCAGCGCTACCAATGCATCTTAGCAGCTGCAGACTTCTCCTCCTTCTTTGCATAATGGATTCTGAAATGTGATTAAAGACAACACACACAATAACTGGAGCTGCTCTGAGTCCTGAGACAAAAATCACACACCTGCACAGACAACGCTGAAAGATGCGAATGAGAGAGACGAGGAAAGAGAGATCTGACAGATTGCAATAGATGTGACAGATGTACTCTTAGAGACGGTAAGACTCTTTCCAAGAACAAAACTTGAGGATGAGAGAGAAAGATGGCAAAGCAATACACTGCAATCTATAACCTCCTCTAGAGTCTTGTCCCATTACTGCTCACCACTTTGCTTTATTATCCCTCATCAGTCACTGTCTTTCCATTTTCCTCTTTTCTAGCTTTCCATTACCCTTCATTACATCTGCCAAAAAGATGTATGCCTCATTTTGTAGTTAGTTCCTAAGAATCAAGTAACAAGGGTTAAAATGGAGCCATGTTCTGTAGATGCAGGTTACAAAAGAAAACCCAGCAATCTTCAAAAATGAGGCAGCAATTTCAAAGAGATTTCATGTGTCTGCTAAAGATATCTATTCATCAGAGTCAGCCTTAGAGTTTTAAAATGAAAAGTCTACTTGCAGCATCCAGTAGAACAAAAATCATCTATATATAAATGCATTATTTATAAACATGTATTCATTACTTGTAATTATTTACAACTAAAATGAATGAAATAACAAAAAACAAAAACGTGACAGTAGAATCTTCATATTTCCCAATAAAAAAGTAAAATAAAGATTGTACAATTATTTTCTGATTTTGATTTGCCCTAGACGATTATCACTTCGTTCTTTATCTGACATTCAGCCAGGGTGGGGGGTCCAGTAAAAGTCCTGGATATTCTTTCTGGAGTTCTATGTTTGCCTAATGGTGCTTTTCCACTGTAAGGTACAGTTTGTTTGTTTATTTTAACAGACAAATTGAGCTGGGCTTGGACCCTTTCAAACCGTTAGAGTGAGCATGGTGTACAGACAACTAGACGTTTGGGCTGGGAAAATAAAAATAGTCAGTCCCATTGAAGAGCGCAACACACCATGTTGAGAAAAGACAAATAAAACGCAGTGCCTTCATCAAGAACAACAAAATAATGTCTGAAAAACAGTAAAAACTAAACAGTTAACGCAGCTTCGTCAAACAAGATGAACTTTATCCAGCGTGAATGTAAAGTTTTATAAAACTCAGTGCGCGATGTAATAGCCCCTTTTATGTAACACCGTCTGACCTAGATTTGAAGAGGTTTTTTTTTTTTTTTTACCAAAAACGTCATAACTCCATTTGATGAATTTGAGTAAAAATGTGTTCTCTTTAGCATGAAAGTGGTTTGAGGAAAATCTACATTTTTCTGTTCCAAACTTCCATAAAGCACCTCAAATTCAAATTGTCAATGTCTTCCCTAAAATGTGATAACTGGTAAAACAGTGGCAGAACCCACACAAAGATATTGGACAATGCTTAGAACGCAAAGTAATCCACTGACCGGTGAAGTGAGTCCATATCCCGCAGTCTCTCTTTTCGCTTGCGGTAAATTATGGGCATCTCAAATTTGCCTAATTCTATTCACGGCCTTCATGAAATTGTTTTAAAAATGTGCCATTTTACAACCTCACCAGCACCGGTTGCTTGGCTTATTGGAGTTATGGCGTTTTGTGAAGGTAAAAAAAAAAGAAAAAAGACTGGTATATATCGTGGTTTGGTGAAAAAAATCAGACTTACCAGGACTGCACTACGCTCCAAGTATAGTGTTTTTTGTAAAATTGATTATGGGACTATAATGATGTGAAAATAAAAATACACTTTTTTGTCGCATTTTGGAACTATCTCTTAATTTAGAGCCCACAGATGTAGACCACAAATAAATTTTTGGTAATCAAGGCATTGTTACTTTATCACTTACTGTGCTTTATTGCATAATCTACATGGAAATGGAAAGCATTTGCCATCAATGTGACTGGTTAGTGGGTGGGGAAGAAAATCAGTGACGCAGATCATTTCCTGAAGGCTTTTTGATTTTCCAAAACATGAATATAGGATTACAAAAACATGCAAAAGACTGTAAATGCAACCTCAGGTGTGTCTCTGATGACTGAACAATACTAAAACATGGTGAAAAGCTCTTAAAAGTGGGGCTTTTATTGGTTCTGAATTGAATTTTCCATCCTACGCAGTGGAGAAGTGCTATGGTTGGGGTGAATTCCTAAACAAAAACAACTTTTATTCCCTATTTATTTTGCAGAGTTGTATGTGGGTTTGTCACCTGGTGTTATCGGAGTCAATCGTGTGAAAGAGTTTTTCCAGCTCCTCTTCATTTAGAGTCCCATCAGAGAAGAAAGCCTGGAACTCATCAAGGGAGAGCTTTCCATCGTCTGCAGGGAGAAAAAGAGCAGATCTTATCGCACCAGCAGAATAATGGCTACTTCTCAAAGGCCACTGGCAATTCAGGCATCACAAGCACATTCTCTGCAATCTGTAAAATAAAAATAATCCACAGATATCAGAGTTTCTGGCTCGTAGCGGTTACTAATAATTATTTTATATTTGACAATCAAGCTATACAGCAGGCTGAATATGTAAATGTAGGCACAATTTTACAAGCAGGGAAAACCACAGATAGAGTTTACACGGAAAGTATGTGGTACTGGTGTCCTCTGGAGTAGGGTTGTAGGTTGCAGGGATTATGAGTGGGAATCAAAGTCTCAAATGGAGTCAATGTTAGGAGAAATTAAATATTTATAAGTCTGGATTTGTCCTTGAAGTTATACCAGCACTCATTGGATAAACAAGACGAAATACAATAGGAAAGTAAGTGCAGCCAATAACTGGTTCCGGAAAACTACTGGATTGCTGGCTGTAAAACCAAAATGCTTTTACTGGGAGGTAGAATCAGCCTACATAGTGTATGTATGTACTCCTCCATTACACAGCCATGCATTTATCCATGACCTTTAACCATTTGGCTTTCAATAGAAAAAGAAACCTTTGTCTTGTTTTCAATACTTTCCCCCAGCCTTCAAGTCAGAAGTTAAGCCAGAGGGAGGCAAAGTCAAAAGCAGACATTTCTCAGTAGCACATCTCTTCAATAGTGCACTAGTCTCTGTATTTCCCCAATCACTATGCAGGAGCCGGGGAACCCATCCCCTAATTAAGCAGTGACCCACTTTTCCTCGGGAAGGAGTGCTTGCCCAAGAAGCAGACAGTTTCTACGCTCAACAAACATGGTGTTCTCCAAGTGTGTAGAATGAATGTACCAGCTGTCCTTCTCCTAAAAAGTCCATAAAGCTTGCTGCAGTTTAGGTTGGCCAATTAAGTATAAACAAACGCCATTTAATTCTGATGAGCATTTTAAATGTCTCTGGTTGAAATGGATTGTTATCCTTTGGTGGACTGGAGAAAGAAAAATGTTTCCTCCATTAGTGTCTGATTTCAGTACAAAGGGAAAAACAATAGACTTCAAGTTTTGACAAGCAGCGGGTCAAAATTCAACATTTTCCTCATGTAAAAATATGATTAAAGTACACAAAAAATTAAGCATGTTTCTCACAGGAAGTGATGCCACATGCAAAATAGGAAGTTAACAAATTATCACCAAATTAGCAATTTTGTTTTGCTAATTATATGATGCCCTCTACAACAAATCACCAATTATCACCAAATTACACATTTACAGTATAAAATGAACTCAACAACAAATCAAATTAATATTACCTCAAGTAAACGTAACTTGTGCGTTTTTGACTCATAACCCACTGCAGAGAACATAGATGGAAAAAAAATTGTCAGATCTGGTCGCGGGAAACCGCATTGTTATCTGATGAAATGCTTTTTATTAGTGTAGTGAATCTTTTTTTCCTCCCTGCAGAATCTAATACTTCACAGCACACATTATGAGGCAATGGATCAAGAGTGTAGGTTTAGTTAATGTGTAGGCAGCGTCTACAGGGACCTAACCCCGTCAGAGGCCCGACTGCTCCCTATGATGAGGATTAGCACTTTTCACAACCAGTAGCCATGGCGCATCTTAGCACTTTCAACAAAACCTGTCGCTTCTCCACTCGCACTGCATTTTGGGGAAACTGGGGTATATGTTGTCATGGCAACCAAAAGAACAGGAGCAGACCTTCGGGAACAGAAATGTCTTAATCGTACATGTGCTTGCTCTCCTTTTTCTCGTTTTTCTTCACTGTTTCTATTCTCCTGCCTATTCTTTCTTATATTTAGCTCTTGTTACAAACCAGCGGCAGGTTTAATGCAACTAGAAAAAGCACCTTTGAAAAAATTTTTGTAACTGCTGGGAAAACAAAGAAGCATTTGTCATAAAAGATATAACATTCCTACAAAAACAAAAAAAGTTTACACTGAATAAAAGCTTATCTAAAGTACACAAGTTATGCATCTCTAAGGCATGTATTATCCAATTGTATTTCTGCAAATATATATATAAAAAAAAAAACGGCATTTCCTGTGAGCCTCTTCTCATCAAGAAATCTTTCAACAAAGACTTTTCTGATGTCTTAAGACCATATAAACCAGAACCACCCATGCTTCATCTTCCCTGCCAAACTGATATGAAAGTCACAAACACTCCGTGGGCTGTCCCAAAGACAGCATTCTGAGACTAATGATGGATGAACAGTAAAACTGCCCTTCAAAGGCCTGTCGGCTTCGCTCGCTCCCTGACATCGATCAGGACTGAAAAAGATTGCCCTACCTGCCTGTCTGACTGTAAGCCTGTCCATCAGAGAATCATTTCACCTCTTCGCATTTGGATTGCCTAGCTGTGTTACTTCTCTTCTTGACACTAAATATAGTCACTTTGGTGCCAACTGCAGTCTAATTTCAGCCATATGAGTGGACTGACCATCCTCAATATTTACCTCCCACTTCCGTATGCTTCCAGTGTAGGCGTGTGAACAAACACTTGTCTCATGGTGTGAATTATTTCAATATACCCACAAGGTGTTTATTATATCTAAGCAACATAAACTGAACTTCTAAATTGCCATAAGACTTTGTAACACAGGAAAAATGAATGAAAAAGCTTCAGCCCCAATGAAATTTATTTACCATGGTCTCAGTCATCGCATTTCATTAGAGTTTGTCAGTCATATTTTATTTGTGTGTCATTCTAAAGGCCTCTACACACCAAGGACATATTTATGCAATGATGCGCCTTGCCTTAAGATGGTGTTTGCTGTACAACAGATGAAGCCACACAGAGGAACAGGAAAAAACGAGAAGAAATCAAAAGAATTCAAAGAACACACAGAAAAAAAATCCTGGATGTTGAGCAGTTTATACTGCTGGTGGCAAATCATAGGAAGGTGTTTGACAAAATCACGTCATTGAAAGATCCAACTTTCATTGGCGAAAAATGGATCCGATTATCCCATAATCTTCGCACAAAACTTAAGATCATGTTTAGAGGCTCCTTCACCTCATTCCAGCAACTGTGACACAACAAATGGCATCTAAAAAAAAAAACTTGCAAAATTCAGTAATCACACAAACAGACTTTTAATAATTTACAGTCTAAAAGAAAATTTCGTTCAGTACATCATCCGCTTCTGCTATGGCCATTAGATTCATGTTTTTCACTTTCCAGTCTTTAGATTCACCCACTCTGTATTGAAGATTATGGATATTTCTTTTCTGAAAGCTTTTCTGTTCCCTAAAGTTTCCAGTCTAACTAGGCTTCAGATTAATCATATTTGGTGGTTTCTAGGGGTGTAACGGTTCACGGTATGTATTGAACCGTTTCGGTACGGCCTGTTCGGTTCGGGACACTTGCGTACCGTTTCGGTATTCTGTATTTTTATTAAATGATATAAATCTATTATTAGCGCGATATTAAGCGCAGCGGAACAATGTTCCATGGCGATTTCCGCACGGACGCTATTGAGTGACGAGCACGAGCGCGAGTAGGAAAATGGAATCATACCAAAAGCGAAAGAGAAGCCAGAGCTTGAAGACCCTCCCATCTCACTACGGTCTCTGTTTGAGAACACTTTCGCTTCTCTGTTAAAATACATAATGGGGATAGACGAGTGGATAAATGTAAAGTTGTATGCCGACATTGTTCCACGGAGATCGGGCAGGCAACACATCTAACATTTTCTACTGCTGGAGATATTGTCACTGCAACCAGATCTGTGCTCTCTTCAGAAAATGTGGATAGGTAATCTATCCTAACTAGTTGCAGTATTTCATTTTTTATTTAAAAATGTGTTTTTCTTTATAAAGAGTGCAATTTATTTAAAATATCACCCAAATGTGTCACTTTTATTTATTTTATGCAAGAATTCTATTGTGTATTGGCAGCTTTTCAAAATAAAGATTATGTAAGTTCTTATTGTTTTGCACCGAACCGAATGAACCGAACCGAGCTCTCCAAGACACTGTACCGAACCGAATACGATTTTAGCGTACCGTTACACCCCTAGTGGTTTCCTAATTCCACTACCTCAATTACCATTCACGATCTTTGCCTTAGTGGTGTCCATGCATCGGTTTCTTCTGTTCCACCTCAACTGAGGTGTTCGCCCCAGAATCCATTACATTAGATTCTTTTCTGGCCCATGTCTTTGTGTTTGCTTATGGAGTCTGCTTCTCTGAGGGGGGAGGTGCTATTGATGTAAAACGATCACACCAACAAAATAAAACCCATCAATCATTCAAATTACATATAGGAAAAATTAAGATGCTTAAAATCCAGTTTTGCTGATATCAACTGCTTTGCCACATGTAATACCCACTGCACACAATCTCTGTGGGGAAGACAGGGGATTAGTGCATGAGAACAGATCCAGAATTTGATTGAATAAGAGAATCCTAATCCCTGGGACCACTGACAGAATCAATTAATGCTTCATCTAACAAATCTGATTCAATCACAATTCATTCAAATGAGTCATTAACCTCAGCTGCTTGAGTGGGCATTTCACATAGAAATCCTATTAGTGTGACCCAGCCACCAGAAGAGTGCATTAGCGGAGAAAGGCGAGGGAAACAAATCTGCAAGTCTCAATGCAACACTCTCAGAAAGCACTACAGAGCTTTGCACCAACCTAGTGACCTTCTCATGAAAAACAGACTTTGAGAAAGAATCACATTTTGGACGAGAACTAAGTCGCCATCTCGAGAGGTTTGTACAAACACCACCCACAGTTCAATTGCTGTCTGGAAATGTTGATTTCCCTTGTTTATGTGGAAGATGCATCCATCAGACAGATTGACCTCTGTACAATTTCCAGTGGTAATAGCACACTCGACCACCTTCAAACGGTTGTGATGTACTCTCTATGCAGTACTTATGAACAGACAAATGCAAACTGCACACAATCTTGCTCAATTCTATTTCTATGAGTAAAACCCATTGCTATTTCTGTGTAATTAAGCCTTTTCTAGTGCACTCTGATTTTATTTAGCACTAACTACTGTATTTGAGCTTGACCTAAAACTCAGACTGATTATCTCTTGGATAAACAATGTAACAAAGCAAAGTATTTACTAAAATGTTTGTAAATTTGGTAGACAAAGAGATGGTCATAATTGAAAATTGATACCCATTATTTATCAACATCAGCCGATACAGGGGGGTATTCCAGAAAGCAGGTTGTGACATACCTGGGTATGTTTAAGGGTAAGTTCGTGGATAACCTCAACTTTCGGTTCCAAAAACGGAGGTAACTTTCTGGGTATGTATGTAACCATAGCAACTGACTCTCTGAAGATAACCTCCTCGGGAGCAGGTTATGTTTCAGTGTAACTTCGTTTCAGAAGGTTGGTGAGCATGGCGTGCCCTTTTGATGAGGATCCTGTGGATGTAGAAGCACAAATTAAATGAGGTTTTTTTTTCGTCGGGAGAGGGTTATAAGACCACGTATTGATGTGTTTGCATACCCTAATGAATATTTGAAAGAGCGTTATCGTTTTTCAAAAGATTCGTTAGTTTATTTAACACGTCTTTTAAAACCGCATATCGCGAATGTGACAAACCGCGGTTCTGCGCTTAGCACAGAAAACATTCTGTGCATAGCACTTAGGTTTTTTGCGTCTGGACATTTTTTGTACAGTGTGGGCGATTCAGAGCATGTGGGAAAGGCAACTGTGTGTAGAGCCGTTCGTACAGTATGTCTGGCACTTAAACAGTTCTTACCCATGTTTGTACAGTTCCCTGGCCATAAACCTCTGCTTGTTATTAAAGACGAATTCCACAGAGTGGCAGGTTTGTCCTTTGTAGTAAAATCTATGATGCATATTTAATATTTAGTCATATTATGTATATCTATACATGTATTAATTATTTTCGTAGTGATATAACATATTCAAAAGGCTGTATAAGTCATACTTCATTATTTTGTATTATAATAAAACGGGAGCCAATACCAAATTTGTAATTTAATACACTCACGCATTTACTCTGTCCGTTATTTTTTGCCAAGCCAACTCTCTTGCTTTAGCTGATGCAGCTGTATTGCTTCTTTTTAATATTATTGGCTTAAACTCCTCATAAGCGTGCATTAAAACCTTTAACTCCGTCTCTGTGAAATACACCGCTCTCTTTTTTTCGCTTTGACTTTCCATGGTGACTCGTGAAATCGGCGATCCATTGAAAATGTCTTTATATATGCACCGTGCACGCGCATTAACTCTGGGTAACCAGTTGGAGGTTGATTAAACTAACTCTTCTCAGGTGTTTTGGAACCGACATACTCATGGTATGCCTGTTTTGGGTAAATCAACCCAGAGGTTATGATTTATCATATGGTAAGTTAACCAAGCTTTCTGGAATACCCCCCTGATTAGCTGATTAAATCTGGGATATGCTAATGTGTGAAGCTCTTATTGGATTTTTGATGGACAAAAATCCATCTTAGTGAAAGAAGATGAGCTTAGTGAATGACTTCCAACATAAAGTCATGGCTATTTGTAAGCAGTATAATGGAAAATATTGTTAAATGTATTCAACTTCAGCTTTAGTTCAGTTCAAGGTTTAAAAGTTTAATACACCAAAATAATCTGTAGTACTGATAAATATGTAGAAATTACAAAACTTCAAGAAAAAAATACTTTAAGGACAGCTTGGATGATGGAATGGGGTGCTGTGGAAAGGAGTTTTGCTCTTTATTTTGCTTGTTTGTTTGGCCTGAAATGATAAAAAATTAAGTTATGATTTGTTGAAGTGGATAACTTAAATTGTACAGAAAGTTTGATCACAAATGATATCGGTTTATTAAAGCTCAATCATTTTCTGAAAGATTAGTCATTAGTCTGTCAATCTGTTTAAAAATGGCAACCCTTGCCAGGTTTTTCCAAAAGTATATCTCCATCAGGGTGACCGATTAACAAAATCAAGTTCATAAAAACATTCCACTAAAATAGAACATAAACAGAAGAACAAAACATATAGTCAATATACAACAATAAAAACAACTATAGTTTTAAAATAAAATAATATAAAATAGCATAAAACCACTACAATTACGAGATTAATAACTCCCACAGCCCCTCCCCCCCAGCTCTCCCCTGGCCAGAATGGGCACTATAATACATGTGCTGTCACATAATTAGAATATAATGAAAAGGGTGATTTATTGCGGTAATCCCATTCAAGTGAAACTTCCATTATTCATTACACTGAATGATATATCTTAAGTGTTTATTTATTTTACTTTTGATGATTATAACTGACAACTAATGAACATCACAAATGCAGCAGATCTCTGAAAATGTGAATATTGTGAACGGGTAGCATAATGAGCACAAGTGAAGCCACACTCTAATCAGCTAATTAACTAAAAACACCTGCAAATGCATTTAAATAGTCTCTCAGTCTGGTTCTAGGGAATATGGGGAACACTGGTGATTGGATAGTTGCCCAAAATACGGCCACTGGTATGTTGAACAAAAAGGGAAAGAAGTCATCACAAAAGAGATAGCTCTTCACAGAGCTTTGTAGACCATCTTTATTGACATGGTCATTTTCCTGGAGGACTTGGCACCTGCACACATTGCCAAAGCTAATAGTACCTTTTTAAGGACTATGTTCTTAATTGGCCAGTGATCCCCACCTGCTCGAAAATGTATGGTGTATTGTAAAGAGGAAGATGTGAAACACAGGTAGAACTGTAATGTGGAAGAGTTGAAGACCACCAGAGGAATTTGGGCAGTGAAACCAACCAATGAACTCCATGCCACACCGTTTGGTTGCAGTAATTAAGAAAAAAAGGAGCCCCAATCATGTATTGAGTGCTATACATGCTTAAATTTTTCATATTTATACTTTTCACTCGGCCAACATATCTAAAAAAAAAAACTTTTTTGTACTGGTCTTAAGTAAAATTCTAATTTTCAAATATATTCAAATAATAAAATAATAAAATAATATATGTATGTGTGGAATGAATGCATATAGTTTCACTTTTTGAATGGTATTACTGAAATACATAACTTTTACATGATATTCTATTAATATGACCAGCACCTGTATATAGAAAAAAATGTAACCTGTATAAATCTTTCACATAGATGAATTAACCTTACTTGGCCAATGTTCACAAAAGCAGTATGTTTGAAAAATGGACCTAAAAAACAACCATACATGATATACATATTTAAGGTCGCTGCAAAATAAAAATAAAAAATGTATATCGAATGGAACAAACACCTGGTGAAAAGACTATTTACTATTTAAATGGCAACAAATGTAAAATTGGTGACCAAATGTATATATTTTTAAATATTCTTGCACTTTATAAATTATTAAATACCTTTTCATAATTATTAGATTGCATTTGCTTATTCACTCACTTGCACTATTGATTTCTACACCTTTCTTTTATGGTCATAGAGATTAAAACTATTTTAGTGCTATGTGCATTTCATTGCGGATTAACGCTTTACAGTTGTGGACAGATACATTTTCTTAAGATTTATAAGATAAGTGCCTCGTGTTGCACGTGTTGCGCATTAGTGCCATTTTGAGCATACACGCCAAGCTCAGCTTAGTAAAAATATCTTCCTGCATGCTTGCACTGCTAAGACAATAGTGTGATTCAACCCTGTTCATTTTACTAATAAAAAAAACTCGAATCTTAAACAAGAGAGGTGCTTATAATTATATAAAGCATCAAATGAAGGGGTTAATTCAAAAGGTGCTTCAATAAACATGAGCTTGCCTCAATATGATAATGAGCGAGTGGAACTATGGCCTAGGCTATGGGTGGAGCTCGCTTAGCACTGCACCATTCAAGGCCATCAGTCAAGGATGACTAGGTGACTAATGTAGGAAAAGCCCGCCCTGTGGTCAATAAATACATGAATCCCCTTCTCTAATGCAATGCTGACTGCAGTATGATAAATATGCAGCACAACTCTGCAGTTGGCTAATTATGAGGAGAGATCCATGACTGGAGTCCAGAATTATCAAAGGGAAAAAATTAGAAAAAATTAGCAGATGCCTTGCATATCTGCCAGATAAAACAAACTAGAAAAATTTGGTGCTTTTATCCTTGAAAGTATGCATAGCAATCTATGTTTAGATTAAACATAGATTCAATCACTCTGAAAGATATCTGCATTGCACCTGTACGTTGCAGAGCCAAAAGCCAACTTGGTTATACTCTGGTTTCAGCCTTATGGATTTTTAAAGCAGACTCAACATTCTGTATTGGCAGACTTTAATTGAACTTAGTTGATTTTTCCCATTTTACTGTTATCAGCCTGCCAGGCATGAGGAACATTTCCTTTATAGTACAAACTTGTTTTAGAAGCATTTTTGTCCTATATTATATATTTAATTGAAATGTCTTATCCAGACAACCAATGATTTATAAAGTCATTAAAATTTACAGGAGCACCACATTTTCGCATACCTCTGTATTATAATCACTGCTGTGAATGACAAGATGTTAAAAGTGTAGGACATAAAGCCATTAAAGTTCAACATGCGCTATGAAAAACAACACAATGATGAACTTTAATGGCAAGCACAAATTCACATCTCATTTACATCAATTACATTTTTAGTTTAGTTGTAATGTTACACTTGCAGTGTCCCAAGAAATCCATCTCTCATCAAGCCAACGCCCTTTGGTCACCCAAGACATAGAAGATGACATCGCTGAACTTCTGCGGAAATCAATTTCTGTCTAATGACTCCATCAAAGGGAAAGGAAATCACAGAAGACGATTTGTGTGAGTACTAGTATTTGTGGGTCAGTAGTTTAAAATGAAATTATTTTGTAAAGTAAAAGATATGTTTACAAGTTATGTCTTAAACTGCTGGTCTTTGTTAGAGTGATCTTAAAAATCAGTCTAGTCAGTTTAACAGGTCAAATCAAAAGATAATACAATGGAAAATACTTTGATCATGCTTTAAATGTTCCACTGTAAAATTCCTTACAAAATCATAACTATTCCCATGTGAAAAATGCATCCTTAAAATGGAGAAACTTTGTTAAATATTTTGGTAGATATTCAGTTTTATTAGTTTATTCACAATATCTGCTCGAAAAATTGATTTTGCTAGATTTGAATAGCGTGTGTATAAATATTTCTATAAATGTTTCATAATGCTTTTTTTGTCATTGGTACATATGTAAACACAAAATACTGGTGAACGTGCTCTATCCCCCTGAGTGTTGGGTTTTATTTAATGCACTTTCTTCTTTCACCTGGTGTTTGAGGGTGTGGCATGATCATAAACAGAGGTCAGAGGATTTTAATATTACACATCAATGGTGAAAGAAATGTAGTTATTAGAAATCTAAAAGCTCAGACTCTTCAACTCTTCTTGAGTTTATGGAACTTTCACTGCAGTCTACGGTGATGCTTGGTCAATTTACTTAGGCAAAATGAGCTAAAGCATCCTTATTCAGCATCCTGTCAACTTAATTTAACTGCACTCAACCCAATTACATTTTCAAAAACAATATTACTCAATCCATTGATGAGAATACATCAATTATTCGGAGACGGAATCATTCAAATGGCTATTCCTAACCTTGCCAAAAGCTTCCAACTTGCTTTGGTAGCAAACAGATGGTGATTAAATGAGAAACAGTTTACCCAGAAATAATAGTCAGCCTTCAATCTGTTAATAAAAAAAATGTTTCTAAAAACTTTATTTTGTGTTATCTGGAGAAAGATAACAGGAGGATGAGAAACTTCTGCAAACTGTGGAGTGGGATGTTGCTCATCTCAAAAAGTAATTACTGTGTAAATGCCAACGTAGTGACCAGCCTTCTCCTCCTCATGCCTTCCATCACACCACAATTTAATATGTGGAATATAGACAAGTGACATTTAGTATGCAAATCTGAGCAGGTGCTGCTCAGTCATCATAACTAAGAGACTATCGCATCCCTTTGATAAAGTTAGAAAGTCTAAATTTATTTTTTTCTAGAATGTATGAATCTAATTTATATTTATAACAGTTAAATAAACGGCATACCCTTGAAATGGCTAATTATACTACAGACCTGAATCATTTCAATGGAGGATTGAAATTTCTCCTGAAAATTCAATTATTTTCTTTTTTATGCATCAAAGACATAAATAATACGTTATTCCCAGATGGAGCTAAAGAATAATAATTTATGTTTTTTTATACAGACATTTAACATGATTAAAGAGCTGTGGGTCAGCTGACTTAAGAGCTCAGAAAATACAAAGAGAGTGAAGCCATGGATGTGACCCCACATTGGGATTGCATTTGATTGAAGCCTCCAGGCATCTGAAGAAACAAGCTTAGGGAGATGATGATGGCACCATGGCAACATCAGGAGCAAGAGGCCTAATGGGATACAGGATCACAGTTTGCTGTAACCATGGGAAACTGGTTTCAGGGAGGTTAACGGGTGGGGAAAACATTATAGGTTGTCGACCATCCTTGCAGATTTCTGCTAAATGTGCTCACTGTGAACTTGCCTGGATGATGACTTTGATGCCAGCTTTTTTTTTACCAGCTTTCACAATTTTTATATCCATTATGTAACCAAAGAGAACTAAAAGTATATTACAGGAGCTCAACAAAGAACAAAACCCCTTCCAGTTGCTGTTGCTGAGCTATGAGCGGATTGATTAAAAAGTGTCTGCTAGCAGCACTAAAATTATCATTTCAAACAAAAAGTGATGTTTCCTAAGACCTTAAACGGTTTTGGCTTTCCTTCAATCAAAGTACAGGAATATTACTTTAAAATACTAATGTCAGTGAAGAGTCAAAAGAAAATTATTTGCAAAACCACAATTAAGGCAACCACATTGTGTACTGAGTCCAAAGGTAGCTGAGTCTACAGTGCGTTTCATATCCAAGAGAAAAGTGGAGACTTTCACAAAGATTAAAAAGAACTTTCATCTTTGTGGACTAAGCAGTTCCACATCCAAATCAGTCTTTATAGATTTTATGATATACAATGAATTCTAGAACACTAGAAAAAGAAAAGAATTTCCTGAAGGAAATGTGCACGTGAAGCTGTTTTACATACTAAATATATCTTTTCTTTGAATTGATCATCAGAAAAATCTCAGACATGGACCCTAACTCAAAGAGGTCGAGATGGTGTAGATGGACTTGATGAATGTATGAATAAATGCATGTGTTGCCTTGCGATGGACTGGCAACTGGTGCTGGGTGTACCCCCCTCTCACCTGAAACTGCTGTTTGGAAACAAATATTGTTCAAAGGGAACAAGTGGGTTAGAAGATGAATGAAAGAACAGAACAGTAAATTACCCATCAAACCCTATACAAACACATAACAGGATCTTTTTTAACAAATATTTTTTCATAATATTACACAATAATTCCACAACAATCCATAAAATTCATACAAAAAGTACAATTCAGAGTATTTTGTAATTTTTCAAAATGTTAATTTAAAATGAACAGTTTTTATATTTTTACAAAAATCAAAAGTGTTGGGGGAAAAAAATAAATAAATCCCAGATAAAAGCAAAGTCAGGTGAACCTTTCCTAAACCATATCTGTTCCAACTACTTTTTGTTCTATTGTTCTTTGTTTTGTGCCAGAATTTAGAAAAATACAAGCCATATCACAGGTCTTGTACTTCCAATGGTTATCCCTTCTTTTCACCACTAGATGGCACTCTGACCCCAATTTGGGGTCTGGAAAATGAAAATGACATATGATTGTGCATTTTCTCACATTTTAATATGAATTACCTTGCAAATGATGAATCTTTTCAGGGCTCTAGACCAACTTTTTGCACTGGTTGCACTGGTGCACCTAAATTTTTTTCTTAGGTGCACCAGCACAAAAGTTAGGTGCACCCAAATTTTCAACTGCATCACATTTAACACCGCATTTTCACAAGTTCACTTTTTTTAGTTATCTATTTATCTATTTTTTTTTTAAATCACTGTCCATATAGACAATATTGACTTGTAAATGATTAACTAACAACCTGGTCAAAATAAAGTTCTTTATTTGAAGCACAATTCCACAAGAAAGGTAACTAAAACTTACTGAAAAGGTGTTTAAAGTGCTTTACTGAGCTGAAATTTAAACTTTAAACTGATTTTGGTCCCTAAGAGCAGCAAATGCTTTCTTTGAAGCAGCATTAATTCCTAATTAAACAAATAAAAACGATAATACCATTTACTACCCAGATCAAGAGTTTATAATGCAGCCTATTTATTTATTTTTTCATTTTTAAGTATCATAATATTATGGTTAATGCAGTAACGAGACGGTAGGCATATTATTGACATAGGCTCCATGACATGACATGGTTTACCTTGGGCATGAGCATGCTCGACCTCAATGTGTTCAATAATATATTCATCTGTCTTCCTTTCCGCAAGATACGACTGTACACAATGATGCATTCCTTTGTGGCGATATATGTGCCTCCGTCGACGCACTGTTCGCAATTTGCACAGACGTCTTTTATTTTTCAATGTATCTGCGATGACTCCTATAAATTGGGTGCGCGTGACATCATTGATGTACGTCGGGTTAACGTTCAAGCCATTTTTCTTCATAAGAGTTATTTCGGACTTGAATTTAGTGAAGGGGAGTTCTTCTTTTGCAATATTGTAGGCAACGTTAAACTTTTCTCATCTCGGCCTCGACTGATGATCTGTTTGCTGCTGCCTGCCGCTGTAAAGGTACGTTCACATCGAACGCGGTTCGCGCGGTAAGCGCGGAGGGTTTCCATGTTAAGTCAATGCAAAGACGCGTTTGCGCGCGTCTGAGGCTTCAGCGGCGCGGTAAACGCGAATTGAGAGGCGCGCTTGCCGCGATAGGCGCGTATTGAGCCGCATGAATGGGTGATACGCGTGTTGTGAGCCGCGCGCAGGAGGCGGACCGGCCGTAGACGGAGTTTCGTTTTTTTTTCCCACTCGAACGACGGGTCGCACCGGTGCAACCTTTGATTTTTTTTAGTCGCACCATTGAGAAATTAGGTCGCATATGCGACCAAATTGGTCGCACTCTAGAGCCCTGCTTTTAATGTTTGTAACTATTGTAACTGCTTATTAACCCCATCGTTAAAAAGCTATGTTTTCTGATCAACTGCCCTCTAAGTCCGGCAATAGCACTCTGGATCACTGCATCTGATCAAACACCAGCAACTTGATGAAACTCAAAGCTTTTCAATATTCCTCTTATTCAACACCATTAACGAGGATTTCCACATGTAGAAAAATCACATGTACGAAACTGCATGCAATCATAATCAGGGCGACAGGTCATTAAATGCTTGAAAACACTTGCATTATGACTAATGGCAAGGTTGATTAGTCGCTACTTGCCTCTTTACGGTCCTCAGTAGAGAGCTTCAACTTGATTCGAAAAGCTCTTTGTGCTCACTTTTTGAGAACTGAGTGTTTTGTTCATTATTATAAAAGTCAGAGGTGCAGTCCATGTGGAGAGAGGGTTTTAACAGAAAGGTCAGGTCAATGATTCAGTACCACATCTCACTTTACACAGGAGAGATCTGCAGACAAGGTAGCACTTCTGTTTTTCTGCACAGAAACTAAAGGTTTAAACATTGAGGGGAAAAAGAATGGTCTCCACTGGGTAAAGGAGATGTGCATCTCAGCTAAAGTGATCAGTGCGGGACCATGTGATCAGTAGTCATTTGTTAAATGGGTCAGAAAAATAACCACATTTTTGTAAACGTACACACACACAACTGGCATATAACAAAACAAAGAGCTTAGAGTCCATCTCTTTTTCCATGCATATTGTTCATATGCATGTGTTCACCAGATTTCTAAAACTGAGGTATACCTTTTAAATTCCACCAGAATGGAACTGTGCATTTGAAACATGTCTAAACCTACCTTTCGACAATATGGAGCAGAACTCATTTCCTCAGGACTAGAAAGCTAGTGCAAAGTTTGTCTCCTTGCAAACATGTATTTTTATTTGGCTCTGTCGGTTCTGAATGACAAACAGGGAGAAGGTTCTTGTTGTATATTAAATGTACAGCGAGATGTATAGTACATGTGAAAATTCTTAACAGGCCAGTTTTATTATCACTTTAAAAAGTGTAATTGAGTCATCTTAATGCTAATTAAGCCTCAACTTTATATTATAGATATTAAAAGTAATGTTTTTTTAAGAATACATAGAAACTCTACATAATTCTTGTGCACTATATTCTTTTTCTGCACAACATTCAATATTCAGACATGAATATTAATTTCAAGAATGCCCTTTGCTTGTTTTTCAGTCCCACTGCAAACCAAACAATTGTGTTTTTTATATATAATTTTTCTCACAACCCCTCTCAGTTCTATCAACTGCATCCACCTCTTGCTTCTGCTGCTTTGTGAGAAAAGTGATAATGGTGTCAGAGCTCTGCCCATGCTCTTCTGGCAGGTAGCAGCACACTGTTACAACAGGCATCTCCCCTGCGAAACAACTGCTAACACTTACAGGTAACACTGTACTCCAGCACAATACTTCACTGACAAAGCTAGGGATGTATTTAGGTAATACAGCATTCTACACAGATGATTGTTGACCAATTTTTAGAACCAGATCTTTGGAGTACTATGTGTTTGATACTGAATAGACCATAATCAAACAGTCCCACAAAAATAGCCACAGACTACTTGAAATGAAAACACTGACATCCTGCATCAGTTTTCCTGTCAAGCAGCCAAGTTTAGCACAAACCGTGGGCTGCCAAGTCGGCCAGGTGAGGTCCCCTGACTCTGCACTAACAACAAAAATTAACCAATCTCCACAGCCTTGGATCCAATTGACCTTCTCTGGTAACACATTGAACATCATCAGAAAACATTCCCTAAAACAATTTTGCCATGCTACATCCCTTATGGGCAGAGCACTCTTGTGAATGTTGTATTGTCTAGGACAATAAAGAAAGAGTGTCTAAAAAAAGAGAGGGATGCACAGAGAGATAGAAGCACAGTTAAAGTTAGATTATAGTGAACCTTACCTCCACTTTAAAGATTACCATTATGAATGGAGTGCATTGGTTCTGGGCTTTCAGTGCATTTTTGAGGGACTCCACTTGCTCGAAAAGTCACTGAAGAACACACATCAGAACGGATGAAAATTTATGTCTGATTGTGGTTCACAAAGTCAGTTGAAAAATGGCTCTATAGCGCCACCCAATGCATTTCAGCTTAAAGTTTGTTGTACGCAAACTACATTTTGCACACACATGTAGTGTACCAAGACTGCGTTTTCAACAATAAGTTAGTTATATCGCAAAAACCTCAAAATATTGTCATGTTTGCTTGTGTCATACCTTAACAAACTCCTAGAGATTATATCTATCCATTCCCAAACTCCATTAGTCTTATCTTAAGGCATCATGGATTTTTTTGCATGGTAGCTGTTTAAAACCAAAATTTCACCATAAACAGGAAGTTATTAATATCTCAGCCATGCAATGTCTGATAAGGTTCAAACTTGCTATGGGTTTTAAGTCCATGTCTGAACAAATCTTGCAGCAGTCATAGCGCCACCTAGTGTTAACAAGGAATATCCCATTTTCTGTAGTTTTATACTGTTCTTTTAGACTGTGGTTGATGGGAATGTTTGAAATTTTGAACACTTCTGGAATGGACCAAGGTCTTTCGATTGGAGCAAGTTTCTAAAACTGACAGGAGGTCAGTTATTTTAGCTGTCTTATTGATTAGTATAGTACTTAAACATTTCTTCATGAAGAATAGTTATAATTCAGACATGGGTCCCAAATCCAAGTCCATGTGTGAACATCTCTACAAAAATATAAATGACTATACCAATATACATTCCCAGTTACAGCACCTCCGGGTGGCAAGAGGAAATAAAGCAATTAAACATTGATGCCGATTCTTTCACCAATTTTGACATGTGTGACTAGAATATTGTTAAACAAATTCAGTTATTGGTAACAATGTAGAGTGCAACTAATGGCCCAAGGGGGGATGGCACCTGAGGTCCAACAGCCCAAGGATAATTTTTTTATTGAGGTAGAACAAAAATGTTCATACTTGTTAACTTTGTATCATCAGAAACAATCAAAGCCTTTTATTAAAAAGGTAAATAAATAAATTGTTAAGTCACACTGCGCTTCAGGGTCCTAAAAAAAATACGTAAATATAGTGGAAACAAAAGTTAAGGTAAGACAGTTGTTTCACACAGGGGTTTCTCCTCTAACTTGCGCAACAGAAAAGCACATTCAACTTTATAAACAATTCTTTTTAGGAGACCTTGACATTAACCCTTATTGTGACACATTAGTGGTAATCTACACAAAGTTTTGCTCGTCAATGGGAGAGTGGAGAGCCAGGACAAGGAAGCACAGCGCTACATCGGGTTTAACAATCGGATTGGAAAGATGGTCTCAGACAAATAACCACAAAGACCCAGGGCTATGAAAACAATAAACAATGTACAGAACAGGAATCAAGAGATGGTGGAGAACGAATGGTCATAGTATAATAGAGTTTTTGGTGTGAATATACGGTTCAAATGGATGCTGGAATCAGGTTATGCTGAGATGACAGACACAAGAAGCAGCAGGGGACAAGTAGACCAAGCATACGCTGACACCAGGGAAATGAGAAGACAATGTAGTGCAGGAACGTAATCCAAGAGAGTGAGTCTATGTGGAATGATGTGGCGAACACAGACTAGAATCAGATGTGAAGGGAAGTGTAGTATCTTGAAAGTGACAAAACTGCATGTGTGCGAAGACTTAGGTGATCGTGAATAGGAAGATGAGGGAGTATGTAAACAGAGACTGACATGAACATAAAGACGCTGGAGTTTCTTACGATGCTTGAGAAGCCGGTGAATTCCTGTCACTCAGAGGAAACTGAGGTGCCTTTGAACACAATCAAGCTTAGGATAGAAGAGCAAAAGCAATACAATGGAAGAATGGGAACAAAACCAAATCACTCAGCTGGAGGTCTGGTGTATTTTTAATTGGGTAGAGTCTCCCGGGATGGAGCAGTGTGATTTTAACAGACCAGCAGGAATCAAATCACCTCTTCAAATACTTAAAACGGATTCCCTGCTGACTTTTGTTGCGTTTCACAGCTGCATAATCTTGGCCAAGAAAGTTCGCCACTACATATATTCCTGCCAACTCTAAACTTCTCTAAAAATATACCCTCACGTTATGGCAAAAATTGCACAGCAGGGTGCAGACGAGAGAAGAACTTTCAATGTGACTGCAAGAACTAGCACACGGGTTGAATAGCAATAAAGCAGTCATGAACTAGTTCAGAACTGGTTTTCACCTAGTCTTTTCACACTGTGGTGACTGCACCATGAGCAACTCAGAATATAAAAACAGTTAAAGACCAGCACATGTTCTGAAAACCAAAAGTTAAATCTTTCACCTCACAAGATCAATAATTTGTTCTTTATTTAAAGCCTTCCCAACCTTCTGCCTCTCTGTGCCAGTCCATACTGTAGTCAAAAAGGCTTCTGTGAAGCACATGGTCTCAAAATCTTCAAGGTTTGTTTTTTAAGTGAGAATCAGTATGCGTTGTTTGCAGTTCAGTGAGTCATTTCAAAGTACTGATCTGCCCAGAAGCCTTAGTAAAAATATAATTAGCAGAGAAGAAATGGGAGGTGTTTCAGATCTCAGGCCAACCTCCCTCAAAGCAGGGTTCATCCTGAGGAAGATGTGAGAGCCACTGTTCTGGCAGTGTTCAGTAAATGCCATCATAAATATGTTGTCTTGGGATAGTGCCTACTGTGAATAGCACTGGCCAGCCTCAGTGTCTGGGTTTAACATTGTGATATTATGCTGTAAAACTCTCCCACCATTTCAGTACAAAGAAATAGATGCTTTCTGCTACTGTTAGGGAAGGTACCCAAAAACACCAGCAATAATATTCTGAAATTATTGAATATAGTTGAAATGTTATAATATTAATGTTATGTTATGATATGATATCATTGTGCTTTTACAAAACTTTATGTCACTTGTATAATTAACATCTTTGGTTGTCCTGCACACACACCAAAAAAAGGTTTTTCTTTATAGAACAAAATCTGGTTCTTTAGCTTGCAATCGTACGGGAACCTTTTTGATGCCATTTAACACTCATCTTCTAAAGTGGTGTTTAGAACAAACCATTAAATGTCCAAAACTTTGGCATGATGTATATGACCAGCATCTGTATACCACACATTAAAAGTAACAATGAACTACTTTAGAACCACAAGTACCAAAAAAGCCCAAACAGGTTTTTTTTATGCTAACAAAGTGCTATAACAATACCTCAAAAACCACAAAAAGAGCTACATGGTTCAACAGAGCAAAAAAGTGCTTTATAGTACCTTCAAACTTTTTTGAAGAAGAACTCTTATTTAGATCAAAACACAACAAATCCATTCGGACCAAACCAAAAGGCACTTTTTGACCACATGACAATCTTGGCGGCCGCTGGTCGTCTTCTTTAGCTTCTTCTTTCTTCTTTTCCTTTCGGCTGTTCCCAGTTTAGGGGTCGCCACAGCGAATCATCCTTTTCCACCTAACTCTGTCCTCAGTATCCTCTACTCTTGCACCAACTACCTTTGTGTCCTCTTTCAGCACATCCATATATCTCCTCTTTGGTCTTCCTCTTGACCTCTTGCCTGGCATCTCCATCTCCAACATCCTTCTACCAATATAACCACTATCCCTCCTCTGCACATGTCCAAACCATCTCAATCTGGCCTCTCTGACTTTGTCTCCAAACAACCAACCTGAGCTGTCCCTCTGATGTGCTCATTCCTAATCTTGTCCATCCTCGTCACTCCTAAACTGAACCTCAACATCCTCATCTCTGCTACTTCCATCTCTGCCTCTTGTCTCTTCCTCACTGCCACAGTCTCCAACCCATACATCATAGCTGGTCTCACTACTGTTCTGTACACCTTTCCTTTGATTCTTGCTGACACTCTTCTGTCACACAACACCCCTGACACCTCTCTCCACCCACTCCAACCTGCCTGCACTCGTCTCTTCACCTCTTTTCCACACTCCCCGTCACACTGGACTGTTGACCCCAAATACCTAAACTCCTGCACCTTCTTGACCTCAGCCCCCTGTAACCTCACTGTTCTATTTCCCTCTCTCTCGTTCAAACACATGTATTCTGTCTTACTGCGACTGACTTTCATTCCTCTTCTTTCTAGAGCTGACCTCCAACTTTCCAGGTTTTCCTCCACCTGCTCTCTGCTCTCACTACAAATCACAATGTCATCTGCAAACATCATTGTCCACGGAGATTCCTGTCTGACCTCATCTGTCAACCTGTCCATCACCATAGCAAATAAGAAGGGACTCAAAGCTGATCCTTGATGTAGCCCCACCTCCACTTTGAACTCCTTTGTCTGACCTACAGCACATCTCACTGCTGTCTTACTTCTCTCATACATATCCTGAACTACTCTGACGTACTTCTCTGCCACTCCTGACCTCCTCATACAGGACCATAGCTCCTCTCTCGGCACCCTGTCATACGCTTTTTCTAAATCCACAAAGACGCAGTGCAGCTCCTTCTGACCATCTCTGTACTTCTCCATTAACAATCTCAGAGCAAAAATTGCATCAGTAGTGCTCTTCCTGGGCATGAAGCCATACTGCTGCTCACAAATATCCACTTCTCTTCTTAACCTAGCTTCCACTACTCTTTCCCAAAGTTTCATTGTGTGGCTCATCAACTTTATACCTCTGTAGTTGTTACAACTCTGCACATCACCCTTGTTCTTAAAGATTGGTACTAGGACACTTCTCCATTCCTCAGGCATCATCTCACTCTCTAAAATCCTGTTCAATAACATAGACAGGAACTCCACTGCTGTCTCTCCTAGACACTTCCACACCTCCACTGGTATGTCATCTGGACCAACAAGGGGAGATCCATGATCATAACCATTCCTAGTCAATGATGCTCACCTGGAGGCATGAATGCTTTAAGAGGTTCAGGAACAAGAATGCCTTCGTCTGTTTGGTAGTTCTCAAGGATGGCACAGATAACACGGGTGGTTGCACACATGGTGGCATTTAACATGTGCACAAACTCAGCCTTTAAGAAAAGACAAAATGTTTAAAAAAAAACTGATAAACAGTAATGAACCGTCTTCAATCTTCATAACTTTACCTTGTCCATCATTTTCTTTGTCTGGCCATAGCGAATCCGCAAGCGACGAGCCTGGTAATCTGTGCAGTTTGAGCAAGACACAAGCTCCCGAAAAGCCTGGGAAGCAGGGAACCAAGCTTCTAAATCCAGCTTTTTACTGGCAGCGTGGTTCAATGCACCTGTTCAACGAAACCAAACAATGCAGTTCATAATTCCTTGAAATATTTATGAAATATTTTGTTTTATTTGTGGTGAACACACCTGAAACTATGTTGACGATGCGATAGGGGATTCCTAATGACTGATAAAACATCTCCGCTGTTCCAATCATTTCATCAAAAATTTCCCAAGACTTCCCGTCATGAGGAGAGGCGTACACAAACTGCTCGATCTGGAACAAGATGTAAAGGTTTCATCCCTCCACTGAATCATCTGTAAGTGTAAAAAAAAAGTGTCTCTTTTTTATATTCTTGCTCAGACCTTCTCAAACTGGTGAACCCTGAAGATGCCACGCGTGTCTCTTCCATGAGAGCCCACTTCCTGTCTGAAACAGGTGGAGATGCCAGCATAGCGAATGGGGAGTTCCTCTGGATTTAGCCACTCATCCCTCAGGAAAGCTGCGATTGGCTGCTCTGATGTTGCTATCAAATACTTCTCGTCCACTGTGTTGTCGTCAGACTTCTCACTCCCCTTTCCGATCACCTAAACAAACACAACAGACAAAAATGCATTTCGTTTCACTTCTGTTTGGGGTAATTATAGTTGAAGACATAAACTGCACTTTTTATTTTCAAATGTTACCCAAATTAAGTTTTTCTTTTAGAGAAAGTCTAATTCAAACTAAACGAGGATGTGGGTACAACTTTTTTTTTTCTCTTGTTATGCTGTGATCGTGACTTCTGTTATTGAAATATTAATCATAACCCATCATAGAAGACTCTGGAAGCAAGGTTTAAGAATATAGACCAGAAAATGTGGCTTTATCTATCTTTAAACACAGAAAATACTAACAGCTAAATAAAATACTGCATTGAGGCAAAAAGCAGAATGTGAGCAGACTGCATTTAAACAGCAAGTACATTTCTAGTTGTGATGCAACTTCCTGTTCTACGCATCTACTCCTAGACCTCTTGAGCTACAGCTGTCAAACTTTGCAAAGATATCCAAACTGGTTTTTCAACTGGTACCACTAAATGACTTCTGGAAAATCTATCGACTTATAATAGAACATGGAAAAAAAATGTTTCAAAGATTAAACCTAGAAAAATAGAGGTTTATGTTAATCATAGCAACAAATTAAACATTTCACTGAAGGCTCCCTAGCAACCAAACTATTTGCCCAAGCAACCATATTTTCTGAACAATCTCAGCTTGGATGAATGATAAAGTAATGGTGGAGGTTTGTTTATATTACTTATAATTATAAAGGGAACATTATGTCATGTTACTGACCTCTCCATTGCAACCTGACTTTACCATAGCAACCATTTTGGCATATATCTCAGCTAAGGAAGACTGTATATTTGTATACAGTATTTTACATATATATGAAGAAAAAATATACCCATGTCCTCTTATCACTAAAGTAGATTCGTGTAGGTGCTTAAATAAAAGAATTAACGCTAAATGATAAAAACTTAAAAAACTTATTAGCTCCCTTAAAAAATTGATTGTCCAATGACCTGCATGATCAGCCTATTAAACCTATTCACAAATTTTACTTGAACTATAAGCGGAGGATTAGTATCCATTAACAGTTGACATGAAATATTAAGAAATTTCACACAAAGAGGCTTCCTGCCACATCACCACACTGGAATTCTACTCTTGAGAGCATCCCATTCTTTAAAATAAATCTGTATTTTCTACGTCTGTGGCAATGGAAGCGATTGCAACAACTGAATTCCATTTGGATGGCTGACTCAATACCTTTAAGGGATTTTAACTTAAATTATTTGTTTAAAAGATAAATGTCATTAAACTCTACTTAATAGTTGGATATAAATAGAAAAAACAAAGAAAGACCTTGTAGAGCTCTTCATCAAACTGGCTAAGCTGAGCCACCTCCTGCATGACTTCTTTCCTCATGAAGAAGGGGGTGTAGAGGATGTTATAGCTCTTGCTATAGAGGATCCGCAGGGCATAGTTAATTAAAGCCTGCTCCAAGAACACCAAAGGCCCCTGAAATAGAACAGACCAGACATAGAATATTTGAAAAGGTTTAATCTAACAGAAAATCCTACTAGATAAACAAACATGGTCACTCCATGATCAGAATTGAACACAACTTGATATGATTCTTTAGAGTAAAAGCCTTTATGCACCTATGGATCTACTGCAGTGCAGCGGCTGCATCGTCAGCTGCCTGCATTAGTTCACTTGCGTTTAAAAATGTGTGCACAGACCCTCTCCTGAGCACTAGATGACGCTTCGGTGAAAGCAAATTCACTCCATGCCACATTGTGGCTCAGAAGCAATTCACATTGAGTAAGGTGCGTTTATGGAAAAGGAGAAGAAAGTGTTCTGTGATCTCTTAATTTAAACCCAAATTATTTGTTGTCTGGAAAACAAACCACTTCTCTTTAGGCCAGTTTCAGACGCACAATTTTAATTTTGACAATCGCATGTGACTTCCCAGAAACACATGCAAATCAGAACTCGTGTACCTGTGTGACAATTGCACAATTTGAAGTACCAAAGACTCATTCTTTTTTTATTTAAAGATTTTATATTTTAAAGATTTATGTTTCATTGATATTCATTTGAAAGGACATGGGAGAGAGACAGAAAGTGATGTAGGAGAGAGACTCGAACCTGCGTCCACTGTAACAGACCGATCGTATGATACTTGGCGTGCTAAATATCTGGAGCTGTCGGTGAGTCACAATTGCGCACTGTGAAATGTGTTCTGACTAGGGGTGTAACGGTACGCTAAAATCGTATTCGGTTCGGTACAGTGTCTTGGAGAGCTCTGTTCGGTTAATTTTTGGTACAAAACAATAAGAGCTTACAAAATCTTTATTTTGAAAAGCTGCCAATACACAATAGAATTCTTGCATAAAATAAATAAAAAGTGACACATTTGGGTGATATTTTAAATAAATTGCACTCTTTATAAAGAAATACACATTTTTACATAAAAAATGAAATACTGCAACTAGTTAGGACCTGAAAACTTTTAACACTAGCAACAGCTAGTGTATCCGCGCTACAACTATCAACAAAATCAACGCTACAACTATCAACAAAACTAACTATTCAAGTTTTAAGTTTTCGGCTAAAAGGATTAACATATCCACATTTCTGAAGAGAGCACAGATCTGGTTGCAGTGACAATATCTCCAGCAGTAGAAAATGTTAGATGTGTTGCCTGCCCGATCTTCGTGGAACAATGTCCATACAACATTAAATTTATCCACTCGTCTATCCCCGTTACGAATTTTAACAGAGAAGCCAAAGTGTTCCCAAACAGGAGACCGTAGTGAGGTGGGAGGGTCTTCAAGCTCTGGCTTCTCTTTCACTGTTGCCATTTCTCACAGCTACTTGTGCAGCAGTACTGTGCGTCACTCAATAGCGTCCGTGCGGAAACTCGCCTAAGAACATTGTTCCGCTGCGCTTAAAATCGCGCTAATAATAAATGAATATTATTTAATTAAAAAAATATACCGAAACGGTACGCAAGTGTACCGAACCGAACAGGCCGCACCGAAACAGTTCAATACAATACATCCCCGTGAACCGTTACACAGCTAGTTCTGACTGGAAATAACATCTGTGATTACCTGCAGCCAATGAGAGAGCCACATCCAGAGCAAAGTTACAAAGGTATAGACGGCTATATAAACGGTGGTTTTGGTTCAAAAGAGACATGGTTTCTCTTTATTTGGACCCAAAAATAAATAAAAAAACTTGCACGCTCACATTTTTGATACTTATCCTGGTCTTGTGCATCAGTCTGGCACACGTCACTGTCGTTTTCAAATCTTGAGTGTTGGACAAATTGTGTGATTCCATCTAAAGTTGTCCTGTGTGAATTACTGTCGCTGATCTGGCGTGCAGAGTGAATTCAGAAGAGGATAGATCGTGCCTCAGAAAGTCTGAAGGGACCCGGCTTTACTTCTGCCCTACTGAGGCTCCTCATTTTGTTCTCGAGTGGCGCCTACGCTGCCTTTTTGAGCTGTAGACAATCTAGTCAATCAAAGCGATTTGATGCACTGTGTGAAAAAAAAACGCCTAGCTGCATGCAGCCCCTGCATCGGTGGGTAGAAGCCTTAACCTCTTAAGCCCGAGAGTCCCCGGTACGGGGGACTTGCCCCCTTGTGCGTTACATTTTCACTCATAGCTCACGAACCCTGAGAATAACCCACACATATTAAATACTGTTGTGTTCAACGGAAACTCCTCTAAAAACGTATCTAATTCAATTTCATATTCGTGAACCACAGCTCGAACGCCATGCAAATAAACAACAACATGTCCGGAGTATAATTCATGACCACGTTTTTTTTTATGTGCGATATGTATCCACAATATAAACGGAATCACCAAAACCATAACATTAAATGAAAGCTAACAACCAGCTGAATCCAGTGATATGCAACTCATTAACATTGCATGAAGTATTTAAGAGCAGGGAGCGAAAGTTCCACGAAAAAACGCCAGCGAAAACCAAGCAAGCATGTAAATCTTGTCTTACCTTTGCCGTTTTTTCAACAAAAAGTTATTTCCATAGCGATAAAAGTCCGTTTGTTGTTATGTCCGGTCGATAGCTTCGCGCAAACGCCATTTTGGATTATTTCTGTAGCTCTGTGGCGTCATTACGTCACCAAATATGGAATGACTCCCCGTGCGTAAGAGGTGGTCTCTCCACGCTGCACGTCGTGTGATTCGTTGGCGATCCCGTCAGTCTCAAAATGGTTGAGCTGATTGGTTTCCATAGAATCAGAGCTTTCCATCGATATATAGATCTCCTGGATTGGACAGATGGTCGGGGGGGGGTAGGGACACGCAGAAGCTCGACGTCAAAGCGTTTGTGAGTGAAAAGTTCCCAAAAGCGCAGCAAGATGGGGTAAATGAGCTTCCACCTCCCTTTTACAGCGTTTCTTTAGTTTTTTTTGCTGAAATCATGTCCCGTAAGCAAGAAAAGAAGACTATGAACGTAGCTGAAGCTTTGGACAAGATTTTTTCCATATTTCAATTATTGTGCCAAATTGTGCCAAACTGTGCCAACATGGATTACGCCTGAACTTTGTTCAATCAAAACCTTTACAGAATATTAGTTTCTTGTAGTATGAACACCAAACTTGCTACAGATGTTCTTGACATGTAGTTGTTACAATTGATTGTGTTTATTTGCTTCGTTATAAGTAAAATAAGGAGATATTGGAGGAAACATGTGTTTTTTTTTTTTTAGGCGGAGTTCATTTTTTGGCCATTCCAACATCAATTACTCTTACCCAGTGTTCTTGACTGTCAAATTAACTCATCCACACCACTCCCCAAGAACCTATCTTCATTTTGATACCAAGATTTGCAGTTTAGGCCTTGTAAAAAGCTGAGAAATGCCTTAAAAAGTAAAAGTATAGGATTTTCGGAAAATAGGCCTCAGGGCTTAAGAGGTTAAGAAAAACAAATGTGTTCTTCCAAGCACTAGCTCACTTGGAAGCATTTTGAATCCCAAAGTAGCTTAATTACAAAAATTTTTTCTATTACAATGTAATTACCGTATTTTTTGCCGTATAAGATGCCCTTTTTTTTACCCAAAACTGAGGGGGAAAAGTTGGTGCGTCTTATACGGCGAAAGCAGAGCGCCGCGGAGCGGAGGGCGGTCACGGCCGTAGGAGAGGTGTAAGAGAGGCTGCGGCTTCGGCCTAGCTCCTGTTATGGTAAAAATATACCTTCTCAATTGATAAAAAACACTGGAGACCGTTTGAGAGAGAACACAGCAAATGCAGCTATTTATTGTAAAGATTTAGCAGTCTCAACGCATTTCCTACACACGTGTTATCTGCATTGGAAAAGAACCTCGAGCCTCTCAAAGTAAGACAAGCACCGGAAGAAGGGCGGGACTGAAGTATGACGTGTGCTCTTAAAAGTTTCTCAAATTAAATTTCTCTAAATGACCACTAGATGGTAGTATTATATAGGAAAATTCCCATCACACTCCGGAGCCTCTGACATCATAGCCCATCTCTGCTACCATAGCGAATATTGGGTGTGTCTTATACGGCGAAAAATACGGTAATAGAACCCCCCTGGATAGATTTGTTGCAATGGGGGAGGGGAGGGGTATTGCCAGCCATATTTCTTAATTTCTGTTCCGACACTTTTTATTTAATATGAGGACCCTTTTAATTGTTTAGATATGACTAACACAAGGCTTTTTTTCTAGTTTAGAAGCAACAACAAACCTTCAGGAAGTATCCTCTGCTCCCAGCCACGATAGCTCCCTTTTCCCCTTCGTATCCATCCACCATGACGACCAGGTCCACATGAGAATATTTCTTCTGCACTGTGCAGTCACCCCAGGTGCGTTCAACTTTATTATCTGCATCCTGGGAAGAATACAAAAACATTTTACACTACTAATCTCTTGTTGGAGAGATCCCACAAGGTTTGGTGGTACCTCATCGTTGCTGATGGGCACAGAGGGATGCAGGAGATTGCCAATCTCCCTCAAATACTCAAAGCGCTCTGCCTCCAGCTTCACCCGGTCACTGTCTGTTTTCTGCACAGCCTCGTCCACCAATAACCGTACCTTCTTGATCTGAGTCACAGTAAGGGGCTGCAAGACACCGGAAGGAAAGGACTGGTTGCTAGTGCCCTCCTAATACCTCATTCTACCTCACTCTATGACTAATATCCTCCAGTAAAAGGCAGCGGATACATCTTCCAGTTGGATCCTGGACACTGCTGGTGGAGTTGTAAACTAATTTAAATAAGTAAAGGGCTTAAATGCCAATACATGTCAGTAATAATTGGAACTTTTTATTATAATTGCTTGAACTTGAATATCATGACGTACTGATAATGTTTCTCCGGTCAGGGCTTCCAGATTCTGAGCCTCTTCCGGAAGGTTCTCATCATCTCCAACTGGTTCTTTCTTCTAAAATATTGGAAATAAAACTCATTACTTTGAAAATGCAGAGTGAGAACAGAACTAAAAACAAAAGAACTGTGCCACACACCTTCATCTTTTCTCCAATGGCTTTGCTGCAAATATTTTTGGCCTTGTTAAGATTATCAGCTGTGAAGCGACCTGGAGGAAAAAAGTATTTGAACCACTTACTAGAAAGAGTTGATGATAAAAGGCAATGTTGTAATATAAGAAAGTAATCAACAAGTTGTGGTGATTCTGAAAGAATCTTGTTTCTATTTCTTGGCACACCTAGAGTGTAAACTTCAAATTTTATGACCACAGATTGTCGGTTCTTGCTCTCCCTGGGATTTGAACCCACGACATTTGCGTTGTTAGTGCAATGCCCTACCAACTGAGCCACAGGAAAGCAGAATTACATTCTGCACAAATGTCCCTATTTTGGGACAAAATGTATATGTGTGTGTGTGTATATATATGGGATATATATATATATATATATTACAAAAAAAACAGTATTTGCTTTATATAGCTGTACTTTTGACTTTTAAAATGTCATTTAATTCAGAAATGTAAAGCTGTTACTTTTATGTAATTTTGTACAATTTTATTCATTGTGTTTCTGTACACTGAATCTCAGTTGAGCGATATATATAATCGCAATGTGACATTTAACCCAAATCTTGCAACCCTAGTCCAAAGTCTTGAAAAATCACTGCAATCACTGACAAATTCATGCAAACCAGATTCTTCAAATTGAGAGGGGCAATGAAAGTGGTCATTGACGATGAACCTGCCTTGCTCAAGGTGAAAATAAAGAGGTTTTCCACTATATTACGCAAGAAAATGTGATTATCATGTGTTTTATAGAAAATAAGAACAATAATCCACTAATGTGTACATTTAAAAGGATGCTTAGCTTTATTCTAATTTGGTCCCATTAATCACAAAGAGCAAAATAAATATAAAATGCCTGTTAAAACTGTCTGTGACTTGAGGTTAATAATAAAATATGTTAATAGGTATTTTAATACTTTTACTCAAATACAACTTTTAAGATTTTTTTAAAGTGTCCTGTTCTCTTTGGGGTTCAGCCAAAACATCGACAGCCTGAAGGCGAGTAAACAAGCAACGTTAACTATTCCACGTGGCATCTTATCACTCAAATTTTGGAGGTTTAAATATCCAATTAAAGTGACTTTGTTGACATTTTAAAAGTGTTCAAATGGGGAAAAAAAAAAACTCAGATATACTTTTAGCTTAACTTCAGAGAGACAAGTCTGACAGGCGGCGCCACCTCTTTCTGTCATAAGGATTGCATCAGATCCAGCTCGGATGCTGAGACACCTTCAATCAATAAATACGAATAAACCTCACCCCAGAATAACACAATACTGTCACACACGGTTCAATACATTATAATAAATAGTGATTTTAAGAACTGGAGAGTTAGCATGACAGCTGCGTTTACAATTAGCATTGATGCTACAAGCTATTTCAGTCCTCAAATAACGTTAAAACAGTTTCTCAGTATGTCTATATATATAATTTGTAATATAGCGTAACCCGTGTGACTTAAACAGCATACATTGTAAATATTTCTAAAATAGTCCCTCAGTCGTCTTAAAAGGTGCTCTTATTCATTGGCTGCCATGTGTTTGGTTAGCTTTAGCGTTAGCATTCACTCACATTTCCTCCATTCTGTGTCGGCTTGCACCAGTTTATCCACCAGAGACACATCTTTGAACCGTTTCCTCTGTGTTTCTCTGATGATTTCAGGGTCACCGCCTTTATCTGTGCGAAATAAATCTAAATCGAGCACCATGATGCCAGTGGACGAGGTGTGTGTATTGCGGATGAATGAGGATGATCGAGGAAAGGATTGGTGGCGCTAGAGAGCTGTGGGTTTGTGCTTATGCACACTCATCACTCCGCCATGAAGGTTCTTATCTGTATTGTTTAAGATCGTTAACTATTTCTTCAAATGACCACATTCAGTTTTTAACGTGTGTATATTTCCCTCAAATTCAATTATTTTTTCCTGATTTAATGGGGAGAGCTTGGTGAACATAACATTAACATATTATTTGTTCAATGTCCTGTACACATTTTATATCATCAGTTTTGCTTAGGTAGGTTCTTCTGAGGTTTTTTTATATGTGTAAAATGTACACATATTTGTTTTGGGTGATATTGAGGTCACTATAATATACTATGATTTTATAATATGCATTAGGATTTTAAATGTTAAGTATAACAAAATAAAAACAATAAAAACTCACACAACCAAACCAGTACTTTTGCAAGGACCACTGAATGCTCACATGACATGGGAGCAGGGGGAACTTTGATATTTCCCATGCAGGAAATGGAAAAGGGGAAAACGACAAGGTTTAAACGTTTGCACATAAGCTTTCTCAACTATTTCTCTTTGTGCTCTGTGGCTCTCTCTTTATGGTCTCTCTATTGAAAATGGCAAGGTTTAAGTAAAGGTTTTCTATCAGTGTGATTTTTCTGACACATAGAGAAGAATGTGTCTGAGACAGAGTATAATCTTGAGGAACCTGATTATGAGGCATCCTCTTCAGAGGTGAAACAGACTCCTAGTATTGACCCTGCTGTTGTCTCTTAACCACCTGCTCCCCACTTGAATGACAGGGTTGGCTTAATGCTTTTAATGAAAAGTTTAAGCTTTTAATCGATGAACAGCATATACTTGAAATTACAAACTTAAAGGGGATGAGGGTATATGGGGACAGCTGGAAAAACTTAGTTTTACTCTCATGTGCCATGATCCTATATTCAATTTAGTTTTTTGCTGAAAGAAATCATCATATGTTATAAATAACAGAATATTTTTTTGTTGGTCGATATTTCTGTTTAAGTAGTCAACAAAAATATCAACTACCTGACACTAACTTTTTAGTAAAAATGCAAACACATATTGGCATTTCCATCCAGGGTTCTTGCTTATTTGTCTAGGTGACCAAATACTAAAATTAAAATTTTATATAGAAATTTACCAGTTAATTCATTAAAACTCCTACAATGTGATTTTTATAGGTGTTTAAATTGAGGTATACCTATGACGAAATTACAGGTCTCTTTCGTCATTTTAAGCGTGAGAACTTGCTGACTACATGCCTCATTGAAACTCCATTTAGACCACCCATTTGGCCAGCACCGGTCATGTGAATATGTAGATGGGTGTGAGAAACTAGTACAAAGTCTCCACATCTTCAAGTGTGGAGAAGAGCATCCATCTGATGCTGGTATGATGGTATATCTCCCTCGGTTGTGCACCCAACTAATGACAAGACTGAAGAGTAAACTAGGCATCAGTGGTTGGCAAATGATGTTGCTTCCCCCCACACAGCATCTATATTTGCTATTGAAACTGTTGTTGAGTTCTTGCATCTGGTTTGAGATGCTCTCAAGATGTGCCTCAAGCTGTCTAAATGTACGCTATCGGTTGCTTTTAATAAAATCAATATGAAGATATCTTTTCCATTCTACACTCTGATGTTTCTTTGATGTATATCTTCAACTGATTTAGATGTTCTGCGTATGATCACTTTGGTGAGCTACACAAAAGCAAGAAGAGTCTAGAAAAAGTCCAAAGTAAAGTGTTCTTGGCACACAAAACTCCTTTAAATTGTTCCAGAATAACTTTTGCAACAACCCAAGTCATTTTCATTTATATTTTGTCAATGTTTGGAGTGAGAACAATGATATAGATGGCAGACACTGGACTGAAATCAGTCTGGTTTCAATTAAAGCATCAAAGTTGCGGTCGGAAAATTTGCTATGGTTTCAGGTGTGAGGAAAAACAGGATGGAGAGCATGACGAAAGCCAAAGCATGGCATCGAAACTTTAAACAGTCTTTACATTCCTCGCCATTTCCTCTTAGATTTTTAAAGCTGTTTTATATTTAGTTTATATAACTTCGCTCGAATCGATAATGGGATTACACACACATTTCTGGTGGGATTTTTGAGGGTCCGTTTACTGACAAATGATGGAGAACATCTGTGAAAGTGCAGGATGAGGTCAAATATTCCACTCTCAAAGGTTGAGTTATTTATGCACATATAGCTAAAGATATATTATATTTTTGCCAATATTCTGCTGGGCACATTTGTTGGTTATAAAACTTGAGTGTAATACAATATGGAGAGATTACTTTTTTTTACTTCCCAACCAACGATTACACCTAAAGAAAATGCTCAATCTGATCCTGATTATAGACTGTAAAAAGTGAAATATTCACGAAGTAAAACATTGCTGTTAATAATGCAAACACTCCAAAACAGGAAAAATATACCAAACTCTTAAAAATGACATTTATTTTTAAAACTTCATGCATTTATCAGTTTTACAATACAATGTGTGTTGAAAAAATGGTGCGTATTCATAAATATCACAGCGTTAACTGACAGAGTTGAATTATAAGGATATAAAAAACTGAGCATTAATGTTCAGAAAATCCTTTAGGGCAACATTCCTTCATGTAAATCAAAACAAACACAAACTATGTCATTTTATCTGGTCTTGCAATAATTAAATAGATTAGGTTTCTCTTAGAGCCATTTAGATTTACATGCATTTGATGCATACAAATACTTTATCATTTGGTTAAACATAAAATGTGCTAAATAAATGTAAAAATGTATGTTGTCCAGTCAGAAAATTTGATAGTCTTAATATTCTCCTTTTTTTCATTTCTGTAAATTGGAAAAAAACATTTATTTAAGCCTCTATAAAATGGTGTTTATCTTTGCCAACTGCTTGAGATCATTAAAGGCTGCTATGTGATTTCAAGGGAGTTCTCAGAATGAGAAAGCCAGTCTAGAAGTGAAGTTAATGTTAATTATCTAATAAAATTGCCTTTTATTGTTTGTTGTTGTTTACTTTCAGATCTCCAGCCAAAATTATCCGTAAGAGAGGTCTGTGCTAATAAGATATGAAGTCAACTTTTCCTGACATGGACAAAACATACTTTTAATAAAATACAGGTGCATACAATTTATCACCATCAATAATGTTGATGTGCAACTAAAAAACAGCCTTTCCACCAGTGTTTGCACTGCAACAACTTTCATTTTAAGTGTAATGAGTCTTTGTATAAAGCAGTGGTGCCAATATTTTGTATTCTGAACTAAGTGCAAATGAATTAAAGGGGACTTTTATTCTGCCTTAAAAATTGGGACACTAAGAAGTGCAAACAACAGAATTATTTTATACGCTATGCAGTATATACACTATGTTGCCAAAGGAATTCCGTCACCAAACAAAGTAATTAAATTATTCCACATCAGAAACAGTACGAAATAAAGTAAAGAATGCAGAGTTCTCGGGAGCTCATTGAATGTCATGGACATGTGAAAAAGGATGCCACCTGTGGAGGCAAGTATTGTCATGAGGCAACTCCACACATGATTTTTCGACTGCATTACTACAGAAGCTACACAGACCTATCTGTCAAGCTCTCACTCCATGGTCTTCAACGAAAGAATGGGCCCTTCCTCGTCCAAATGGGTCCAAAAAGTGCAGCAAGTAAAAGGGCACAGAACATGACGGAAAAGCCCCCCCAAAAAACATGCAGTGTTTGGTGAAAGTGAAAGGACCTCTGAATGCAACATCACACCTAGAATTATTGGACTGGCATAGCCCTTTCCTGTTCCAACATGCCCATGCACAAACCCAGCTCTATAAAAACAGGTGAGCTAATACTTTTGGCAATGTAGTATATATGTGTCTAAATTTTCGTTTCACATTATGTGATGTCACAACAACAATCGCTTTGATCAGCAATTCATTAACTAAAAAACATGCAGTGCAGTATTCTTGCAGCACATTACTATGGTGTGCGTTCATCTTTCAATAAGATGCTTATGAGATGTTTCCTTCATGCCCCTCGGAGAAGTGAGCCTTGGCTTCTTGGATGGCAAGCTGCAGAGCAGCTCCACAAGGAAGCTTAAAATACCCACTTTCTGAAATACTCTCCACCTGCAGGGTAACTCCCGGCTTCTGCAAAGCCACTTGGTGGAGATGGGAGAACAGCAGAGGGAAGTCTTTAGTCAAGCTGTATCTTGAAGCCAGACTGAGGGATGCTGGGATATCAGACTCTTCTGAGTACTCAAAGATGGCAGTCATGTATTTGGAAAGGTCTCGCCCTGAAGCTTTAGCATGACACATCTCCTCTCCAACCATGGAAACGGTTGCTAAGGCGATGTTCTCAGAAGATTCCTCATCCTGAGACTGGTTCAGAAGAAGACCTCGGGAACAAATCACCAGCACAAAGTCACACTCCTCAAGTCTCCTGCAATGCCAGCCCACGATGCCCTCCTCCATAATCCTCAAGGCCTCCCACAAATCCAAATGTACCTGAAAAAAGAGATACATATCCAAAATAAAGTGTCCAGAGATTTTTTTTTTTCTTTTTCCTAAATGCAATTAAAAATCTTTCTCTGCAACTGAATGTGCAGCAAAAATCAGATTTCGATCAAATTTTACATCAAAAGGTTCTCTTCGTTCATTTTTTTCATGAGCATGTTTTGGGGATTCCAGGAAAAAGATCGTTCAATCGTCTAAAATATGTTTTGTTGGGGGAACACAATGTAGGATTCTACATGCATGTCATAAGCAAAATAAACATTTTTTGTAGGTTTTTGTGAAATAGACGACTCCCTGACAATTTTGGAAACACGATCCATATAATTTATTTTAAAGACTTGCTACCCTACACCAAATTTTAATTCACCTACAACCAACTTTTAGAGCACCATAAACTGAAATGCATTAGGTGGCGCCATAGAAACCTAATCAAATTAATTTTTCGAAGCTCATTTGGGGCCGTCGAAATACATTGATAGCCGCAAAACAATAATAATCAGAGCAATCACATTAAGGTTCTATGCTCCTTCCGCTTTCAAGCCCTAATGAGTATTAAAGGTGTAATGACCCAAGAAACCAAAAAGCGCTCGATCTTTTGACAAATAAGAGCTGATATAAGAATAAAGCAACAGAGAAACTTTCACGCAGTGCCTTCCAGCTGCATTGCCGGAGTGGGGCGTTGCCAGGCACCGCAAAGTTAGGCCCCAAGCTTTGTCAAACAGCGTCCTCCAGCGTTTGATCATTAAACCTTTACCCAAAACCATTTGGGCGCCTTTAGGTTCCACTACGGCATTGCAGTCGGATAATATTGCTTTCAGGAGTGTGTAATAGAAAAAAAATCCTATATTCTGAGTTAGAACAGGAAGTTACGTCACAACAGGAAGTTAAAAGTTGCCTAAATACAGCACCACAACTAGGGTCTGCCCTTTTTTGCTCTGCAAAACTGGCAAATGGTTCTATATGGATCTGCCCTTTTCCCCGATCGTCAATGCAGCATGTTTTTAAGGTAAATAAAGATGCATTTTATGTTAAATTTTCTTGAACCTTGCTTCCAGAGTCTTCTTACTTGGTTTATAGAACTAATATTGAATAACAACTCAAAATGTTTTTGTTTTACTTAAAAAGCTGTTGTTTTAGAGCCACCACAGATCTGACTAGAGGTACAGACCTCCTTTGTTAGCGATATGTTATACCTCACATCTCTGCTTTCACTGCTAATGCTATCAGTCAAGCAATGGCAAAGCCACAGCTTTGCACATGAGCAGAAATCAGTTTAACATCAGAATTACAAGAAGATGCTCTCTTCCAGGTCATATGGGTACAAAACATCTGTTCTACCTAGAATCAGAGCCTATTCTGAAAAAAGAACGAGTAACAAGGAGCAAGCCAGCGTTTAGAAGAACATTTCAGTTCATTCATCTAATTTGTTCATCTGTTTTCTTTTCTACCTTCGAGCTAACAAAGTTCCCCCGGACTTGAACCAGTAGACTGAGTAATAGCTTCATAAATATTTTATTCTTATTCAATATTTTTAACATTCCTCTCAGCTGTATCCTATTGCACTTCTGGTTTGACCCAAACTGCATTCCGTAGGCTTGTACTTGTACATGTGTAATGACCATAAAGTTGAATCTAATCTATTCTAATCTAACAGGGGCAGATACAGAAACACAAAGATATGAGAAGTGTAAATTGAAAGTCGCAGACATAATCACTAATTTTTTTTGGTAACTTTTATCTTTTTAATTCAAACAGATAGGACAGTATCAAGACAGGATGTTTTGCGAGGAATAAAATTCTATTTGAAAATTCAATAGTGCTAATATTTGGCAAAAAATGTTTTTGTTTGTTTGCTAAACATACTCTTTTTGCAAAACTTTCTCTATTTTTCTTGCACAACTTTTTGCAAACCTTTTATTCTTTTCTGACCTGATATGACTCCAAATTGAATCCATAGTTTTCCACCGATTTTCTTGTTTTTGTGCTTTGGCTAATAAAATTAATACATGTTTTCTTTTAAATGGCCCCACTGCATGTGGATTCTCTCATTTCCACAACATTGAGAGCATATTGTGACACAAAACAAATATCTACATTGAAAATTGAGGCTAAAACAAAAATGAAACTCATTTAGCGCCTAATTATATAACAAAGCGCATGATGGTTATGTCGACAAGGATTGATTAATGCAAGTGGAGACTAGATAAAGTTGAAATTAATTGAAAAACTCACTTGAATGGCCATGTGCCTCTGTAAAAAGGCTGCCAACTGCAGCACGACTCTTACGTGGGCGGCTCCATCAGTACTGGAATAGCAAATCAGGAGACGAGGTGGACTCGAGCTTTTATCCAGTAATACACACTGCCCTTCCTCCAGTTTTTTGTCGTAGTACTGTTCAATGATCTCTGGAGAAACACAAGCAGCAAATGTTGATAGGAGTTCTTCACACTTGTTTCACTTATTTAATTCAAAACGCAAACCTGGACTCATTTTAGTTTGAATGTTTCTCTTTGCTGATCTTTTCTTGTAGAGAATGGTGAAAGAGAGCAAAGCGGTTGCAGTGAACAGGAATCCTATCGACAACAGCACCATCAGGGAAGCTCGGTCAGGGAACCGTGAGTTGGATGGTTCTGATCCTTAAAGGAGAACATAAATGTGCTGATGCCTTGTATTTCACAATTTTACACAATGTAATACTTGTCGTTGGCCCTATGAAAGATGTCTGGTGTGGTTCTTCACATAGTGTACACACTGAACTGCAGGAAGATGTATTTAAAACATGCTGTACACCAGTGTGCCGGTACTCACCTGTACTACCAATTCAGAAAACAACTCTTTAGAGATTCACCATTTTGTGCGGTGATGGTGATTTAGTCACTTCTGAAACTTCTTTACATTGTTTTCTTTATTTATGTAATATTTACTAGGAGAAAATGATCCTTTACTTAAATTAAAACATGAAAGATTATGAAATGTGCTTTTCCACCACTTTGAGTAAAATAGGTGACTAATAAAACATTGCTCCCTAGTGGATGGATGGTATGAAACACTCTCAAACTAATTAAACTAGACCCAAGCCTTCTTAGTTTTGTGATCTAAAAACGTGTTAAATTCCATTTTTCTAAGGATGGTTCATTATATAAATCGTTTTAATAACTGGTGTAAAACTTGCATATCGTAGACACAATATCGAGGCATGTAGCTATCGTGAGCAACGGTTAATGTCACGATTATTATTTTTACACTCCAAAAATGGAGATCTAAGCAAAGCAGAAAAGGCTTGAATTTAGATTAAAACTCTAGATTTTCTTCTTCTAAGAAGAATCATCTAGTTTAGAAGTTTATGGTATAGATTATTTAGCTCATTTTGAGAAAATAAGACCTAACTTATTTAATCATTTATTTACTTGAATTAAGAAGCTTTCTGAAACAAGTTTTTGATTTTGCCACTAAACTTAACCTAGAATCTTAAAACAAGAAATTTTAACCCGGTTTCTCACTTTGAGAACATTACAATCATCTTATTTTTAGAAATCATCATTCAGTTCTGCTGAAAACACTCCTCTAAAAACAAGAAAAAATATAGTTAAATGTTCTTTGAACAAGTAAAAAATCTGACAGTGGTTCAATCAGAGTTGGATAGAATTCTTGTAACAAGAATACAATGCTTGTGAAACCTAATTTTAAAACAAGGAAGTTATTTCTGGTTCCTGTGCATGTCAATGATTAATCAAAACGTTCTCGTTTCAAATTAGTTTTTCATTAAACTTCTTCATTTATGGCATTAAAAATGAAGAAATTCAATCTTAAGCAGGTTTTTCTAGTTTTAAGATTCTTTTAACGATTATTTAAACACAGATGCCCTTGAGAAACTGTCCTTTGTTCAACATTTTTTCCTAAGTTTATGATAAAAAAGATTGTTTAGTGCGTTTAAAAAAGAAAGTCTGTTTATTTTTCTGCTATAATGTGTATATATTACCATATTTATTGTTACTACACACTAAGTGCAAACTTTCTTAAGTTAGTGCTGTTTTTCCTAGAATATAACCATTGATGCAGTGGGACCTGAATTTGAATCTTGAGTCAATGGTTAACACCCACTGGTGTTACTTTTTCCTCCTGTCTGTCTACAATGTCCTGTCTGATTAATGCAAATATGGCCAAACCAGTGAGAAAAATAAATTAAGCCAGAACTTCTTGTTTTACAACCAAATGTTCTTATTTTTAATACTAACATTTTTGAACAAATGCTGTTTTCCTTAAAATATTATTAAATATTTCTAAAAGCAAATCACATTGTTACTGACTTGATTTAAGGACATATTAACTTGTTTTAATGCTCAAAGCATCCTAACTTTAAGACAATGTGCTTAATTTTAATATAATTTATAATGTTTAAATATGGAAAACAGCTTGAAAACACGTGATTTGAGAGTTTTTGTCTATTTATAAGATCTATCAGCATTTGTTGTCATCAAATTTGCTCACCCCATTGGCAGATTTTAACTAGATTTGAGGCTTCCCAGTGTACTGCTCATACATTTGCACTTATTTTAATTGACCGAATCAAATTCTCATTTCACTCTTCCATAAAATATTTAGTTACCTTCAGAGCTGTGATTAACTACAACCACAAATGTTTTCCTGACCGCATCCACAACATCAGCAGCAATCTAAAGGGATATAAAAGAGAAACGTTGCATTTGCAATAGAAACAAACTAGGAAATACTCTGGAAATAAATAAGGGTATATTCTTTAATTGTAAAAGGGCTAATTGCCTTTTTCCAGAACGTGAACAAACAACAACAACAAAAAAACGTAGCAATTGTGCTAGCAGCAACTGCAAAAACCAATAAAAATCCTTTCTACCTTGAAATGTAAGTCGCTTTTGGATAAAAGCATCTGCAAAAAGAATGTGGTGGAACCCAGTTCGAATGTGGGATGTGCATCTAAAAAATCTGATGCTATCAAGTAAATATGAACCAAACTCTCTGAGGAATGTTTTCAGCACCTTATTGAATCCTTCTTCTTCTTTTTATTCTACTTTCGGCTGTTCCCAGTTTAGGGGGCGCCACAGAGAATCATCCTTTTCCACCTAACTCTGTCCTCAGTATCCTCTACTCTTGCACCAACTACCTTCATGTCCTCTTTCAGCACATCCATATATCTCGTCTTTGGCCATCCTCTTGACCTCCTGCCTGGCATCTCCATCTCCAACATCCTTCTACCAATATAACCACTATCCCTCCTCTGCACACATGTCCAAACCATCTCAACCTGGCCTCTCTGACTTTGTCTCCAAAACAACCAACCTAATGTTGTTCATCCTCGTTGCTCCTAAACTGAACCTCAACATCCTCATCTCTCCTACTTCCATCTCTGTCTCTTGTCTCTTCCTCACTGCCACAGTCTCCAACCCATACATCATAGCTGGTCTCACTACTGTTCTGTTCACCATTCCTTTGATTCTTTCTGACACTCTTCTGTCACACAACACCCCTGACACTTTTCTCCATCCACTCCAACCTGCCTGCACTCGTCTCTTCACCTCTTTTCCACACTCCCCCGTCACACTGGACTGTTGACCCCAAATACCTAAACTCCTGCACCTTCTTGACCTCAGCCCCCTGTAACCTCACTGTTCTACTTCCCTCCCTCTCGTTCAAACACATGTATTCGGTCTTACAGCGACTGACTTTCATTCCTCTTCTTTCTAGAGCTGACCTCCAACTTTCCAGCACCTTATTGAATCCATTCCACGAAAGTGCAGGTCCAAGCAGGTACTAGCAAGGTGTACCTAATAAAGTGGCCAGTGAGTGTAAATGCAAAGCCTGTACAAATAACAAACAGACAGAGCAGATGATGGATTGAATGAAAGATGTGTATGCAGAGAAAAATAGGAAAAACATGAAATGGATGAACATGAAGAATGGAGATTGAAACCGTAAGACGGTGATAAAACAAACAGGATTTATGTGATTTCTTCATGACCAGAACTGGGAGAAGAAAGATGTTTTTACAGAGCAATAATACATAACAAAACATGGAGACTAAGAAAGATTCAAATCATAAAAGCAAACATGCAAGAAATTGGTAGAATATAAGTGACAATTTAATAATAGAGTGAACAATAAAAGCACTCCAGCAATGCAAAGAATGAAACCTCACCTCGCAGGAGTAGTTTGTACCAGCTTGAAGATTCTGCAGACGGAAGGTGTGGTGCGTGTTGTTGACACTGAAATCCTAAATTAAAAATGACAATTTAGTAGAATCTTTCATTTAAAAAAACCCAATAATGTCTTAAAAATAAAAACTCACTGGTTTAATACTTGTATAATTTCGCTGGCCGCCTCCAAAACATGAAGAAAAATACTGATGTATTTGAAAGTTTTCTGGAGCAAGGTTAAACGTCACAATAACATCTCGTTTCTCCTGATGGACTTTCACGTATGTCGGATACCAGTCTAAGATGATTGACGAGAAACGATGAGAAATAAAACTTCTTTGGCAAACGCTCAAAGGACTCAGAAACTGACACTCACCTTTCTTACATTTCTCAAAGCCCATTTTCTCAGGGCATGCTGCAAAAAGTGACAGTTTTTAATTGAATAACTCATGGGATTGTCTAAAAAAACAGTGAAACGACAAGAGCTGTCAACATTTTGCTTGAATGTGGAACATGATGACTTCTTACTGTGTGTGAGGAAGCGTTTCTCCTCATAGAACTGGTTCCACTGCTCCGGAACGGGTAGAGCCATGACTGTCACAACATACTCGCTGTCCAGAAACAGGCGGGTGAAGGGATCTGAAGAGTACACCTAAAAAAAACACCCAAAAATTAAGTTACTAGACATTTTACTCAACAATAATCTGTATTTGATGGCGGGTGTATACAGTGCACAGCTTACAGAAGAAAACCTTTAGTTTTTAGTCTTTATTGTTAACATTTTCTATGAGATACTACAAAATACTCCCCCAAATCTGGGCCATTGCTTACAATCAATATTTGTTTATTTGCACACAGAAATTCATTTATTCAAATTCAAAAATTCATTTATTCAAGCACGTGTTGAAAAGCACGTGCTCCCTAGGGATGCCACAATACTCGGTTTTCGGTACGTGATACTTGTGAACCGCGCTTTTTTTTCCTGTATGTATTATTATTAGTTGACCCATATAAACTATCAAATATCCAATCAATGAACTGCTCCTTTGAGTAAATATCCAATCAGTGAGTGGTAAAGTTAGAGGAGGGCAGGACTTCTGGTGTTTTGCTCAGCCAGCGAAGGAATTGTCAGCGCTATGAGGAGACGCCGTCAGGTTTTTTGCTGGCTTTGCATACAAATACGACAAAGATGGAAAAAAAATGGTAAACAAAAATGTCTCGGTTGCCAGCAATGTTTTGTCTATGGGATGTAACTATGGGAAAGGCGAACAAAGTGCTCATTTGCACCATCTTCAGAGCTCTAGGTACCCGTAGCTTCTGTCTGCCTTAAATACCTTTCTTCCTGTGCTAATGCGCTCATGCCCACCGTGCTACAATTGTTCATTTTGTTTTTATTTAAAGTGATTTTTTGTAGATGTGTCTTTATGTCTGATTAAGAAAAATAAAGTGAATTCTATCAAAACACCCGTTAATTTCTGTTCGTTTGATCCATACAAAGAAATGATTACAAAGAAAACAATAATTTGCAAAGCCATCAGAACTGAACTGAAAACCATGGTTAAAAACCGCGGCATGTACTGAACTTTGAGCTTTTTGTACCATTGCATCCCTATTACAGGGAAACTACAGGCTTAGGAGAAAAGCAACACTTAAGACGACAAAATTGTAATGAACAGGTGAATCTAACGATTCATTTAAGATGAGTCCAGCAGACCGGGGACAATAAAAGAGCATTACTTAACAAAGAAAAAAAACACTTCCCATTTCATGCTGTCAGCAATGGCTCCCTATGGACGAAAAATGTCACAAAATCTGAGAATAATTTCTTTATACAAAAAGTAAGAGCTACAAGAAAATCAAGTTTAACGTATCACTCAAAATACTGTAGGAAAAGTGATCCAAAATTTTTGGAAACCATCTAATATGAGACGCCCAGAAGAGAACATCTCGACAGGAGCTACTTCTGATGAGGTTTGAGTAGAGAGCCAAACTGGAGGGAGTGTTTCCCATGACACCATATGGCGCACACTGCAGAGGAGTGGCATGCATGGGTATCATCCATGAAGGAAACCTCTCATAAAGTTCATGCACAAAAAACATGCCTAGAATTTGCTCAGGCCCATGCTGAAAAAGACACTTGTGGGACATTACTCTGGAGTGATCAGACAAAGATCACTGAACTAGTGATTTCAAAACCAAAAAAAAAAATCCTTGTGCCTACAGTGAAAAATGGTAGTGGCAGTGTCATTATGTGGGGCTGTAGGAGTGCTGCTGGTGTTGGGGAGCTGCTCAACAATGTTCTGCTCGATACTGAAGGAGAAAATGTTGCCGTGCATCGTGCACTTTTCCAAAAAACAACGATCCCAAACACACGTCTAAAGCTACTGCTGCATTTCTGCAGAATAACAAGGTGAAGGTGAAGGAAGAATCTCCTGATTTGAACCCAATCCGAGCATCGCTCCAGAATCCAGGATCTAAAAGTGGTTGTTCTTAAAGAATGGTATGGAATATGACAGATGCTGCATTTGTTCATTTCATGCCTCAAAGACTTGGTGCTGTCCTTAAAAATCACGGTGCTCTACAAAATTCTACATGTAGTGGTTTATTAATTTTTGCTCCAACTGAAGATTTGGTGATGGAATTTGATTATTAACCTTAATTTCATGTTACGGAGATAAATAAGTGTTCAAAAGTTTGGAAATTGCTCTTTTGGTCATTGATAACATTCATTTTCAACATACCCCCTGAGAGTGAGCAGGGGTGAGGGTCACATTGCTCCCCAGAAGAAAGAGCTGGCAGAACATCTGAGATCCACCGAGAACCTGGAGGGTTACTTGAAATCCACGTAAGAATGCAATACCTGTTTGTATGACAAAAAAATAGCCGAAAACATAAATCGATTGATGAAAAACCTTAATGGCAAAGTGCATGAAAGTGAAGATGGGCAGATTAAAGCCGTAAAATGATGAAATACAGATTTATTTGAATTTTTTTATGAACTGGACAGAGAAACTGAAACGTGTTTTTATACAGCAATAGTTTATTGATATATTGGTGAATGCTATGGATATATGTCCAGCCTCCCTCTTTGTTACAGTAGACCATGGTTGACCACATGATCAACCAAAGTGCCTCGAATCTTATCAGAGATTACTATCCTTGGCCTTCCTCGTCCTCCCACTCTTACTCTCACTCCTCTGGCACTCCATTTTGCCCTTTTATGCCAAAGTTCTGATTGCTAATTGTAAAATTGAGTGATTGTTTGCCCTTGTGATGTGTCATTTGAATGGCAGTGTGTTCCTTGTGAAAACAAGTTTTGAATAAAGTGTGTTTTTGAAAGCAGGAATTGTAGTTTAGCAGAATTGGTTCAGGGATTGGGGAAATGCGTTACATGTTGTGGTCACTGTTTTCAAGTAACAGAAATTGTGTGTAAATAATTGAGAAAAACTGTAAAATGTGCAATTTATAACTAGACTACAAATAATCGGGAGTGTGGCTGCATGTATTGACGACTGGATGTTTTTTTTACCATACTGGCTCGGGGTCCATGAGACTGTAACAGCATCATGCGCTGGATCTCCGCTGGTTTCAAACTGGACCTTAACGTTGTCAGGTGGGTGAACATAATGCTGACAGATGTCTGGGTTTTCCTTTCCTAGAAAAAACTGACACGGCCAAGGAATGCAGCCTGGCCAAGGATAAAAGTCATCATTAACGGCAATAATAGAGGCAATAAAAATCCTGACTTGTTGGTAATCACCTGCGATTTATCTAATTACTGTTTACCAGTAAAGTTAAATTCAGATGTTGGCAGAATTCCTGAGCCCTAAACAGGTCTTAAAACATAAATAATCAAAAGAATGCTACCAGGTGCAAACCTAAAACCTTAAAAACAAGCAATATAAATTTGAGAGAGGTGGGGGGCATAGAGGGAGGGGAAAGAGACAGAGAGGTGAGGGGAGAGAGAAAAAGAGAAAGGGGGAGAGTGAAAGAGAAAGGAGATAAACAAGGAGAGAGAGAGTGGGGGGAGAGAGAAAAGAGAGGAAAGAGAGAAGAGAGTTTTTGTGTGTGAGAAAGGGCGGGAGAAAAGGGGTAAGAGAGAGAGGAGAGAGGGGAGGGAGAAAAAGAGAGGTGAGATAAGCAGGGAGAGAGAGGGAAAGAGGGAGAAAGAGAAAGCGGGAGAGCGAAGAGAGGGGGAAAAGAGAGAGGAGAGCAAAAGAGAGAGAGAGAACGAGAGGAAAGAGACAGAGAACAATATAAATTGAGGGAGAGATGGGGGACAGAGAAATAAAGAGGGGAAAGAGAGAGCTGGGAGAGAGGAAAGAGACAGGGAGGAGAGTGAAAACGAGAGAAGATTGTGCGTGTGTGTTTGAGAGAGAGGGAGAGAGAAGAAGGATGGAGAAAGAGAGGGGAGGAAAAACAGGGGGACAGAGGGAAAAAGAGGGGGAGAAAGAGAGAAAGAAAGTGAGGAAAGAGACAGGGATTGAAAGCGAGAGGAGATTGCATGCACGTGTGTGTGAGAGGGAGAATTAGAGAGAAGAAAGGATGGAGAAAGAGGAGAAAAATAGGGGGAAAGAGGGAGAGAAAGAGAGAAAGAAAGAGAGGAAAGAGACAGGGAGATGAGAAAGAATGGAAAAAGAGAGAGAGAGAAAGAAAGTGAGGAAAGAGACAGGGAGGAGAGCCAGGAAAGAAATAGGAGAGTGAAAAGAGAGGATAGTGTGTGCGTGCGTGTGCGTGCGTGTGTGTGCGTGTGTGTGATGGAGTCACTGGACAATTCAATCCACTTATAACCAAATAATAATAGTTTGGTGGAACCAGAAGCCAAATATCTGACAGTGATTCCTTGAACATCTGCAAAAGCTTGAATACAAATTACTGGAAGAGCATGGAATAAATCTATTAAACTGAGAATAATAATCCGAAATCACGCACTCTGACAATTCATGCTGTGAAAGTGCTCATAAGCAGTCCGAAAGCCTCGTCCTTGGCATTCTTTCTTACAGTGAAAACGTATTTATTGCTCTGAAACTCAAACGCAATCCACTCTTTTGCGTATGGATCTTACACAGGGGCTTCTGTTCATGAGTGCACAAAACCTTTTTTTGACTAAAATGTGCTTTAGATCCTTCATACCAGTCCACCTTTAGAAAATGGCTTAGTATATATTAATATATTTCTCCCTTTGTCTTAAGAATGCTATAAATATCTATATAATTCAAACAAAACACCATTTTAGTGAGTTGCTTTCTTGTTTTGGCTCATAAAATAAACGTAAATGTAACATTTCTGCTGTAGTTTGTGTGTGTTTGAGCAACATAAATTGATGCAAGCAGCAATCAAAGGGCTCGAGCACCTCCGGCGCTCTCAGTGGCCAGTTTGTTACACTGCGGCCAATCGTTATTTCAATTACCAAACAATACAGGCAAATTAACAAATAAAAACTACATCATAACAACTCAGCAGGTGGCGCTATGACTGGAATCATTTCGGCCAATATTCTTCACACATACAAAAGTTAATATAGTAATGTTACCTGCAGCTTTTACTGTGGCCACTTGGCGGTGCTATAACCGAAAGTTTACATTGTAGATGTGTTCAGACATTGACTGTTAACATAATCTTTGAAATAGCACTTTTGAAGAGGAGTATTAAATGGCACCAAAAAAAGGTTCCCCTATGATTACGAGACAAAGAACCAAATTTAGTTCTATATAAAGCCCTTTTTTGAGTGTTTAGTAAACAAAACAAGTTGTCCAATTTTAATGGCTACAATGCACAATATCTTTTTTTTTTCAACACAAACTAAATCACAACTTGATATATTCATGCAAATACAAAAATATATAATTAACATTAAATATTATTTAATATATATATATATATATATATATATTTTTTAGGGAATTTACGAAGAAAAACAATCAATTTTATCATTTCACACTGAATTTCTCATTCTGAGTAAACGAATAGTACTGTATTCACAACATTGATACTATTATTTATGATTAATAATCATTATTAAAATAATAATTACTTACTTCCAAAAAGATTTGTTGCATTTTTCTCCACCTCATCTGCATGGATTCTGCAATATTCACATTTCTGGTCTCCCTGAAACACATAGCTCACTTTAAAAAAAAGCTTTGCAGACTTCCTGATGTTTTTTTGTGAAATTTTCCTGCATCTTTATATTTTTAATGAAGCTTTAATGAAAAGAAAACAAGATTTTCACATAATGTTCTCCATTGATGCTAAAATACAATTACCGGTACGTCTGAGAAAAAAAAAATCCTCATGTGAGAAACCAGAAAAACCAGTTGAGGGAATGGGCGTACAAAAGTGTCTTACAGAAGCACGGGCTGTAAACAAAGAAAAAGATCCTAAAATGACCTCAGATCCTTGTGCAAGAACAGGTTCAATCTGCCATTATTTGGTATTTTCTGCAAAAGTTTAAAGCCAATTCAGAGAAATAAGTATTTGACCCACTCCTGATTTTAAATATTTCGTCTCAGATAAACAAATGATGAAATTATGGGTTTATTTGGATTGATTTGTTGTTAACTGCTTCAGATGTAGAAAAATCCAGTTTAAAAAGGTTTTAACTGATAAACAGAATGATTTTGGTTCCCGGAACTCTTTTCTATAGATGACTAGCTGAGATTAACAGAGCCTATTGAACTGAGTAGTAAAATAACGCCAGGTGTTTTTAAATAAATACTATTAAAAGCAAGGAATAATAAAGCATCTGCTTGAATGTAAAAAAAAATACAGTTATTCTCACAAGTAAACATTTTTGCTTTCTTTTTCTGACAATTGGGGTTGGCTCAAGTCATTTGTTGTCAAACAACTGTGTTTACTCTTTTAAATCATAATGACAACATAAACTTTTTCCTGATCAAAAGATTACGTGTATTTTGTATTTCCCCTTTTAACATCAATAACCGGCTGAAGTCTCTTGAGGTAGTTGTTGATGAGGTTCTTGTTTGGTAAAGCAGCACATTCTTCGATGCAAAAAGCCTCCATATGAGATACCACTCCAGAATCTTCACTTTGACTTGGCCTTGTGTTTTGGGTCATTGTCATGTTGGAATGTCCAGGATCGTTTTATGCAGCAGCTTCCAGGCTGATGATCCACCTTCACCTCCAGTATCCTTTGATAACATGCTGCATTTATCTTCCCATTATTTTTGACCAGGTTTCCTGCGCCCTTGGAGATCAACACATCCGCAAAACATCAGCGACCCACTTCAATGCTTCACAATGTAATGTACTAATTACTCCAAATTTAAAGTTTACGTTTGTGGCAAAAAAAGTCCCATTGCTCCAAATACCTTTGCTCCAGAAGTTTTGAACTGGTCTCTGAGCTTTTGGAGTATTGTAAGCAGCAACTTTGTTGCATTTGCGTGCTAATGGCTCCTTGAAACAAATTTTTTCAGAGAGTTATTTGTGGGATTTTCTTTGTTCCCATTAAAATTTTTCTGGCAGTTGTAGCAGAAATCTCTGCTTGTTTCAACAGAATTCTCAACTTTCCGCTTCCTAACCAGAGTTTGAACACTGTTCATTGGCAGTCCCAATTCAGAAATGTCAGCGCATCACTGGATGAAAGAGACAAGCGTCTATCCGGAGCCAGAAACTCCAAAACCTTGGCACAAACATTTGTTCCAAGGATACAGTTCGAGGTCAGGATGGTGATCTTTACCAGCCGCTCAAACCCTTTTGAGTTTTTGTGTGCGCTAACTTAGTTGAACTTGGATTTTTACAAGTTTATAGGAGTTATTATTTGTTATGTTACTGTAGTTTGTCATGTAAGTCGCAAGGCTTTTATTTTGAAGGTCTTGTAGAAACGTAAGTGACTTTGAAGTTCGCATTTTTTTTAAAAACACTCAGTACGAACGCTATTTCTCCTGTTTTAAATAAAACTATTTCAACCTACTCTTCAGAAAGCAATGACTGTGACTGTTGTGCGGTTTTATGTTTATGTCTCGAATACACAAGTTTGGTAACTTTTATGACGTTTGAATGTTGTAACTAAATGAACGTGTTCTGTTGATTGCATGACGTTATCGCGATAACCGACGATTTCAGTTTTGTAGTAGGATTTCTGTTTTCTTCAGTTTTACTCCAATTCGATGTTGCCAAGAAAAATAAATTAGCAAGAGTGCTCGTCTTCCTGGCTCTTGAAAAGGAGTTTGGCTTGCTGTTAAGTTTATGCTTAACGCTGTACAGCACGACACGCATAGACAGGACAGTACATTGTGCATGTTATCGGGCCAAAATCCCCAGGGTGTGTAAACTTTTGATCAGGTTCATTGGGAAAGTTTCTGATTTAAAAAGAGTAAACACAGTTTGTCAATAAACATCTTCACCCAACCACTAACTATGAGAGGGGATCATCATTCATATTTTCTGAAAAATATGCCACTTATGAGCGCAACTGCAAGACAAAAAAATCATAATTGAGAAAATCAAGATTGGGGTAATTTAAAAAAAAAAACATGTAAGCGCCCTGTTAAAACATCTTGTTTCATGTGGATTTTGATTTTAAATAATAAAGTCCTCCTGTCCATCATCGCCTTGATTTAATGTGGTTTGTTGTTGCTTCATTAATCTGAGATCATAACTACATTACTGCATTAGTTGATTTCTTGGGGAGCGCCCATTCCCTGGAAAACGAGACTGGCATTAGAGCCAGAAATTAAGATGCTGTACACATTTGTTTACATATTGGTTATCAAAGAGTGATCCATTTTACAGATCACTGCTTGTGTTTGGCTTTTTTCACAAGTACAAAGAGAAGGGCAGAGGTCTCAGCTGTAAAAACTGAGAACGCTCCTGGAAGCAGAAAACCATGTTGATTCGTCCAGTTCCCCCTGCTGCAGACACGTTAGGATCCAGCCATAAAGGCATGTGCATTGCATCAGCGCCTCATTGGGTTTTCAATTGCATCGTGTTGATTTTTGTTGGGAAAAGTTTTGGTGGATGGATGGATTTGTTTTTCCATGGAGCGATTGAATAGAAATTTACTCCAAGCACCACTAACCTTACACTTTAGCATCCCTAAAAGTGGAAGCACATTCTGAATTTTATTTAATGATAATCTCTGTTAAAGTCAGTGAATCATGTGTTGAATTTTTCTGCTGGACGATAAAAGCAGAAGAATCTAAATCTGTATTTGTGGTGACTGGTCGTAATCTCAGATACACTCGATGATGTTGAGTTCAGGGCTCGGTAGATGCCGTACCATCACTTCCAGTACTTCTTGCATGACTTTGACTGTGTGTTTGGGGCTGTTGTCCTGCTTCAAATTAAATTTGGGGTTCAATCATACTCCTCCTTAAAGGTATTGCATGAGACTGAGAAGAAACTGTTCTTGCAGTTTTCATGTGCGTAGGCAATGTGAAATTTCGACTACTTCAATAATTAATTTTCCAAGCCGCTTATTCCCTTTAGGGGTCACGGGGGTCTGCCGGTGCCTATCTCCAGCTCACATCGGGCGAGAGGCAGGGGTACACCCTGGACAGGTCACCAGTCCATCACAAGGCCACATTCACACCTAAGGGGAATTAAGATTATTTAATTAACCTGCCGCATGTTTTTGGGATTGTGGGGGAGACTGGAGTACCGGGAGGAAACCCACGCAAGCACAGGGAGAACATGCAAACTCCTTCCAGCTAGGTCACCGACGAGCCTCAAACCAGCAACCTTCTAACTGGAAGACCACAGCGCTATCCACTGTGCCGTCCAATTTCGACTTAAGTATCTCAATATTTCAACTTTTAATTTAAACTTTTTAGCTCAAAATGTTGACTTTTTTATCACAAAATTAAAAATTTTATATCAAAATATCATCTTTTTATCTAAAAATGTTGACGTTATCACAAAATTTTATATCAAAATGTCCTTTTTATCTCAAAATTTCGACTTTTTATCTAAAAATGTTGACTATCACAAAATTTCAAAACTTTATATTAAAATGTCATCTTTTTGTCTTAAAATTTCGACTTTTTAATCTAAAAATATTGACTTTTTTTATCACAAAATTTTAAAACTTTATATTAAAATGTCATCTTTTTGTCTCAAAATTTCGAATTTTTATCTAAAAATGTTGACTTTTTTATAACAAAACTTTAAATCAAATTGTCATCTTTTTATCTAAAAATGTTGACTTTTTCTTAACACAAAATTTTATATCAAAATATCATCTTTTTATCAAAAATGTTGACGTTATCACAAAATTTTATAATAAAATGTCATTTTTATCTCAAAATTTCGACTTTTTATCTAAAAATGTTGACTTTTTTATCACAAAATTTCAAAACTTTATATTAAAATGTCATCTTTTTGTCTCAAAATTTCGACTTTTTAATCTAAAAATGTTGACTTTTTTTATCACAAAATTTTAAAACTTTATATCAAAATGTCATCTTTTTGTCTCAAAATTTCGACTTTTTAATCTAAAAATGTTGACTTTTTTTATCACAAAATTTTAAAACTTTATATCAAAATGTCATCTTTTTGTCTCAAAATTTCGACTTTTTAATCTAAAAATGTTGACTTTTTATCACAAAATTTCAAAACTTTATATAAAAAATGTCATCTTTTTGTCTCAAAATTTCGACTTTTTAATCTAAAAATGTTGACTTTTTTATCACTAAATTTCAAAACTTTATATCAAAATGTCATCTTTTTGTCTCAAAATTTCGACTTTTTATCTAAAAATGTTGATTTTTTTTATATCACAAATTTTTTACCTCTCAAAATTTCGACTTTTTATCTAAAAATGTTGACTTTTTATCACAAAATTAAGAATTAATATAAAAATGTCATCTTTTTAGTTAAAAATTTTCAAAATGTCAAATTTTGAAGTAATTTTTTACCTGTCGGAAATGGTCTTTCATACTTTTAATCCTGACCAGGTTGTGCATAAACCCTCAGTCAGCATGGTATTTTTAAGGGAGTAGTAGCAGTGTAAGTTGTGTATTTCAACCTTTTATGCAGATGCTTCACAGAAAGAGTATCCTTTATAGATTACTTCCTAAATGAATATGTTGTGTGGCACAGAGCGGTAAAATAATGCCGGAAAATACAGAACAAAGCGATGTGTTTTTTTTTTAAATAAAAAGAATAAAATACAAAGAATAACTAAGATTTTGTTAAAATACAAAAAGCATCTGTGCATTTGATAAAAAAAAAATCAATTATATGTTTCGGTTCCTTGTAAAGAATCTTGAGAGCATAAGCATTTTTAGATACTTTTAGGTATCTTTTAGGTAACAGCACATTTAGATAATTAAAGCCAGCTTAAAAGGCAAATATTATTTACAGTGCAGACAAATTGAGGTAGTCACCCTGTGATAAAAAAAAACACGTGGAGGTCATGAGTGCACATGTGGCAATCCCCCCTTTTTAAGAGATCCTATGGAGACTGGATTTTGACCATCTTTTTTCCACATATATAGGCGCTAAAGGCTGTCTCCTAGAATAGAAATGATGTAGTGATTCTGCAAATACTGTATTATTTATTTAAAGATCTATCAATAAAGAAGCAGTTGTAATACACATTAATTTTGCCATTCATCCTCCATGCAGACACTCATTATAGCACCGGTCCCTTTGACGAATAAACTGTTTTCTGACATATCAGTCCAGAGCACCTGCTGCCATTTTTCTGCACCTAGTTCCTATGTTTTTGTGCGAGTTGAGTCTTGGTCCCTTATTGTCTTTTTGTCTGTAACTGTTTCTTGAAGACCACTTCTGGCCAGACTTCTCCAGACAGTAGATGAGTGTACTTGCATCCCACTGGTTTCTGCCAGTTCTGAGCTGAGAGACCTGCGAGACATCTTCCGCCGCACAAGTTTTCTTGGCAGACAACTACGTTTACAATCCTCAAAGACCTCGAGCAGCACATCTTGAAACCCCAGTCTTAGTTGAAATCTTTATCTGGGAGAGACCTTGTTGATGCTGTAGACCTTGTGTCTTGTGGCTGTGCTCAGTCTCGCCATGACAAGAAAGCTTTCTAGAACTCACTTTTTAGTTTTAAACCTCCTACACAGCTGTTTCTGTTTCAGCTAATGACTGGGTTTCAACATATGTGTGGTACATATTTATCAATTTAAATTATATATATATATATATATATATATCCGCCTATATTTGTATGATTATCATTCTTTTTCAGTAACAATTTAACTTTTAAACCTGTACACATTTATAACATATTTGGAAAAATAACTTGCTATTTTTATCTGTTTATCTTTATCTGTTTGTGTGCCTTTCATGAAGATCGTATAGATTTCTACTTGAGATTCTTTTATGATTCTTTTACGTTTTTATGAAGCAAAAAACCAACACAAGCACATATTTCAAGTTGTTAAATATAAGAATATTTATTGAACAAACTTCCATCAGTAATTTTACAGAGCTTAAAAATAGTTTATAATATACATTTTGAATTGAATACTTGGATAAATAAACAAATATGTAGGCCATCAAGCAAAAAGTATAAATAATTTATCATATATATATTTATTTATTTAACAAAAGAAACAAAAATAATTTTTAAACCCTTTCAAATGCAAACAATGAACAGTATTTTTAATGTACAAACACAAAAAAGCAAAAGGTCAGTCTCTAGATGGAACTTAAGCGCTGATGTATCCATCTCACCCTTGTTTGCATCCCCGAAAATGATTATGCCCTTTTAAAAAAGCATAAAAAGCAGCGGTATGATTCAGTGTGTATTCACCATAATTTGACAAATTTCACACCATTTTCACGCCAATATTGGTTGTTTTTATTTTTTGAAGAAATAAAAAAAAATGTATTAATAAATGTGCCGTTATATATATATTTTTTTTCTTGGGACATTTAAAAAAAGTCTAATTAAATTTTTTGGGGGAAAAAGTTCACCGTTATGTGGATTTGGATATATATATATTTTTCATTTTTACTAGATTTATTTTATCCTTTTTTGACAATTAAAAATCTAATATTAAAAAAAATTTTCATTAAAAACGTTAATCGTTTTTTAGTTTCTGAAATACAAAAAAAACCCCTATTTTAAATAACTTTCATTTTCAATAGAATTTTTTTACATTTATAAAATGTTCATTTATGAAAAAACATCTAATTTCGTAAAAAAATTCACTGTAATATGAATTTCGAATTTTTTCATTTTTAAATAAAAATCTGAAAAGTTCACTGTAACAAAAACATCTTTGTTCAAGAAAACACATTTTCAGGTAAAGCACAAACATTGAGTCTTAGTAAAACATCACCATTCCATGCTCATCCAAGCTTTTCAATGAAAAACTCAAAACATATAGAACATCGGCTCAAAATTTTAAACTTGAAGCTAATTTCAAAGCTATACAACAATGATGAATTAACTTCGAGTCAAAGAAAAGTGCACTTACCCGACGAACGCATTCTATTGTGCAATCCTGCGGTTTATAAGAACTCTGTTCACCTCGACTGTTCACAAACAAGCAAAGCAGCAGCTCCAGGGTTACTACGAGCGGCAACATTCCGTTTCTTTCACCTGCACTCATCTGAGACAGGGTCGCTCGTCTAAAGCTCTTAAATAAGTTGTGATGACTTGTAAAAAAGCATAAAGAAAGGGAGGGAGGAGGAGGAGGGAGGCAAGAGTTAAGCACGACAGCAGCTGAGGGAGTGGTGGCCTGGGGCAAATGTGTAGGCGCAGAAGCTGTCCAAACCAATCAAACTCACCTTGAGGTATGCCAAACCTGATTTACAATTTCAAAGCTGCTCTTTTGGTAAATAAAACCAGACCATTTTTTCAGATTAACGTACACAATAACTCACTCAACCGCGCATTATTGCTACGCCGGCCCCCCCAATGTCCAACAATAACATCCTGCATCTGTCCAAATACAAAAAGGTTCCACAAAACGACCGCGGGAGACCAATGTCATGTGGTTTTACACGAGCACTGATCCTGGAGCAGCACTGGTTTGCTCCAGGAACCTACAAATCTTTCAGAATGAGAACTTGTAAAGCGCTGCATACGACATACATCACTGTAGTGAAAACAAACGCAAAATTACTTAATGAACAATTTATTTTTCCAAGAGAAATCCATTAATTACAATCACGTCACCAGCTCAAATTAAACGTAGCTTCGGGAAAAAGACAATGTTCACACAGTCTGCATCTACGTATCCCCTATATGCAATGACATGTACATAAAACAGTTAAAGATGCCAGCTGTAGATGAAGCTTTCTGCCCGCCAGGATCAATAAAATACAATACGCACAGGTTCCTCAATTCCACACATCTCATCGTTGTGGCATCTCACCGAATCTGTGAGAAGCAACACAGGAGAGCTTGTAAACATCGAATCAAATTAAAGTCAGGAGTGCTCTAAAATACAGCCAACGTCTTGTTTCAATCGTTAAATACGTGTGAGAACATAAAAATTGTGTGAATGTTTTTCCCCAAGCGAATAAAGAAGCGATTGAAGTAAACTTACAGTGGGAAAAATCACATTCTCTATCCTGAGAAATATTAATTTAACTTAATTTAAACTCATTTTATTTACTGAACACTTAAAGTCAGACTTTTTATTTAAGACTGACTAAACATTACATAATAAAACAATATTTTTTTAAGCATTAGAGGAGTGATGTATGGATCTGAATCAGGTTGTAATGAGCTTTCATTTAAATAATTAATAATACAAATAAAATATGAATATTTATTTTTAATATTAATCCCAGCAGACCCACCCCTCTTTTTGAGCATTGGTCCGTTAAAGGCATACCCCCCAAAAAACTGGCTGTAACTCTCACATTTTATGGATTAAATCAGTAGTTCTCAAAGTGGCCCGCCAGGGGGAGCGCATAGACATTGCAGGGGGGGGGGGGGGCACCTTCTTTTAAAGGTTTAAAGGGGGGCTCGAGAACAGCTGTATTAAATTCATATCCTTGGATTCATTGAAAATGAAACTCTTTCTAGTTTATCAGGAAAAAGTAAGGAACTGGATCCTTAAACAAAACTAAAGTTATAGATTCACAAACTGTGTAGAAATTATCCTCGCCTAATTTTTTTTATTATTTTAAAATACAAATCAATACCACTCAATAAAAAAATATTTTTAAAGAAAATGCAAACAATTTAAAAAAAAAAAAACCCACACATTGACATGTGCTCTCATTGAGCGGCCAGGTCTTGTTTACTGGCTTGCTGATTGGCCAATCCTGGTCACAGACTTCTAAAGGTGGTGTCAAAATGTTCAGGAGACTCTAGTGAATCGAAACATACCATGCTTGTCGGGTCTACCTTAAAAAAACTAAAAAAAAAAAAAAATAGCTGACTTTTTTCTTTCGTAGCGAACGTAAAGTGAATAGTTGTGCTTTTATGTCTTTTTCACGTGGTAAACATGTTTTTGGAGTACTAACTTTGATGCATTCTGTTCGTTGGACTGTTAAAAGTACAATGGTATAAGACACTCGATGATTCAGTGACTGTGTATCTGTAGAGACATCATAAAAGGTAGGCATCGCCATTTTGCTTTGTTAAGACTCTTTACACAGATTGACTAACTGTTGTCACTGTGGTGTGTTAAACCTATAATGCTTTATAACGCCTGAAACATGAGAAATTCAGCTTTCAAATGATACATAGTTTGTCAAATTTTGCTTAAAAATAGCGGGTGCAATTATGCAACCTTTCTGCAAGTGTCGATTTCCAGGTGTTAAGGGGTTAAAAATAACATATTAATAATAAAATGTTCAAAAGTCAGTACTGTGCATAAAAATAAAATACAACAGGAAATTGAGATACTTCCATCACTCTCTCTCTCTCTCTCTCTCTCTCTCAGTACAGGACGTTTACCAGGAAAAATTAAAAAAAAAAAATTGTCGACAAATATTTTTGTTGTTGAGTAGTCGTTTAATGTCATGTGACCTAATGTAAGGGTCACGTGTCGCGATTTGAGCGCTAAGTTGCTGTAGCGTTTGAGTGTAATGCAGCTCTCCTGAATGCTACTGCGGTAGAAGAAAATCAGCGCGAATTATGATGGAGTGAATCCGAACGAGTAAGGTTTGCGAAAGTTTTACTAAACTTAACCAAAAATGCTGTCGTGTGCAATACATGCGAGGCGGAACTTGCTTTTCACGGGAGCACAACGTGAATGTTGGAGCACTTAAAGAAGAAGCATCCCTCTGCGTGAACGCGCATCCAATCACGTGACTGCACAGACTAAACCAGTTATAAAATAACTCGAGTAAATAAAATGTTTACTCGTGAAGACGTTTTGATTTTTATTTTGCTTATATGCCGCGTAGATGTCAAATTTACTTGTAACACATTGTTCAACTATAAATATTGTTTAAAAAGTTTAAAAGAATGCAATCGCCTAAAACAAGTTGTTACAGCAGTGAATATTGAAATAATTTATGAATGTACAGCATTATACAAACTTTAGAGGTTTATATTTTATTTGCGTATTCATTACAATAATTAACATTTAACGTAAAAAGAAGGATAAACAAAGTAAAAAAATTGTTGATATAAAATAGAAAGCTATATAAATCCATTCACATTATGGGAAAAAAACTTGTTCCACAATGGGGAAAGTTCATTTTAACAGCTTTAAGAGTCAAAAATAGAAATAAAATGGAGACACACACCAAAGCATTTCTTTCTCACACCATTCATTATCTTATGGTGATTCTAAAATTATCTTTATTTGTTTCTTACATTTTGAAATGTTGCCAGATTTTCTAAGAATTATTAGATTATCACCCTCCAAATATCTAGTTTCATAACTGTGTATTTCCCTGGGATATTTCTTTTGAAGAACTAAAACGAGTGGTAAACCAACAATTGTTAAACTTTCTTTTTGTCTGTAATGCAGCTGATTATTTATTTTTTTCTATTAAATTAGAACAAAACATGTAAACAATGCTTAGAGAGCACTTCTGTGTAATTTGAGTGTAACAGAATCAGCAAACTTAAAGAGAATGATCTGTTTAGTTGTCTCATTAAAACAACTATTTCAAAAGATGAAGTGATTTTCTTATTTTATTTATTAGTTACAATATTTGTAACTCATTATTTTAACTAGTTGAAAAAGCAGAATAATCGATCTAATCGGTCTAATAATCGATAGATTAATCGATTACCAAAATAATCGTTTGTTGCAGCCCTAATGCTCAAGATTCATTCAGTTACTCGGGAGGATTAAAAACAATGTAGGTACTTGGGCCTAGGTCCGTGGGTGAACAAGGACTGAGAGGAGATCATCGTGACTGCAGTTTCACCGTTAAATACCCAGCGTCAAAACATTCAACACAGAAAAACTCGATGACTGCAGGTACTCACAGTGTATTTATCCCATTTCTTTTCTGGATCGTAAGGCTCCCAGCGGCTGGCAGGGAAGATGTGTTTGTTTTTCTCATACCAGCTCCTTAGAACAACCTTTCCTGCATGAGACTGAAGAAAGACAGTTTTCACAAGTCAAATCAAGGGTCCGTGGTCTCTATCATGTTTACATCGTCCAAGGTCCTTATTCGACACAAATCTTGATACACCGTATTAAAACGGACGTCCACATAATAATAATTGTCTTGCAAAATTGGTGTTTTTAAAGTATGATTTGATTGGTTGTCAAAGGAAGAATATTTAGTTGCTATGGGAGAGCGATGCCAATATGGTGATATTAACCAATAGGATTGGGAGATGTCATGCAGTTTGTGCAAAACAATGGACATCGTCCCAATCACCAACTTAGATTTGAGCATTGCTGACTGACAAATGGTGAAGCAGCATTATTAGCGGTTATGCTAACCAACCCAGCATTGTACAAAACACCTGAAAGACACCATTAGAAAGAAAAAAATTCCTTATTTCAAACCCCTACATTATTTACGTGAAATAGATCGAAACTTTGTTCATTACCTTTACCTCACGCAAACAGCACAAGAGCTCGTTAGCATACACTGGCACAGAACTGCGTGAAGCGTGTAGTTATTTCTACATGTTTCAGGTGGATTCATACCTACACAGATCTCTTCGATGCACCTTGTGTCCCTTTCCAGCCCAGGCGACAAACAGAACACTCGTAATTCTCATTTGAAGAACTTCATGCTGTTCTATTTGACTTGCGACTGGTGGCCATTATACACTACATTACCCATGATTCCCAAAACATTTTGCTGCAAAATCATACTCAAGCATGCAAACAGAAACTCAAAAAAACTCAGCTGTAAAACGATAATTCCCAACAAAGTGTTGCTGCTTTGGCGGGGGAGGGGTGGGGCAATGGATTATGAGGCATCATCCATTGACCCAACCCTATTTACCAATCCACATGTCTCTATGATTTTCCTTAGCTACGACAGAGTTTTAGAATATTTGGTTGCTAGGGTAAACCGTTTGGTTGCCAGGGAGCTGGGGTCAGGGACATACTGTAATATTCGCCCTAACACTAAGTTATTTAAACCAACCCCTGTGTCTATCATTTATTAAAGCTGACACAGAGTTCAGAAAATTTGGTTGCTAGGGTAAACAGTCTGGTTGACAGGGAGCTGTCAGTTGTCAGAAATATTTGTAGCATGGCACTATGAATAACAGAAATAAACCCCTGACTTCTCTATTATGTTTAAGAAGACTTTTTCACTGCAGTTTCCCATTTATTTTTAATAGCTATTATAAGTCAATGGTAAAAATGAACCCTTTCTAGAGCGTTCAAATACTTGTGTTCTTCTTCTAGGTCAACAAAGTATTGATGCGATGATACTTCCTGCCTGAAGATGGCGTTTGTGGTACAACAGATGCACTTCACATATCATCAAAAAAAATGAAGCAAAAAGTAAAAAATGCTGTTTCTAAATGGAAAACCGATGGCATGCAAAAGGACTGTGAAGAATTGTCTGATTCTGTGAAGAAGGACTGTGAAGAAACCATGACCATTCCTGAGATGTAAATATACGGGCAGCCTGGGGTTTTTTTAAATACATTTTCACGCAGCAGATTACAAGAATAACATCTAACTTCCTGCCCTGTTTAACACACATACGATGGAAATACCTGAAAAAGAAAAACATTCTTTTCCTAAACACACAGAGTAGCCTTCAGCAAACTCATGCCCCAGTGAAAGGCTCTGCCAAACAAATTAATGCGTGCTTTGGAAACCAGCCCAGTACAATACTAATCCTGATTGTCTGTTTTCTGTATCTTACCTGATTCCTCTCCCATTGAGTTTTCCACCTGATATGAATAGTTCCGTTGAAATGTACCGTCATATAAAAACCACAGTCGTCCAGTTTAATCCCGACAAATTTGACATGTTTTCACAAGTTATGGCCAAAATCGAAAAACCTGTCGAAGATCACCTTACCTCATCTTTCTCAACAGTGGCATCGTTCACAAGCCGAATATCATCGTGCACATCGAAATTGAACAGAGGCCCTGCGGAGAAAGCAAGAAGAAGCTTTAAAACAATTGAAAAGTAAATTTCAATGAAAACTTCAGGTGAGGAAAGAAACACTTACCGCTCTTGCCTCTCGCTTTGGTCACAATGAAATCGTAAAAACTGTGGTGCTGCAAAAAAAAGCAAGTTTTCTGTCAGTAAGAGGTGTGTTCGGGGGATGATAAATGTGTTTTTATTGCTGTCTGTCACTTTGAACGAGGAAACAAAATGTCTGTCACTTTGAACATCTATAAAATGTCCAAGATTGCTTGGGAAAACAAATGTGCCTGTCATTTTAACCCTTTATGACACACCATAAAACCAAGTCCGCCAGAGCATACTTCACTTTTTTAACTGCTGTGGTGCCATTTTTTGGAGTATTTTAATTTGCCATAGATCAATATAACCCTTATATCCTAGATTTTAATAATATATATGGAGTTAGGTAAATTTTAACGGAAGAAAGTGTAAAAACAACATTAAACCACAAAAAAAATAAACATAGTTTTTTTTCTCCACTTTTTTTTTCTAAATACAGGCATTTCATAGCTTTATCGCTCAAAATTGTAAATGTAATAAAGTTGCACAAAACGCTTTTGAACCACAGTAAATTTATTCTGAGTTAATTCATTGTTTAGTTTTTGAGATACACTCAAATTTAAAACGTAAGACAAAAAAATGAAAAACAATCAAAATGCAAATTGAAAAAAAAATGTTTCTAAGACGCTTCTGATAATAGATAGCCTTATATTAGACAAAACTTATTAATATACAGAGCAATAAATAACAATAAATGAAAATTGATTTTTGCTGTGGTGAAACTTTAGAAGAAGACTACAAAATCAGGCATAAATATATAAATAAATATATAATAATATTAAATCCAAAACTAGTTACTATTCAAGCTTTTCACCCCTGTGAGGCTTTTTTTTTTTAAAAGTCCCGGGAAGATGACGTCACGCCGTGATTCGTGGGTAACTGCAGGAATTAATCACGTTTACAGTGTGATGATGAAATATTCTTCATAGGAAGAGCTGTTAACACCCGCGGTGTGGATTATAATGTTTTTATTGTGTACGCTTTTTATAACTTTTTTGCGACTTTTACTGGAAAGAAATGTTTCTACATACTTTTCTCGTGGGAAAAAATGAGGCATGTTCCAAATATCATATGCAAGTCTAATTCATTCTGTTTTATTTGCAAAAAAATTATCGTTTTATCTTATGTGGGTCCAGTTTTACTGGCTTTTAAAAATTGATATGCATATGGGATCGCCGGCACTCCTGTAGGTCGTAAGGGATAAAAAGTTCCTTGTTATCTTAGATTTAACCATCAAAAAAAAAGCAAAGAAAGCAAAAGTGCTCACTGTTCTGCAAAGGTGGAAATTGTGCAGGGAAAATGCAAAGCTCGCTAAAATATTCAAAAGGCTCTATCTATATCAGGGGTGTCAAACATCCCGCGGGATGATTTTGAAGACAGAGAGAGCAACGAATTCACTGTAAATAGCTTTTACAAAAGTAGCATTTTAATTGATGTAATAAAGAGCTAATGAATTGTTTTTACTAAGAAATCAACCTTTCGTACCACCGCATTATAGCAGTGTGTTAAAATGACAGGTCTATTTTTTCTCGCGGAAGGGAGTAGTGCGGTTGCCTTTTTGCACCTCTGCTATAATAATATTGACGTGTTTGACAAGCCAGACTTTAACGTATCCACGTTAAGTGACCAATCGTTCTGCAGTGAGCAAGAACAGTAACAACCTCGAACCAACAACCTTCTAGCTGGAAGGCCACAGTGCTACCCACTGCGCCACCGTGCCGCCTACTAAAGCTAATTCTTGTCTTAAATCAGATTAAGGCAGATTTTGTATGGAAAATAAAACCGTAAATCAGCAGATTCTGTAGAAAAGTTTATTTTTTGTTGTCTTTAAACTAGTGTAATGTCCCTTAAAAAAACACTGTTTAGTTTTGAAGTTAAACTGAAGGGGTGCAAAGAGTTTCAATGTAAAACAAAAAGTTTATTCACATTAGAAATTGAGGGAAAAAATTTAAACATTTTTGTGGAAATATTTGTTCATCATAATGTTTCAGAATCTGGCTCTTTGCAAACAAACAAAACAAACAAATAAAACTATTAATAGTAATAATAAAATGTATTACAGAATGAGGGGCGGCACTGTGGCTTGATTTATCTGGTCAAACCCCCAGAATCTCAAATTGTGGCACACAAGGTGAAATGAGTTTGACACCCCTGGTTTAACGCATAAACACCAAACGTGGTATATGTTGTGACAACTATGAACTAAGATTACAAGTGACGTTTTAGTGCAGTGCCCTCTAATGGTTCAGAGATATTAAAAAAAATATTTAGGTACACATTTCCCGTAAACTGTAAAAACATAGACGACGTGACACCGGCTACCACCAATGGGCAAATATGCCGCAATTTCTGAGCTGGCTTCGGATGCTGCCATTGACTGGTGCACACGCAACTTTCTGATAAGGATGAGACGGTCATGGTTTCAGAGCTCCGCCTCGAGCCTGACTCTCTTTATAGTCTGTTATATACAACTTATTTTATAATTATTAACAAGAATTTGAGAACGACTTCTCTGTATTTGATCGTTGACAGTGTAAATGATCTTTCTCATGACGTGATGGCAGTAAGTCAGATCTGTTCAGAACGGCAGACAATCATAGCTGTCAATCACATGGTCCCGTCTAGTATTTAGTGGAAAACTGAAAATCCCCCAAGCGTTTCGTACTAAAATCTCAACTCATTTAGAAGATGCCAAGTCGTATTTTAACCATGTCGGAAATTTTGGATATTGGTTATTTTATGTGAAATTCCCTTTATTATGAGGATGCATCAACATAAAGTACTCAACAAAAATCTTGGCCCCATCACCTTATAGTCAACCAATATAAATGTCGTTTAGATTATAACTTTTGCTCGCTTAAGCTTATTGTCAACATCCTCTCTTGCTTTTTTCCTTGGGTCTAGCCAAGAACATAAATACCAACTTTACCATAGTTGACTGAACTTCCTGTCTGCCATATTACTTTAGGTTGAAAACTTACTTTTTTAAGTATTTGTCAGATTTTCACCAAATTCAAATAAGAGTTACAGAAAATTGTACTTTTGTGCCAAGTTGATTCTGAAGCTTATCTCGGCAACCAGTTGACAAATGGGCACCAAACTTGGTGTATGCTGTCACAGCCATGACCTAAGATAACGTGTAAAGTTTCGGTGCAGTGCCCTCTAGTGGCCTAGAGATACAAAGAAATATATATCTCCTAACCCTTTCGTACTGAACTAATTTAGAGCAATAAGCCAAGTCGTGTAATTTTGGGAATTGGTTATTTTGATTCATGTCAAACTTCCGTTTATTATGAGGATGCATTAACTTAAAATTAGAATCGCCATAATCTGGAGGAATTTTGTCACCGCCACCTTACAGTCAATGGCATTTAGATTAAAACTTTTGCTCGCTTAAGCTTATCAATATCCTCTCTTGCTTTTTTCCCTTGGTCTAGCCAAGCACATAAAATGTCAATTTTACCACAGTTGACTGAACTTCCTGTCTGCTGTATTGAAACATTTTTAACCCAATCCAAGAGAATTTTTCTGATTTTCACTAAATTCAAATAAGAGTTATGAATTTCAAGCCAATGGAAACTATAGTTTTCATTCAATGCCACGGTGAATTCTGTGGCTTCGTGCCTAGTAGATTTGACACCATTTGACATAAGTACCCAACACTGACCCCAAACCCTCTTAATGTGAAAGTTTCTAATATTTTTCTAGCTGTAAAACCATTTGAACATAACTAGTTCATGTCTGACTTGCCACAGTTATATTACCAACCAAAATTTAGGGTGATAGATGAAAAAATTGTTCTGAACTAGGGATGCCACAATACCCTGTCTCATACCAAACCAAACTAATTCAGAGAGACTCTTATTTTCTTTTAAATGTTCATGTGATCTATACAAAGGATGATTTAAAAAAATATATTATTTGCCAAGTGATCAGAACCGAAAGGAAACCGTGGTTAAAAACCGAGGTACGTACCGAATCGTGAGATTTATCAACCGTTGTATCCCTAGACTGACCAGAACTTCAGTGAAAATTATGTATTATTTACCAGTTATAATTGCAGTTAAAACAAAATGCAAACATCTCTTGAATTGAAAAATAGCATAGAATTATACAATGTCTTAAAATTAGGCATTTATCAAAATTTCTACTTTTAAGAGCCTTTCTTGCTTTTTTGTTTTATAAACCTGCACAAATAGGTTTCCATACAATTGCTATCGGTGCTCAAAGGCAGTTTAAATTGAAGCTACATTACTTACATGAGGAATAATCAAATCCTCTTTGATGTACATGAGATGCTCCACTCCAGCAGATCTGTGGCACACAATTATAAACGGATTATTACAGAGCCGCAGACACGAGCTAATTCAACAATCTTCAATTTGGGAGGCAATCACCTAAGCTCACTGAAATCTTTTCTCAGAACATCCATGGCCTTCTGGAGAAACTGCTGAATCGTGTTGCCTTTCTTCATCTGCATGATCAAATGGATTCATATTAAGAAAATAGCATTTTGCTGTGTAGAAACATACTGGGGTCAACATAACATAACATGTTTGGATTGGATCATTTCAGGTTTCCAGGGTAGGAGACAGCACCTTGACAGTTTTCCTGTGTCCTGATCCATCCCAGTAGCTGAATGTGATTTCGATTTCTTCACCTAAAAACATTCAGAGATGTACATTGTTACAGATGGCTTTTATAAGAATACTCTTCAAAAAAAAAAAAAAAAAAAGAATCCTTAGATCTTACTTTTGATCTTCTCTTGTTTCCCTTCCCACTCCTGCCTCAGTTCTTCTCTTAAACGGTTTTCTTCCTCCTTGAACAGCAAAAAAACAGTGTTTTGCCTTTAACATATTATTTTAAAGGAACTCGTTTTCTAAACACATATTCGCTGCCAACTGTGACTTTTAGAGCACATACTGGTTGGCAGATAGATGTGAGAAAGTGCATTAACTCATAAGTAAACAGGAATCCTACAGTTTCATTCAATACATTTTCAGGGCATAATCAAATATCTAATGGTAATCTAAATTTCTTTCATATGTTTAAAATGTAAACCAAACTGAAACTATATTTTAACGATATTTTAATCATTACAGTACATAAAGCTGCAAAAAAGTTAAACTTCAATAACTAAACCAACCAAAAAAATGTTAACTTCTCCAAGGAAATCTGATGCTATCCTGAAACTCCTGCTGTAATGTAATTCTAATATACCACCTAACATTAGCACTCGAGAAAGAGAGAATGTTGCATAAAATACCTCTTGTTTAGGCTTAGAATGATTTCTATTCCTGAGTGTGTTAATGCACACATGAAAGTTTATCTGAATTTGAGGCACAATGTGTTTGGCTGTTACAACAGAACAAAGGCTAAAAGCAGTTTGCTAAGTTCAATGTGTTTGAAACTGCCGTTGCGGTTCAGTGGACGGTCATACGACATTCAAACACAATAATTTTGAACTTTCTTATCCAATTAGTGATTGATATCATTTTTTTTACCAGAATTGCCCCAAATTGAGCATTGGATTATCCTGTTTATGCCATGGTCATTTGGAAACACAAAAATGTTTAAATTATTATTATTATGTATGGCTAAATGCAAATTATTTTAGTCATTTGCAGACGACAACACACAAAAAAGTGCCTGTGGATCCCCTTAAGTGTTACACCAATGTTCATACATTTACCAAAGCCCATAATTTTAGTTTTAACAGCGTTTGATACGTTTAATTTATATTGTGTAATTTTGTTAGCATATAGCTCGAACATGTAGGAAAACAATGTTAACGTTTGCGCTAATCACATGTGACACAATCGACATTTATGTTCAAGATTACAAATATCAATTTTAAATATGGTTTATTGACACGAAGAAGCTGATAATGCTGGGACTGTGATGGAATGTGTTTTATCGCCTCCCACTTTTATAAAAATGGGAGATTTCGGTTGTTGTGCGCCTTCGTATTGAAGCCTTACCCTAGAGAGGACGCATCTGTCTAAATCCACAAATCCAGTCCAATTTCCCAGCAGATTGTGGAACATCAAAAATCCCCAATCAAGTTGATTTACCACCTATCATAGTGCGGTGTTCCCCGCAGCATAGTACGGTAAAATGGCAAGAGGAGTGTATTGATACACAATAGTGAATAAACTGACTTGGACTAACTGTGCGGTTGTTTGAAATTAATCAACACCTGCCAGCCAATCAGAATCGAGAATTTAGACAGACCGTGGCATAAAAAAATATTAAGAGTTGGGGTGTGTAAACTTTTAATCAGGGTTATTAAAAAGAGTATATATAGTTGTTTGACAATAAATGGCTTCACCCAGCCACTAACGATGAGCGGGAAAAAGTTTTTGTGTCATCATTCATATTTTCAGAAAGAACGTAAAAAAATAAACCAAAGATATCCCAGAAATCAAAGAATGTTGCCAGAGTAAGTAACCTTATGAACACAACTGTACACACCAGAGCTCAGTTGTTGTGCAGTTGGTTCTCGGATAATTACTGTAGTTAATTTCTGGTGTGTCATTGCTTTAAGTGCAAATACCCCAGTGTTGAACTGAACAGTGAACAGTAACCATCATGAAGATGCAGTATTGTGGAACGTTTTTATTGTTTAACAGCAGGAGGCCACGTTCTTCTGAGTGAGTAGCTGAAATCTACAGGTTAAGCAGATATTAGATGTTTAAAGAAACCTACAAGTGAAAAATCCCCAACCTAAAAAGTTCCTAAATTCCCGAGCATTCCTCAGACAACCTGTAAAAAGTTTTTATACCAAAAACAAGAATTTCAGGAACAGCACTGATGTGGATCCAAACCTACATTGAACAATACACTGAAAAAGTTGTCAATGGAACTATTTACTCACTTTTAGTGACCATATCTTCTGGCCACACACAAAACCTCTGTGGAAATCTGTCAGATCTAAAGATTCCCATTTTTGTTACGCCTCATTGAAAACTGTCAGTGAGTGCAATCATTTCATCAAAATAATAATCCACGAGATTGAGGATAAACATAGAGCCTTTTGAAGAAGGCAGATGCATCAGTGTGTGCTGACTGACATCTCTGCATTTTTCTACACGAGAAACAGCCCAAAGGCAGCTCAAGATGATGCATTAGAACTAAAAATACTTTCTGAAAAACTTAAATCCTAATAGAGCTCAATTCAAAAGCATGCTCTTATATAATGCCAAATTATCAGTGTTTTAAGGGGGTTTTAAGACATATTACGTTAGCTTAAATGCATCTCGAGCTACAGCCACCAAAGTTTGCCAAGACATCCAAACTGGTCTGACTTGTTTGCTATACATTTTCAGACCAGTACCACTAAAGGAATTCTTGGAAATCGCTGAGAATGCTGGGAAATTTTCCATTGACTTAACATAGGGTCAAACTTTGTAAAATTGTAACTCAAACTGAGAACCTCACAGAAGCTTCAAAGTGACCACGCTTGTGGAGGTTTCAGGATGAAACATTCTTTTGTTTTTTTAAGATTTGCCAACTGCCTTTATTGATATACAACGCACCAACCTCTATACCACGGGGCCGCACAAGATGAAACAGGCTCCATAGCAACGAAGCTGTAAACCCTAGCAACCAATTAACAGATTTGGTAAATAATACAAAAATGGGGTTTGGTTTATATTATAAATAGTAGAGCTGTGATCGGGCCTAAAAAGTTATACCCAGCCCGAGCCCGAGACAATTTAGCCAGACTAGAAACCAAGGCTGTTTACTGGCTTATATAATCAAGCATGATATAATTCAAATGAACTGAACGAGGTGGAGGCCAAAGAACTACTCCGCCAAGTGTAATACAATAGAATAGTTTAAGCCATGATCACTTGCTAAAGTAAACATAATAAAGTTATTATTAATATCTGTGCTCAATACAAGGGTGAAACGATCTGGTCAGTGAACCCATAAAATGAGGATAACCGGAAAAATAGTGGATTACCTGAACTGACGCCACTATGATAATAATACATACATGAATTTTTTAAACGAGAAACCGAAAAACTGCGGTTCACAAGCACATAACTATGACTTCCAAATAGTTAAAGGTAAAGTGCCATTATCAGTCGGATACTTGGTTTAATACCTAACCGTTCTGTGCACCCTCCTCCATTCGGTATACAACCGAGTATCCGATTAATAAATGGCACTTTACATTTAACTATTCGGAAACAAAAAGGTAAGACACCATTGTTTGTTTCACACAGGCTTTCTTCTCTAACTTGCGCTACAGAGCAGCACATTTAAACTTTATACACGTAATTTACTCTAAACTTTATTACGACACATTACTGGTAATCCACACGTTTCGCTTGATTGAAAACTGATTTTTGGTGTAATAATTATCAACGCTTCAGCACCTTCTACCATTGTCTGTAAATGGGAGAGTGGAGAGCCAGGACCCGGAAGTGTAATGGCATCTGTGCGGCTAAATTTGTGTCTCTCAATCCAGCTTTATAAAGATATCAACAAATGTGCTCCACGAATCAGTATTGCATAGTAAATTACGGTACAGTGGTACCCCGAGTTACGAAATTTTCGAGATATGAAACGTCTTGCGGGAAATTTTTTGCTTTGAGATCCAAAGAAAAATTTGAGATACAAACATTTACAAGCTGTTCTGCTGTATTTTCCACTTGACGTCATGAAGGCACGCTGTGCTTCCGGGTTCTTGCTCTCCTATCTGCCAGTGCAAAAAGGGTCTGATGCGCTTCAAAACACTTCGAAATATTATGTATAGATTACCAATAATGTGCTATAACAAATGTTAGAGTCAAGGTGTTGTAAAAGAAATAACGTTTATAACGTGGAAAGTTCTGTTCTGTAACGCAAGTTAGAGAAACCCTGTGACGCGCTTTCAGAAGCGTCTCTCCATCTCACACGCTCGGTATTCTCTCCGCTTGTGCTTGAAACTGTGTTTGAGAATATTTTGAGAAAGTCAACTTTCATACGTGGTGCCGTAATGTTTTCTGCCATCAATTCCACCTCCTCCGACACATCGCCTCAATCACAAGGTAAGGTTTCACATTTGTGTACGTATTACGTATTTTGCTTGTGTTTTATTCAGTTTTATTATCATTTATTACATTAACAATGTGTAGATTTAAGGATTGAAGAAACATTACATGATTTTTCTCTGGTTTTCCATTTTTTTCATCTACTTATACTGTTGTTTCTGAGAGCCGTTGGACGGATTTAGGCGTTTCACATGAAAAAATTGCTTCGAGATACTAATTGTTTGACATGCGAAGGTCACCCTGGAACGGATTATGTTCCTATCTCGGGGTACCACTGTATATGACTTTGAAAATGATAAAATAACCCAGTAATTCAAGCTCAGCGAATCTGGAAAGTCTCGCTCTAAAGCCATGAGTACTATGGGATGGGTACCAGCGGATTGACATATTCTAAAGGTAATCTCCAGAGACGAGCCTGTTTCACCTCCACTGTGTCCATTCTCGAGTCTCTCGCAGCAATAAAAACATGGCCACGCACTGCAGAGGCCGAACCTGATCCGAGTCCGATCGTTGGTCACTTATAGTGACAGAGAGAGCATTATATTATTTCACTGACCCCTCCATTGCAACCGTAATGTTTTTTTTAGATATTTCAAATTGCCATGGGGACCGTTGTATGATGTCACTGACTCCTCCATAGCAAACACAAATTATACCTTGGCAATAACATAATAAAAATAAAATAAAATACTAACTCTAGCCATATAGTTAGTGATTATTCAAATTTTTTTTTTATCTTTGACAGAAAATCCAAGTTAATGTGCTCAGAGTTACTGTGCTCCGTAGCGTATAGTGTAGGTTTAGTTCACACCTCCAAACTGATTTTCTTTATCAAATAAAACCTGACTTCAATTAGCCTTTTTGAGGTGATTAAACAAAACAAAACGTAATTTCTTCAGGACACCTTGACTAAATTTTATTATGCCACTGTATTGGTAATCTACACATAATGTTCCACTTGAAGTAAAGTAGACTTAAATTGTTTTTGATGTAATAATGTTTAAAGTTTCTGCGCCTTCTACCGTTGTATGTCAATGGGTGAGAGGAGCACCGGACTTCGTAAAATGCTGCATGACGTCGTGACCTAACGATCAAATTCCCTCTGCTATTCTGAATGCCTTTTATACATGGAAGAATGTTGAGAAAAAAAGTTTTCCTGCAGTACACGAGAAAAGATGACAGGTATTTTATAATCTGAGTGGTCCACTAGTAGCGTCAGTTTTTTAACCATAGCCCAGAATTATTGAGAACTCTGTTTAATCTTTGTAATGATAAGCTCATAACAGAGCCTTCTTTGCTCATAAAATAATTAATAATGTTGGATTTTACACCCGTTTTGTGAGTGTCAAGTTCTTCATGGACTTTGACCAAACTGCCCAAACTTGAAAAAGGCCTTCACATCTGGAGAAGGAAAAAATTTATACTCATAGCTCTGAAATCCAACAAACCACGAAACAAAGAGCATCATTTGAAAGAGTCTCTTTCCTACCAGTGGTCCTCTCAAGCTGTGAGCTTTGGTCTCTCCTCTATTTACTGCTGGACTTCTTTGTACATTGTTTGCTTCCTTTTTACAGACCAAAACCCTCATGCTCTTTAATGAGACACCTGGTCACAGCAGAGGTGTCACATGGGCGCCATCAGCTCCTTCTTTTTTTTTTTTAATACATCCAGATTGGTTCAACAGTGAGTTCATGACAGGAATTAAAAGCTACTCTTACCTCTCTGTCCCGATCAGGCAGGAAACTGGTGTCCACGTCTGGGTTCTTGCCTAGTTTCTTCTTCTTTACTGGTAAGCCTGGGTAACAATGTAGTCACAATCAGAAACAATTGGAATACTACTGTTGAAAACAAGCTTTATTAACCGCCCTGTGAAATCAAACTTTTTATATATATATTTATTTAATATTTATTAATATAATAGAAAACCATGGATAACCACGAATTTAACAAAAATCTGTTTGGCTTTAAAACATCCTGTATCCGTTAGATGTAGCTCTCAACAAGTCTCAAGCATGTCTCCTGGGGAATAATAGTGATTCTCAAGCTCTTCCAGGTTCAATATGCTCTAATAAATATTTTTTGTGCTCATGCTTGATGTTTTTTTAGAACAACCCCAGTTTCTTTGTTGTTTTTACTAATATTTTTTTCAATACAACACACAATAATTCCACAACAGACCTGAAATTGTACAAAAAGCACAATTCCGAGTTCTAAATATTGTATTTTTTTTTCGAGTTTTTCGAAGACTTTAGACAAAATAAAAATTAATTTATCCAAAACAATGTGAAAACTGTACAAAAAAATCCCTTAACCTTGTGATTTTTGTGCCATTGTGCTTTGTTTTGTGTCAAAAAAGAGCCCTTATGGCAGGTTTTCTATCTGATTGTTAAGTTGTGACATCGCGTGGCGCTTCTGGGTCCTGCCTCTCTACTCTCCCATTGACATACAATGGTAGAAGGCATTGAAACTTTGATCATTTTTACACACTTTAAACCAGTGTTAAATAAAGCAAGATTATGTGTAGATTACCAATAAAGTACCATAATAAAATTTAGATTCAAGGTGTCCTAAAAAACACTAGTTTAAAACTGTTTATAAACTGGAAACTGCTCTTTGGAAACAAAAGTTAAAGGAAAGAGAACTTGAACGACAGAACAGCACCATTCCACTTTAAAAATGAAAAAAGCTAATAACCTTTTTGAAACTATACATTATATTTGGAGGGAAAATGAAAAAATAGGTGCTTAATTCAAATTCTTGCTTAATGTCCACACGCACTGGTGCGTGCAGGGACTTCTCAGGGTTTATCAAGTCATTGAGGTTAAATTAGTTAATGGCTTTTTGACTAAAGTAGTTTGTTCTAAATCCAATCAAAGCAGTAATTTCTTAAGAGTCTAATAATATTGATCTATTGATCAGTTTTTTAGGGTTTGCACACCGTATGTGTAATGCCTGGGAGGACAATTGTTTTATGTCAAAAAGTGCTAGAAAATTTGATCATGTCACACTTTAACAAACTCCTCCTACCGATTTTATCTGTTCATCTCCAACCTCCATCAGTCTAACCTTAAGGCATACGCATGCTAATGACTGAGCCAAGCAATGTCCGATTGGGTTCTAATTTTCCATGTGTGTTAACGGTTTATGTCTGAACAAATCTATGAAGAATTCCAGAGTGACCGTTATAGCGCCACTTAGTGGCAACATGGAATATCCTGTTTTATCTCAGAGTGAGTTTGAAGTACATGGTTTCAAAATACATTGGAGCGAGTTTCCTAAACTGACAGAAAGTCAGTTCTTTAGAATGTTTGTGTAAAATTTTGTACAATTCCAGGCCTTGCACTTTAAGTCCTTCTAGAGATTTCATGTGAAATCACTAAGAAACTCTGGCAGTCTCATCTAAAGGCAATGTAACGTTAAAAGTGACTGGCGGACTGCTGAATTTTGACGTTTCACCATGATCAGGACACCATGCTTGAACACATTGTTATAGCAACCTACATTATCAGTTATAGCAGATAAAAAAAGGGCAAAAACAGAACAATATTCAAGTTTTAACCAATTAATTAATTAGGCCCCGTTTTTCAAGTTTTACCGGATCTCGCCTGAATACATCTCGTAAATTAGGTCATAGTGCAACAAATTGGCCATGGGGTGATAGTGCCCGAGGGGTTCGGGCCCTTTTACCATTGCTTGCAGCTTTATTTATCTTTTTTTTTTTCTTTTCTTTTCTTTTGTCAATTCTCTTAAATGCTCTGTTAAATTTGAACAACTGTGCAATTTAACAAAGCGACTAATCATTTTCTCTCCAGCTGTATGTTTGGAACGTGAAATTACTTTTAAATAATTAAACAGCCATACATATTTCCTCTTCGATTTCCTCTTCTTCCTCTTCCTCTTCCTCATCCTCTCCTTCATCTGGATTAAATGACAAACTGGCAATCTTCCGTTTCTGCTCCTCCTTTCTTTTCTTCTCTTTCTGTTTCTCCAGTTTCCTACAGGACCAAACCGATTGAGGATCTTTAAACCGAGTTTTCCATAGCTGTTACTGGCGCTCTGCAGTTTTAAAGAAGCCACAAGGACATTAATACATTTGATTGTGTGTGTTTCTTAAACTGTACAGGAACTGAACACCTTTGAACGTGGCTAGTGTAACCCAAAACCAAGAAAAGCAAGAAGCCGGAATATGCAGCTATGACAGACAAAAAAAAAAAAAAAATTAAAGCCTTACAGCTGCAGCTCCTTGGACTGCTCTTTTTTAGCAAGCTGTTTTTCTCGTTCTTTGACCAAAGCTTCCTGCTTTGCTTTCATGTCATTCAGCGTCACCAGACCTGCAGAGAAAAGCATCCTCCAATCAGCCTATGACTTAAATGTAGGGGTGCTTTAACACCTCTAGTTCGTTCAATTTGGTCCAGATCAAGAGGAATGACTGATACATTGTTGCAATCGTCGATAGATTTGGTCGTCATTCGCACCACACTGATCGCTCTGGTCCACACTAGTTGAAAATACAGTCATGTGACATCATACGGGTCACTCATTGGTCACATAGGTCATCGTATGTGTTTCCTCCGACTGCTGATTGGTTAGGATGAACATGCACACGGATGTAAACAATGCCTGAAGACTACAACATGCTCAAAATGGACAGACGTAGCTATTTAATTTTGACCCTTGGCATCTTTTACTAAATAATTCATGTTAATCGCTTATGATGCATGTTGCAAAGGATGCTCGGATTACAAACTACTCAAAGCTTGACCGTGAGCTGCCATGAAAGACTCGGATCAGTAAACACACACGCGACCCATAATACCAGACACAAGAGAGTACGCTGGCTGTGTTCATTCAAAAAGCATGTTTTTGATTTTAGTACGGACCATAGTTCACTTATGCTCTAACCACAAACGAATAGCTTTAGAGTTCATTTGGATTCGTACCGAGACCCCTTTTAGCCCATCTACAGTTCAGGGAAAGCGAACTCTAGTTCAATTGAATCAAACTAAACAAGTCAGATGTGAAAGCACCCTAAATTAAAAACATAAAAGTATGCTTATTCGAACAGTGACTTCCGAGTATCTCAGGGTGCTTTCACGCTCAAATTGTTTAGTTTCATTCATTCAAAATAGAGTTTTTTTTTCCCATTTTCACACGGTTAGTTTGGGCAGGTGAGAAAGCATCAACGGAACTAAAAAACAGACCAACAGAGAACTAATAAAAGCCGTCGAAGACCTTCTTAAGGAGGTGGTCTCAGTATGGTTCCAAACAAATTCTAAAGTGGTGATAAAAGAATTGAACTCTGATCCGAACTAAAAACGGTAAAGGTTACAAAAACATGCTTTTTGAACTAATACAGCGTACACTAATACACCTTACTCACCTGCCCATGGCATTATGGGTTCATTACGGGTTGCAGCTTTTATTATGGCAGCTTGCGGTTAAACTTAAGATAAGATAATTCTTTATTAATCCCGAAGAAAATTATTTTTCCAGTGACTGAGTTAAAAAAATATATATATAAATATAAATATAAATATACATATACAAAGAAGAAATTTTGAAAAATTTCATGAGCATTTGACCGTTTCTTTGAGTAAAACTATCGTTATATCACATACATAGGCTACAGAAATGTAAAAGTTCCTCATAGCATTAGCAACCTGAACCTGAATATTACTGAGGTGCAGTATAATACATGTAGCATAATACTACTACTACTAAAATTATTAAAAAATTTATTGGTGCTGCTAGATTGAGACTACTAATTCTTTATTAGTTTATAAAACTTCAGGTTGCTATTACATTTATTTTTTTGTTATTTGTTGCTACTTGCTGTTTGCTTATTCAAGTTTTACAATTGTTTACAGAATGCTGCTGGGAGCTCCCTGCACTTTTTATGTCATATTGTTATTATTAATATTGATGTTATTTAATATTGTTGTTATTATTATCAGTTCTCAGAAATAAAGATATGTTTGAAAGTTCTTGTCAGAGCTCTTGTTATTATTAATTATGACAAATTTCATTTCTACACCAGACACATATCGGTTTAAAATACCGTTTATCGGTGCATCTGTAATAATCGGTATCGGCCCTGAAAAACACATATCGGTCGACCCCTAGTTTGAAGTTCAAAAGTGTTGTGCACCCACGTATGATATTTTGGCAGCAAACAAAGGGGAAGTCATCCTGATATCGGCACTAAAAATCAGCAGCACTCATCAACTGACCCTTACCTAAACATGGGCCCCAGAAAAACCTTTATTTGTTCTCTAGTAAAAATCAAGCTGCGGCATCTGTCCATTTTGAGCATGCTGTTCCAGTCTTCAGGAGTTGTTAGCTTCGTGTGTGTTCATTCTAACCAATCGAAAAGCATCGAGGAAACACGTATGATGACACATGTGACCAATGAGTGGCCCGCATGATGTCACATGGCTGGGTTTTCAACTAGTGCGGACCAGAGCGATCAGTCTGGTGTGAAAGACAACCAAATCTGCAGATGATTGCACCAATGTATCAGTTGCTCCTCTTGATCCAGACTAGAGTTGTGAAAGCAACCCTTAATCTTACTGAGAAGAATTTGCTCTTTAATCTTAACAAAAATCAGAAAGTTATGTAACTTTTTTCACTCACCAACTGTACTGGACTTGAGCTCCTGCTCCACAGCATCATAGTGAGCAGAGAACTTCTTATCAATGTTGGCCTTCACCATATTGTCCTGAAAAAGTCAAGGTAGTTTGAACAATGTTAGAGTGGCCTTCTCACATTAGATGTTTTCAGATACAAAGGATTTAATGCTGTAAACAAAGCAATTCTTCCATCTACACCTGCACACAGTTTCTGGAGGAACTTTGCTGGTAGGTTGTTCCAAACATCTCGGAGAGGTAAATACAGATCTTGCGTAGATTTAGCTCTTTCACATCCTTTTGTATCCTCATGCAATCGCAAACACTCTCTGTGCAGGTTATGCATCACTTCCCCTACTTCTTTAGGGTCATTGTCCTGCTCACATTAGTTCTTTTTTGCATGATCTGTTAGCTTTAGCAACTACAGTGTTTAATGTAATGAAGTTCTGTTTTCTGTTATACTTTCTTAAACCAGGCTTCCAGAGTCTTCTGTAATGGGTTATGATTAATATTTTCTAAATTACCTAGCTGAAGGCAGTTTATTCATTATTGTGGTAGACAGTGATATACAAAAAAAGTTTGGATTATGGGGAGAGCTGAGAGAGCTCCTGTGCATGTCTCTCTCTCTGAGGGCCAGAGTGAAAAAGGGAAAATCCTCTTTCCGTATTCGGTAAAGCAACGGTTGCGATATAACTTCATGTTCCATCTCAGATTCTAAATGTGCTTTTCTATTACAGCTAAATTCTGACTCATCAGTTTAGTGAGTCAGTTTACTGCATCCCAGTGGGTTTTAACCTTCGTGTAACATTGATAATCTGCAGCTGTCTGAAAATCACATTTTGCAAATGTTTCAATAGAGTGCCATATTCATAGGTTGACGCAAATTTTGCCATAGTTACTCAACCAGAGCGACTCCTACCTAGAGAAATGAAAACGAACTGAATAACTGTCATTATTTTTATTAGTAATAGTTGCAAATAAATAAAAGAAAATAATTGGTTTTTAAAAATGAACACTAATAATTATATTTATCGGAAAAGATACTTAACCATGTGCGACTAGTGGAAACTGAGATTACAAACAAAATGGCCACTGGAGAATTATGACACCTTCTCCAGCTCTATTACAAGGTATGCTTTTTGAAAGTGGAAAACAAAAATCAACTATTTTTTTATTTTTATTATTTCTAAAATATGTTTGTTTACAGAATTTTATTACCCTATTTAAACTTTTGCAAGAGCTCTATTTATTGTTCTAGAGTAAATCTGAAGACCTCTAGAGTTTTCCAGCATAAAACTAATGACCTCTTGGAAATGTTTATGATGGGTGAGAAAGTGAACCGTGAGTTTTGAGACCTAAACAATTTACAAAGAACGATTCATTCGATTTAGTTATTATGTTCAATTAAGATTTATGCTCAGTGGGGGAAATACTAAGACGGACTGAATAGTTATTGTGCTTATATTGTGTGTTTACAGTGTGTAACGTTGGTTTTAACTCGCCTCTGCGATCTTCTGTTTGAGCTGCTCGAGATGTTCTCGCTCCCTTTCTCTCTTCTTCATCAGCTGCATCGCTCTCCCGGCTTCGCTCGCCGCTCCTTTATACTGCGCCATTGCAGCTCTTTATCAGTTAATTGGGACAAATTAAAAAATGCACGAATAATAATAATAATTTTCTCGAGAATTCTGTCAATAAACAAACGGGGGGGAACTTCTCGACGGGAGCAAGGGTTTGTGGGTAACTGTTTCCGGATATTTAGCCAGAACTTCATTACAAACTAAAAGTAGTTTACGTACTCTGTAGTTTGAATGTAAAAAGATAAAACATAAACAGATAAATTCGAAATTTGGTTTTATTTTGATATAGATTTCATAAAATAATAAAATGTTGACTTTGTATTACAGAAACGTGAGTGATTTGTAAAAAATAAATAGATTTTAAAATAATTTTTTGTCATTGATTAATTACGTTTTTTCATGACAGTCAAAACTAAATCATATCAACGAATAAGGATTTATTCCAGAAATTCGACTGGCGAACAAACGAGGACTTTTAACCTACGAATCTTGTTGCGAGAAATATCGAGTTCTCTGACATAGATTCGCAGTTCTGGATTTAGTGAGGGATAATTTGTTTGGAGATGCAAGCGAGGATGTCCACTTTTGGCTTTTTGCTCATATTTATGTGGCTTTCCCAAAGCCAGGGCCTTTATTTTCATATAGGGGAGACAGAGAAGAAATGCTTTATTGAAGAAATCCCAGATGAAACCATGGTGATCGGTACGTCCATTGTCAAATCTGTTCTCTGTGATCGGTTAGCTTTGTCGGTTACGTTAGCTTACTTTTCCAATGGGATTTTTCAGTTTTACTGTTCACTCTTTATCTTTATTCAGAAGCTTAGCGAGAAAGGCCTGGTCTAATATTATACATACGTTTTCTTTGAATGGTTTTTAAATATAAGTACGAATAAAAGCGGGACTCTCTCTATAGCAGCACTGTCACGGATGTGGAGGGTGCAGCATCCTGGCGTGACAGGTGCAGCAGGTTTCTTAAGGCACTGCAGGTGGATTAGGCTTTTGTTTATAGTAATCAGTAAAAGAGTACAATAGCAGGAAAATATATAATTTTTAAATAAATATCAAATCATTATAGAAAAAAATACAGAATTATTTAAGATTTGGGAAGCTGTTAAAACTGTAAACAAAATTTTAGAAGTCTTAATAGTTAATAGATTTACAAATGGCAAAGTTAACAAACAAATGAAAATGTAATCAATATTTGGTGCTACTACCTTTGGCTTTCGTACCAGTATCAGTTCTTACACATGCACAAAGCCAGCGATCAACCAATTTTACAAAGAGGTGCTAATGGTCATCAATTTCACATGTAGATTGAAACCCATTAATGAACTGAAATAGAAGCAGTTGTGTAGGAGGCTCAAAAATAGGCAAGGAACAGCCAAACCTTGCTACACAGCTGAGTCTGAGATTGGGCACAGCAATATGGTAGTGATGGTAGTTACACTGCATCAACAAGGTCTCTCCCAGGCGTTGAGGATCATAGATGCAGTTGTCATCCCAGGACACACATCAAGCCAAAGCAAACAGAAGATGACCAGCAGTGTCATCAGCTCAGAGCTGGGATAAACTAGATGGACACATCTACTTAATCTACTGTCTGGAGAAATCTGACGTGGTCTCAAGTATACACAAAAACAGGAACTTGGGTGCAGAAAAATAGCAGCAGTTGCTCTGGACTGTTGAGTCCAAAATTTGGTTGTAGAAGGAGGCAATGTGTCAAAAGGCTGGAGAGCAGTACAATAATGAGTGACTACAGGCAACAGTGAAGCACGGTGGACGTTCCTGTTAATGTTACATTTGATTTGAATATTAATGGTAATGTTAATACTGGTATGCTAAAGTGTCTTTTGCACTGCACAACACGGTTTAGTTCAGCGGCTACTCCACTGCATTGTGGCCATGGAACGACACCATTTCTGGAACTCGCTTTGAGGAGGTATGAGGACACCATTGCTCTGAGCTGACAGCTTTTTCTTGATTGGTCGAGCAAGCATGACATATATGTGCACTGATTGGTCCGAGAGAGTAATCATTGTTTGCTCCAATGAATCGTGTGAATACACAAAATCGGAGTTTGTTCCAGTCACTTGCAGCTTCTCACCAAATAACTCATCGTGGAAAGCAGTGTAAACCCAAGAGGCAAACACAACAGTCCTTTGGCGTGTTCAGAATCCATTGTTTTTTTCAGGATACTTCGTGATCTCATGTCGTACTCTTTATTACGTCATTGAAGGGGTGGCACAAAAACACTCAAACTCAACTATGCCGAAACTCTTTTTTTTCTCTGGTCTCCAAATAAAAGAACTATGGATCTGATCAACTAGTCTCAGAAGATAATAACCATTTTCTCGACAAGGAGTATGGGAAAGGAAAGTTTGTGGCTGGCTACATGATGGACAGCTGGGAGATGTGGCGCAATGGGTCCCTGTCAACTTTGTTCTTGAAGGATGAGAAGATATATACCTACTCTGAGCTTTGATAACCGTGGTTCTGCGGATCTCTTGTGTGGATATCAAAGGCGGTCAGTGTTCAAAACCACACTAAGCTGGCCGGATGGATTGGGATTGCGGTGGGCAAAGCTGTTGACATCATCAGTGAGCGACTCACGGCCATGCAATGGATGGTGTATAAAATGGAGTCACTAAATATCTGTGAACGTGACCGGTATTGGCCAAACCTCCCCCATCTCTTCAAGTTGGCCTTGGACAAGGCCATTGTTGGAGACTAAACAACTCTCCAGTGAGAACAAGATAAAGAGACACTCTCATTCCTTTTCATAGCCTTGCAAGCTCATGCGGTGTAAATGAGCAGGTCAGAGGCTAGGGCCGGAAGAATGGCAGCTTGTTGTTTTCATGCAGAATTTTCCACACCCCCCCCCCCCACCCCCATCCTGCAATGTTTTTTGTTAAGTACGTATTTGAGAAGGCTTTCCCCCCCTGATCTCACACTGCCGTCTGGTGGACCATCTGGGAGGGGCATTTTTTGAGCTAGCTACCACATTATACTCACATTTTCTGGTTTCCAAAATGCTACCTCTCAACATTGACCCTTTTCTATGGCAACAGTAACAGTAATGTGACAAATGAAAGGCTTCATTGATAATAATATAGTTTTATCTGTTGGAGACCAAATTATTTAATTTATGATTCCCTGGGCCCTCCACCACTGCTACGATCAGAGTATCAACAATGCGAGTTATGATTCAAATATGTGTCCACAGCAACAACATTGATTTCTTTCATGGATAGTAGCATACAGAGTTGTTTATCATTTATCTTAGACGTGAACCTCAATACTCAATGAATATCCAACAGAACTGGGAAATTCCCTTAGAGCACATGGTGCCCTTAGAGTATAGGACCCCTAGTCGGCTCTGAGCAATGCCTGAGCAAAATTAACAATAACAGCGACCTCATGTGTAAGATCGTTCTCAATGGGAATGTGTGATGATTTTTTTTTTTATATAAATAGGGAGATACAAAACTCAGCTGTGGGACAAGCAGTCGGGATCCTTTCTCCCCTCCACTCCTGGTTTAGGCATGCATGTGGAAATCAAAGATCCTGATGCCAAGGTGGCCTTTTAAACTCATTTTCTGTCTGTCATATTTTAACAATGTATATTTAATGTCAGTTTTACTGAAACATTGATGGAAGACTCTGTTTTATTTAAACTTTCTTTGTGGTCCTTCAGATCATCTTGTCTCGTCAGTACGGCTCAGATGGGAGATTTACCTTCACGTCACACACACCCGGCGAACATCAAATCTGCCTTCACTCGAACTCCACGAAGATGGCCTTGTTCTCTGGTGGAAAACTGGTATATATAAAACTAGTCAATATAATGTAAAGAAATGTGAAATAAGCGACAGTTTGAGCAATGTAGAGGCTAGTTTAACGCCGATAATAAATATATTTTCTTAATGTAACTTTTATGTCATGGTCTGAATCTTTCAGAGAGTTCATCTGGACATTCAGGTCGGGGAACATACCAACAATTACCCAGAGATCGCAGCTAAAGATAAGCTCACCGAGCTGCAGCTGAGGGTTCGACAGCTGCTGGATCAGGTGGAACAGATCCAGAAAGAACAGAACTACCAGCGTGTGAGTTCCTACTAGTCAAACTGTGCAATATCTATAAACTATAACAGAATGTTCTGAAGAGGGATCAGACGAATCGCAAAGTCCTTGTTTGCCATGAAAATTAACTTAATCCTGAAAAAACTTTACACCACATTTCACCGCTGTCATTAAAGGACCTTCTGAGATCATCGCTGGAGATCTTTACGTCAGGCTGATTGGGTTAGAATGGCAGACTTGATATGATAGAAGGAGGGTGATGTCTGAAATCATTGAGAAATGGATGCAGCTGTCAAGTTGCAAAAAAAATGGCTTCACCGGCAAAGATATTGTGCCTCTAAGATTGCACCTAAATTATAACAATTAATAAGATCATCAAGGTTCAATTCTAGTTAAAGCTTCAAGGCATCCAAGAAAGTCCAGTAAGCGGCAGGAACGTCTTACAGAGAGAATTCAGGTGCGAGTGCCACCAGTGCAGAGCTTGCTCAGGAATGGCAGCAGGCGGGTGTGAGTGCATCTGCACGTACAGTGAGGTAAAGAGTTTTGGAAGTTGGCCTGGTGTCAGGAAGGGCAGCAGAGAAGCCACTTCTCTCCCAAAAAAAAAAACAAAAACATCAGGGACAGATTGATCTTACTGTAAAAAGTATGGGGAATGGACTGCTGAGGACTGGGGCAAAGTCATGTTGTCCAGTGAAACCAATTGTTCCGATTGTTTGGGGCATTTGGAAAAAGGCGTATCCGGAGAAGAGAAGGGGAGCGCTAGCATACGTCATATGTACAGTATCCGGAGACCATTCCTGCGCTGGGTTGCTTCTCATCCAAGGGAGTGGTCTCACTCTCAATTTTGCCCAACAACACCAACTTCTTCCAACAAAACAACAATTTGGTGAAGAACAAGGCGATTTCCGGCACCGTGGCATAAGGCAAAAGTGGTAACTATGTGGATCGGGACCAAAACGGTGAAATATTGGGTCCATGACCTGGAAACACCCCAGATCTTAATCCCATTGAGAAATTGTGGTTAATCCTCAAGTGCCGGGTGGACCAACCAAACCCCACTAATTCTGACAATCTCCAAGAAGTGATAATGAAGGAATGGCTTGCTATCAGGCCGGATTTGGCCCAGAAGTTGATTGAGAGCATGCACCGCCGAATTGCAGAGGTCCATGACATTGGATAAATGCCACATAATTGTTGAAAAAAGCCTTTGAAATGTATGAAGTGCTTGTAATTATATTTCAGTATAAAGATCTAAAAGCAATTAAGCAGCAAATTTTGTAAAAACTAATATTTACGGCATTTTCAAAACTTTTGACCACAATTGTATTTTTATAAAGAGTTCATTATTAAAATCTTAAGCTTAATGAAACAAATCAGGTTTGTTTAATGAAGGATGGAGCAAACTGTGCATGGTGAAGACCCTGAAGAAAATTGAGTTTGAGTGTTGTAGAATATTGCTCCACCGTGTTCAAGGTTTTTATGATCTTCTGCGCAGTACCGAGAGGAGCGTTTCCGCATGACGAGCGAGAGCACAAACCAGCGTGTTCTGTGGTGGTCCATCGCTCAGACTGTCATCCTCCTCATCACCGGCATCTGGCAGATGAAGCATCTCAAGAGCTTCTTCGAGGCCAAGAAACTGGTTTGAAAAACGGACTACAGTCAACACAAGTACAACATTGATAGTGGTCTCCGTTTGTTTCTTCAACCAGATTCTATGAGCGTGAACTAAAAGCTCTGAACCTTGGACCCATTTACCATAGACATAAGTTCCTCAGATCTAGAATCTCATGTGTTGATGTTACTAAAGATTCATGAACATTGTGTGTAAACTACTGATCAATCCTTCAAGTGTTTTACGTTTTAATCTGTATATATTGAGGTATATTGATTATTTACTTTATATTTTGGCCTCTAACCCTAATTGAGCCAATGATTACTGAAAAAAAAACAAACGGTTCTGGGAGCTTTTTGTATTGTGTGATTTCTGCTATGACCAATTTTTAAACGAAATTCCAACAAATATACTGATGAACAGTGGTCTCTTTTATAAAATGGTGAATTCATACAAAAAGCCGCCAAAATGTGTAAACTTTTCAGATTTGGGGGCTTGAGTCGATATTAGGCAGAAGTGGCCCACCCTAGAAGCGAACTAAGCACCTGCTTAGGGCCCAGCCAAAACACAAACCAGCGTTTCAGTCATTTTGTCACAAAGCGCACTGCTGTCAAAAATAATATACTTTTTTTTTAATTGGTATGTGACAAGTCAAGTACAATAGATTACAGCAGTACTTATCAAACGTACAGCAGCGTTAAATGGCAGAGCAATGTAGCAACACAGTAGTAGAAGGAACAACAGACATAATAAAGAGAGACAAAAAAACAAAAAGAGGGAGTTCAAAGCATGTAGGAGTTCCTGGGCGTTTTTATTCCTCATAATAAAGAGAGATTTCTAAAACAATTTTAAACCATTCTTCTATCCAGTAAAATGGGGTTTTACATCTATGAATAAAGTGTTTAGCTAAAATGAATAAATTGTTAACAAAGAATTCTTACATTTTGTTATCTATTATGACACCAAATTTAATAGATATGAGTCCCGTGTAAAATGGTTATCTGTTTTCAGTGCAACCAGTTCTGTACGTCAATCCAAAATTCTTTCACACAATCACATTCAAAGAGAATATTACTAGAGTTATTCTCTTTACAAGAATTTTATTTATATATATATATATATATCTGTCTTGCTCAAAAGCAACCACATGGGGGAGTGGATGCTTCGTTTGAGTTGAACAAACATTTTGTTATCTCCAGGGGAGTGAACACCTGGTGTGGTGTTTCCGCGTCTGGATTGAAGCAGGGGATTTATGTAGTTATTTATTTTTTCCCATGGACCAGTTTACATTAATTAGAAGAGGAAATTAAATTATAAATTCAATAAAGTTGAAAAGCTATTGCTACATCCATAATGTGAAGGTTTAAAATGTGAAATGTAAGACCATAAATAATAATAAAACTCAGTAAATAATGGCATTCAACCTGAAATATTTTCATTTCTTGACGCTATTTTCTGTACACACAAATTGTAAAAAAAAAAAAAAAAAAACCTTTATCAGATGGTGCAGATCTCAAATATTTTGGCGGTGGTTGTGGACAAATATCTCAGGAGTCATTCATACATTCATTTTCCCACCCTTATATTCCCTACGTTAGATGGTTTGTGAAGACAATACTTAATTAATTCATTGTAAGCTAGAGCCACAACATTTTCTGCTTAGGGCCCCCAGATGTATACGGCCGGCCCTGATATTAGGCATGGAATGTAAAAATGACCTGGAAATGTTTTATGAACATTGTTTCTTGCATGCTACACACCTTAGATTGAAGTTTGAATCCCAATGTTATTTCACTAAATAAAAACTGAACACATACCGTGAATATAACCAGATATCATTTCTAAATGTAACCTATTCATAAAGCACCAAAGCTACAGCTGTTTTTGAGAAGAAAATACGTAAACGTAACGTTTTTACTATTAAAGGCTTCACCTTGTTAAATTCTATACAAATTTCTTTTTAAAAAGTGGAGGACAGGGATACAACTATAGTGAGATGTTTTAATTATCCCTTAAAAGTCCATTTTGAGCGCTTTTACAATTGGCTCTAATAAATTACACTTAAAACTTTTTTTACACTTAAATTACTTCTTAAATGACACTTAAAAAGTTTTTTTTTTTTTCAAAATGTTATATATTTTTATACATAAAATTTCCACAGCAAACCTGAAATTGTGCTACACTTTCGAGTTGTAATCTTTTTTTGTACTACAAAAATTGAGACGAGTTTTTTTTTTGTTTCATGGAAAAAATTGAGATAAAACAAAAATTCATAAATCCCCAAAAAGCAAAAACAAGGTCAAAACAATGTGAAAATGGTATGCAACAAACAGGCAAACCTGTCCTAAACCTTATACACTATTCCAAGCACTTTTTGTGCCATTGTGCTTTTTTTGTGGCAGAGCTTTGAAGCCATATCACAGGTCTTGTACTTCCAAGGGTTATCCCTCTGCTCACCACTAGATGTAAACGAATCTGAAAGACTATCTCCAACTCACATTTCAATTTGAATAACCTTGCAAATTGTGTCATAACTCTTATAATGTTCATTTAAAACCAAAAATATCACAACAAATAACCTACATATTACGTTTGAAATCATAATTAAACAGGTGGGTCGCGTCATTCCTACTTAACTCAAAACAGCCCCTGTCTGTGATTGGGACAAGCTTATTAGGGTTAAAGATGATTTAAAAGCATAGAAACTGTAGATAACACTGTGTTTGATCATTGGGATTATGCAAGTTGAGTAATGCGGTATATTAGAATGATGAGTAACTGATCTAGAACAGTTTGAAATTTAATTTTAGGCAGTCGATCCAAATGTTTCGATCCAAGGATCTGAAAAATGATGCTCTATTTTCTCTAGCTCATGGGTATTGAGAGCTTTCACACTAAGATTGATTTTACGACATGGTTGCTTCCCCCAAATCCCTTGCAGATTTGTGGCCACACTGCAACTTTTGACTTAACTCCAACGCACTTGGGTATTTGCAGTGCTAAGCATAAATGAGTACTCAGAAAACTTTTCCTTTCCTAATAAAACACTCGCACAAATGTGGGCCCTTTATTGAAAACATTAAAGACGGCGGGAAACGGTCCAGTTTGGCTTTCTACTGCTGTGAACTTTGCCGACAGCTTCGGAGCTAGGGGGTCGGCTGCCTCTTACGGCCGTGGACCCTCCACTCCGCGGCGCTCTGCATTCGCCGAATAAGACGCACCAACTTTTCCCCCTCAGTTTTGGGGAAGAAAAAGTGCGTCCTATACGGCGAAAAATACGGTATTTTCTTTCTCAGATTTTGTGACATTTTTCTTCCATGGATAGCCATTGCTGCTGACAGCAGGAAATGGTTATGGCTTTTCTTTGTTAAGTACTGCTCTTTTATGGTCATCGGTCTGCTGGATAGCTCTTAAATGAATCACTAGACTCACCTGTGGTTGACGCCTGTTCATTAGAGTACTGTAGACTTATGGGCCGGTCACACTATAAATAAAAATTCCATTGACTTGAATGAGATTGTATGTGGCGATTCAAATTCAAAAGCGGAAGCTCCCGCCTATGCAGTGCAATTCAGCTCCGGAAAGTTCCGCTGGGAGGAAGTTTGACCTGCAAATTGAACCACTACATTGGCGATCATCACATTAGCTTTTTTTTTGATTGCTCAATATGAAGCAAATGCACATTTTTAAGACGTCAGTATTTTTTTTAAGTAGAGAGCATCTTCTTATAATTTAAACAAATTATGTAATTCATTGTTTTTTTTTTTTTATCATGCTGTTTTTGTGGGTGGGCTCATATTGGATGCAACACATGCAGAAAATTCTGTAACCATTCCATCAAGTGTGGCTTTCCTCCTAAAACTATCATTGGGGTGCACTCATTTTTGCAAAAATCAGCTTGAATTAATTTGCTAGACATAAGCACTTTTTTTTTCAATGACTTTGCTTTTGTAGTTTAGTGTCTCGTATAAATGTTGATTCTGAAAGGAAACTAAAGTTTTTTTGAAAAATGTAGTTTGTCTACTCAGTGTGCTGAATACTCTTTAAATGGGGACGAAAAACACAGATTGTGAAATCTTTGCACAAACAAAATGTCAATTTTTGACAAATGCTAACTTTTTATAAAAATTGTTTTTTTAAATAAAGGAGACCCAATGAATGTTCATAATTAAACAGAGACTTTAGGTCAGGGGTGCTCACACTTTTTCAGCTTGCGAGCTACTTTTAAAATGACCAAGTCAAAGTGATCTACCCGCTACAAAAATGTAAAACATCAATCAACAAACAATTATTTTCAACTTTACTGAGAATTGACAAAACACACATAATAATTAACATTTACATTTTTTGTAATAACCTGAGTTTAATTTGATAACTTGCACTGAATTGAATCAGCCAGGGATGCATAGTCCGGACAGTAGCTGCTGACAGCCAGCCTCAAGCACACTTCCAAATGTTCATCAGTCATTGTGGAACGCTATTGGGACTTAATGATTTACTTGGTCCAGCTCCTTCACTCATTTTGGTGACCATAAACTTAAGCATGGGCTAAAAACCGGACATAATACGCTGATTAGCTTAGCTTTAGCTTTTGTCTCAATTTTGACAAAATGAGTCTTGTAGTAGGTTAATCATTAGAACAGTTGTGTGTGACCTGAATTGATGGTAAGAGTGATTTTTATGGGAGCAATCGAGCTTTGATCCAAATAATCAAGAATAAAAATTATTCTCTAATAAATATTTCTATTTTTTATTGACACTGAGTCGTTCAGTACAATATACAGGTGAGGAGTGGCGTGTTGCTTGATTTTGGTTGTAATAGAGCAATTTAGAATGAAGTTATGAAGCATATTCTGGCTAAAACATATTTTGGGATCTGGTAATTTGCAGACGGTCCCTAAGCGATTCCATGTCAGCGGGTTGCTCATAGACGGTAATGTGTTTCTGCGAATGCAGAGGGAAACTTGTTTTGATAAATAACGTTTTGTAGTTTGTCCGCTACATAACACAGATTAAAAATAGGTATTATTTGTTTACTAAGAACATTCTGGTCTCGAGCTATTGATCAGAGAAAACCAAATCAGTGAATCTGCAGCTAACTTTACTGAACTGTGACGGGATGGATGATCGGCTGATTTTGTTTCAATTTCACACCGCGATCGACGTAATGAGCACCCCTGCTTTAGATCATAACCAATAAATGTTGTTTATATGATCTTTTTACATTTTTGTGCAATCACCATTTCTATAAACACTGGGTGGACTACAAAATCCTCCGTGCATTGTGACCAGCGTAGCGTTGTAATTGTGTGTCTGTGCAGATTGTGTCCACTCGTCATTCTTTGTTTGTCCATCTGTGTGACAAAGTGTGAAATTAAACATTTTCAAAAATGAACGTCGACCAAAAAAAAAAGGCCAGTTTTATTTCATTTTATTGTTAGATTCTCCTATCAATAAAACATAATGTACCACTACAAGATACAAGTGTCTTAATTCATGTTATGGCTTTCAACGACTCAATAACACTGAAAAAAATCAAAGAGTGAAAGGATTAACTCTTCACAAGAACTTTTTCTTGCATAGTAAAAGGCCTTAGTCAAGCTATGTCTCCAAAACTCCATCAATCGATTACTTCCTGTGCTGCTTTTCATATCCAATTCAACACCAGTGGGTTAGGGCGACATGAACCACTAATATGAGTCACGTGACTACACGCACACCAGTCAGAGACGATGCTTTCACATCAACAGATGAATACGGAAGCAACACTATTCATATCATTACTAAACAATACACACTATACCTACACACTTCAAAGAAAAGCCGCATTGACTCAATGAAATGTTAAAAACATCTATGATTGATAAGGTGAAACTGAATGTGTGTAGACCCTGTATTTCATTATCGCCAAACCAACATTTAATATTTGACACCGAGCCGGAGGACCCCTGTGGAATAGTAGATACTTTTCAGAAGAAAAATTGACGTTTCCGTTAAGAAAAGGTGTCATTTTTTTGCCACGGAACATCAGCAGCAAGTTTTAGGACATAATAAAGGTCCTCGACCAGTGAATAATCCAGTCATCGGGGGAGGGGGAGTTTACCATCGTTCATTGCTCAGTGACTGTAAGCTGGTTCATTTTCCGAGCCGCTTCCTCACATACCACCTTTGGCTTTTTCTCCGGACTGGGGCTAGGGGTGTTTGGATACTCTCGGGTGCCGAAAATGGTGCTGCCGACTCGAACATTTGTGGAACCAACCTCAATCTATTTGGGAATATATCTTAGTTTTTATTTTGAACTGGAGTGTTGATTTGAAGAATAACGAAAGAAGCGACGACTCACCGCATGCTCGAAGTCTGTAGACATGCCCATACTGAGCTCCAGCTGGTCTAACTGCATCTTCAGACTCTCGCAAACTTGAACTCGACATTTCAACAGCAGCTAGATTCAAACATCACAAACACAATCTTTTATATTGCATTCTTTGTGCTTTTCACGGCTTTGTTTGATGGGGAAAGTGTGTAGAAATGACAAGGAGAGATCAATCTCTTTGATTGTCTAGGCCAAAGAACACGTGGAGCTAAATCTGAGCCAAATTTATTAACAAATGCAGATGCCTTGCAAAGGATATACTCGACTCTCAAACGAGATGAAACCAAACACAAATGGCAGATGCCAGTTTTGTCAACAAGTATATTTCGGATGGATGAATTTTGCCACACTGGAACTGATTATGGAAAAAAACAATCAAAGTTTTTTTACACAATTACTCATTGCCTTTGGATATGCATTTAGTAAAAAGAACAAATAATATCAACATCTTACGTAAACATTCCACAATCTTTAATCACAAGCAATTAAATAAATAAAAGTATCACTTAAATTAACTTGAACCAGTTTGCTGAATTATGCTTAAAAAAAACATCCTAAACAGCAGAAATGCAGCGTGTGCTAATGCTATGGCAGGCCAAAAGGGTCATAAACGCAAAAGAGGGAAAAAAAACAAAAAACACTGAATGATCGTTTAAAGGGGTAGGTAAACTTTTGAAAACAGTAATTTGGAAAGTAAAAACAGGCTTCACCCAACCACTAACTATGAGTGGGCGGAAAAGGCTTTTATCATTCGTATTTTCAAAACAAAAAATATTTTCCAGCATATGTATAATACTTTTTTTGTACAACTATATCTAAAATATTACATTTAAATTGTTTCAAAACCATTTGATTAAACTCACCTGGAAGTCTGGGTTGGGGCCATTACTGAGGTCATAACCATAGCGACCAATGGTCATCAGCCCGGCCAGATCAAGAGCGGGACACTGAGAAACAATGTGTTTGACCACGTTTATGGTCTCGTCAGGAGGCAGGCCATGTTTACCTGATGGAATCCATCAAAGAAGAACATCCACTATGAACGTCACGAAACCCAGTCATCTGATACACTGAGAAACTATCTTCCATGTGTTTTTGCTCAGCGTGAAATCAAAAATGGAACCAACATCTGAAAATCTTCTTCTCTGTAACCTTCCAAAACAACTGTGTTTCTCATTCCAGTGAGCTTTATTAATGAAGGAGCTCAAACAAAAAACATCGCTTCAAAGCTTAGCCCTACATCCAGATGTGGAAAAAAGTGAGCGGTCAATCAGGAATCTTCCCGTGTAGAGTTTCCACGTTCCTGTGGTTCCTTGGGTTTCCTATGATTACACAATTTCCAAAAATAAGCAGCTTCACATGGAATTCTCTGAATTATTTTCCAGCTGCAATAACGAAGTGCCACAGTTAGGCACAGTGCGGTTGGGCACTCAAATTTGTCAAACGGCTGCATCATCAGAACACTGCGTAATTCACTCCCTGCCACACGGTGGCGCAAAAGCAATTCACATCGTGTGAGGTGCGTTTATAAAGAAAGAGAAGAGGATGAGTGATTGCTTATTGGTTAATATGAAGCCAAACTATTAGTTTTCTGCAAAACAAACAATTTTTCTTGAAAGCCAGTGTCAGACGCATGATTTTAGCCCTGATTTTGAGTTAATGCCCAGAATCGCATGTAAATCAGGATTCGTGTACGCGTGTGATAGTCGTACCGATTGAAGTACAATGACGCAGGTTAGCAAGAATCTTCTCAAATATTTGTGTATGTCGGTGAGTCACAAACGTGCAGTGTGCTCTGACTAAAATAATGTCTGTGATCATCTGCAGCGAATGAGAACCAAGAAGTTTTAGAGTTACAAAGGCATAGACGGCTAAATAAACAGTGGTTTTGACTCAAAGGGGTTCCTTTTTGGTTTATTCAGACTCAATAAATGAAGTAAAAACTTGTATGCTCCCGTTATGATGATAATAATCCCATTCTTGCGCATCAGAGTGGCACACGTGACCTCTGTTTTCAAATGTTTCTCGTGAGGTCTTGGCTGTGAGACGCAGTTTGAGAACATGGACAAAGTTATCTGTGATAATATCCGTGAAATCCTCTGCGGTCAATTTCTTGTGCGGTTTTAATTCAGCAACGACTGTATGCTCCTCCAGACTCTGTAGTCTCTTCTTCTACTCCACTGGTAATACATCTCCTCCTTTTGTTCTTGAGCGCCGCCTATTGCTGCCTTTTCCCAACTGAAGACATGTGACCAAATGAGCCAGTGTTTGGCGCACTGCATGAAAAAATGCTTGTGCATTTAAAAAAAAAAGTGGGGTTGGACTAGAAATAAAACGCAGCGTTCTCTCCTGGTGGTGTGTATAGTTACATTAGCGCCTGTGTAGTTAAGGCTAAAAATTTACTGCATGCAGCCCCTGTATTTAAAAAAAAAAACCTCAAAAATGTGCAGAAAGCCATGCAGCAATAATATTCTGAGCAATTACAAAAGGGTTTTACTCACTTCCGGTGCTCAAGCCCTGAACTAAGAATTTTTATTAAAAATAAATAAAAAATAGGTGAATTGGAGTGTCAAAACTAAACTAAAATCCCAAACTATTCTGACATTAGCATACAGTCGATTTCAGCACGATGCTGCTGCTTCGTTGGAACAGGAGGTACACCAGTGATGGGTAGAAAAGCACTTACTGTCCTCTCCGCTGGTGTTGATCTGAATCATAATCTTTAATCTCTGTGTGTTTGCAGCTCTCAATTTTTGCCACGAGGTGTTGATTTTCTCTGCAAGTTTCATAGAGTCGATTGTTTCTACCATGTACAGGTTTGGAACCCCTGTGAAGGTACAACCAGTTAAAGTGGGTTACGTAGTAAAAAAATAAATGGGTAAAACTGGTCAAATAAATCTTTTTTTTTTTTTTTGTCAAGTGTGAATGAAACAAAGACAAACTTACCCAGGAGTTTGTTGACGTTACTTTTTTGCAGATGACCGATGAAATGCCATTTTATATCAGGACACGATGACAATATCTACAAAGAGATTTTACTTAGCTGAAAGAAATCTACATGGACAATTGATCTTACGCTTGCCTGCTTTCTTACCTGAGGATTGGAAGCTTTCTCGACAAGTTCAGTTACCTTTAAGAAAGAAGGAATATTAATGATTAAAAATTATTCAAAGGAAATCAGCTATTATTGGAAGTAAAAACGTTGCGTGGGAGTTATTTTAATTTTTAAGTAATAAAACGGCAGTCGGTTGGTTTAGTGGCAGCTGCAGCTCATATAGCAGTAAACATAATAGCAACTGTATACATATATATACTATATATAGCCTTATATCCATAGCACAATCATCTGTAAATATTAGCAATAATCTTTAAATTTTGTACATATCTTTAACTTATATCCTACACTTGCTGCTTTTTTTTGCACTACTGGTTAGACAAAAACTGCATTTCGTTGCCCTGTACTTGTACTTGTGTAATGACAATAAAGTTGAATCTAATCTAAAATCTAATCTAATGAGCGTATAGAAATAAACTTTGTAAACGTGTAGAAATAACAACAAGCTTCATGCAGTTCAGTGCCTGTGTATGCTAACGAGCTCTTGTGCGGTTCTCGTGAGATGAATGAACGAAGTATGGGTTTGACATCTGAAATGTCTTGATTCTTTCTAATGGTGTTTTGTTTGCATTATTAACCGATTTCAGGTGTTTTGTGCAATGCTGGGTTGGTTAGCATAGCCGCTAAATTTGCTGTGTCACTATTTATTAGGCAGCAATGCTCGTAAGGTTGGGTCTGTTAACAAATTCCAGTTTGTGTTTGGGACGATATCATCGGATGTTTCACAATGGACAATCGCCCAACCCTAATGCCTATTACATTATAATCGATAGAAAATACACTTTCTCTGCATTGTTCTTAAGCGCGGGTCTACTGTTGATCTGCATTGAGATGAGCTGTACTAGCGATTAATCTGATTGGTCAGTGGGCGGAGGTAAGAACTATGGGCGTTGCAAGGTACATCAAGACGTTTTCAGCTCACAAAATAGGATTACACAAACATGCGTGAGAGATTTGGAATAAAACTTGAGGGAACGATGCAAAAGGCAGCTAGGAATGTCAGCAAAGTTGATTCTGCATATTATGGCCTCTTCATATCTGTAATATGTGAGCATTTTTACTGTACAAATCTTCTCAGTGAACTATAATAGCAAAAATGGTAATTATAATACAGTAATCCTAATCAATTAATCAAAATTGTAGGTCAAATCTCCCCGCCCTACTACCACATAAAGGTTTTACACCCTTGGGATTTTAATGTACACTGTAAAAATATAATTATGCTGGCTACTCACATAATTCTCTCCGAAGTTTCGTTGTCCGTGTTTGTAAGCTTCCACCACCATATCTGGGGGTTTCGTCTTACTAACCGCCACAAGTCGAGGGGGTATGCATGGTAATGTCTGCAATATAAAGGTCAACTCTATAGAGAGGTTCTGAGGATAACTAGGGAAACATGAGACTCAAAAAACATTAGAGGCATCATGAAGAAAAGAATCTGTTTGAATTACGTTTGGCCTGCAAAACTAAACATATTGATATTTGTCTTCAACTTAGAACATTTTTTATGTATCTACTTACAAGAGACTTCAAGCTAGAGCCACCAAACTTTGCCAAGACATCCAAACTTGCCTGACTGCGATATCATTTCTGCACTAAAGGAATTCTGAGAAATTTACCATCGACTTTACATGAGGTACCAGTCTGTGCAATAAAACACCAACCACTACACAAAAGTTTTTGGAAATGATAAAAAAAGCACCTGTTTTTAAGAAACAAACTGAGCTGTTATATAAAATAAAGACAAATACAGACACTTCTCAAAATGCATAATATTTTGAATGTATCTTCAAAGGCATTGCATAATTATTACACTTTTTAAATCGATGACATGATTTAATTTGGAGCATCGTGACTGCTGATATATGCAAGTGGTTGTCAAGTAAATAGGAATTATATCTAATAATTTAATTCAGAAAACAGTTGTATCCAAACACTGTGGAGCACAATAACTGGTTATTTCTTACATTATCTACTGTCACTCATCCTAATGGTGTGGAAAGGTTGAACACATTATATAACCCTGGCATAACAACACGGTGAGCAAGATTGTAGAGTTTGACTTTTAAGTTATTTCAAAGATATAGTGGTGCTCTGTAACCTAACCCAAAGAAACCGATGGAAAACTGACCTGTGGGCGACGGGAAACTGCTTGGTTTACCCGGTCCACCACCGCTTGTACCTTCTTACCAACCTCCGACGACATTACTACCCCAGCTTTCCACATATCAATCCAAGTGCGCAAAATCAACAACTATGTGACGTCAAAGGCATATCCGGTAAAGCGGTTGACAAAATAAAAGCCACGTTTTCGCAAGAAAAAAATATTGTGATGAACGCAAAGATTTTGACACAAATATATATGTACCCTGTTAAGCACTAAAAACAGTTAAGATATAGAGATAAATTTGAGACAAATTAAGGGAAAGTCTCACATTTTTAGTTGTGGAATCAACTTTTTCTTGATATATAGCGCTCGGCATAAATGAGTACCCCCTACTACACGTTAAATAAAACCTTTAGTTTTCTTTCAGAATTAACATTTTGTATGAGATACAATACTGCAAAATAAACCCACAAAGAAGGACCACTGATTGCAAAAAATATAAGTTAATTTTCCTAACAAATTAATTCCAGCCCTTAGTTAAAATATGAGTACACCCCAACTATAGTCTTAGGAGAAAAGCCACACTAAAGATGACAAAAAATCAAAATAACAGGCGTTCAACCACCGGTGAGAGTAATAATTCATTTAAGAGGTGTCCAGAGGCACGGTTACTATAAAAGGGCATTACTTAACAAGGAAAAGCCCTTCCCATTTTATACAGTCAGCAATAGCTCCCCATGGAAGATAAATGTCACAAAACCTAAGAAAGGAAATTATTTCTTTACACAAAAAGATGAGGGGTACAAGAAGATTAGCTATGCGCATCAGTAAAAATACTGTAGCAAAATTGATCAAAAATTTTACACAAAAACGCATGCCTAGAACTTGTCCATGCTGAAAAATATGAAGACTACTGGGACTTGAGTGAGACAAGGATCACTGTTTGGGGATCTAATGGTTTTAAAACTGTTGTAAAGGTGAGGATTTCAAAGGAAAATGCCTGGTGCCCACAGTGAAACATGGGGGTGGCAGTGTCCTGATGTGAGGCTACAGAAGTCTTGCTGGTGTTGGTGAGCTGAATTTCATTAATGGAATCATGAACTCAACAATGTTCTGCTCGATACTGAAGGAAATGATGCTGCAATCAATTCTGAGTCCATCATCCAGCTCTAAAAGAGGTTCTTGAAGAATAAAAATACAGATCTTGAAATCTGTTCATTCCACCCCTAGAAGAATTGGTCTCATCTTTAAAACTCAGTGCTCATATAAATTACTAAATGTTGCTTCAACCAATTTGAGTAAACCTGAAGATTTGGAGATCAAAGTTTAGATTTTTATCCTTAAATTCATGTTATGGAGTTAAGTGTTATATTAAACTCAGCCTTGTGACGTTTGGAAATTGTTCTTTGCAATATATGGCTTTAAGCGTAAAACTGAAGCTTTAACCATTTGCCTTTACATGAAGATATGCATAACATTTGCGTAAATCCCAAGCCGTTACCTAATATTCTGAAGAAAATGGACACCTTGAATCTACATGATAGTCATTCCGTTTAAGTTGAAGCTCCTATACCCATGCATAACTTAATTTGAATTAAGTTGTTTTATACACCATAAATGTATAATTGTGCATCCCATGCAGAACAAGTAATTGGTTATAAAAGCATAAAAAATAAAGATGATCATTTTTTAACATGTTGCACATACGTTAAACATTTGAGTTTAATATTTTTATATTAATCATCTACTAGATTTTTTCAATTCCATTAATTTTACCTTTTTCAGAATCTAGTTCACCTTGTTTTGAATGTATGCATTTTAACTCAAAATAAATGCTTTTATTACAAACAAATCATTTTAAACTATCCGAAATATCCCTTCCCAACGCATACAAAAAAACTGAATACAAGGATAACAAAAAAAAAAAAAAAAAAAAAAAAATCAATTTATTCCCAAAGTTTTTAATGGATTGTGAACACATACATCAAAAGACAAAAAAAATTATTTTTGACAAATCTAAACAGAAAGTGTCCTAACGTATAAAACAGTAAAAAAAAACTAGAAGGAAAAACGTCTTCGTCTCAAACTCGTTCCAGAGCCTCCAACATGATTATACTGTTTCCTCTGATTACCTGAAACCACACACACACAAACACACAACCATAAATACCACAGCAGAAAGCAAACTACATAATTGTTCATGACAGGAACATTGACCAGTCATCATTTGATTTGAAATTATTCCAAACACCCGATATCCACTAATCAATACTGTATGTACAGAACAGATGAACAGCCTCCAATAATTGACTTGCTTCTACTAAACCAGGGGTCAGCAACCTGTGGCTCTGGAGCCGCATGCAGCTCTTCAGGCTCCCGATGGCCGTGACAAAACACAGGAAATGTTTTTTTTCTTCTTTTATTATCGTCATTTTCCCTGGGGTTTTAGTTGATACCATCTAAAAAAAAAGTTTTTTTACTTTTTTTTAAATAATTTTTCATTTAAAATATATGTCATATCAACGTCAGCAGGCGTTGCCTTTACTTGCTGGCAGGACCACGGCGGGAACCCCTACCACTGTAAGCATGAAAAGAGCCCAAAAAAGAAAAGTGTCGGAAGAAAATAGAGTTTAATGCGGCGTGGACATCTGCTTTTGCATTCACCGCCAATGACGCTGGCTTACCTGTGTGCTTGATGTGTAGCGAGAAACTATCAAACAACAAAAAAAGTAACGTTGAAAAGCAAACATTTAGCATTTGCTGAAAAATAGCCAACCGAAGATGAGCACCAGAGAGCAATTTTGGAATTGCAACGACAAGCTGAAGAGAGAAAACAGAAAAAAATCTTTTTGAAAGAGAAACAAACCCGAAGAGGACGGGAGAACGCATGGGTTACTACTATTAAACATATTACCGGTATATATAAAAGTGGGCTTGTTGTATTCAGTGAGTCCAACTGTTAAAATATTAATAAAGATGAAAATTTTTTTTTAAGTTTATAAACTCTGTAAGGGGGGGGGCTCTTTTGATAAAAAAAAGTGGCTCTTTTGATAAACAAGGTTGCCGACCCCTGTACTAAACCAATCCGGTCAAGTTTTATTTTGCTATCACTTTGTCAGGTTTTGCAAAACCGAACCAAATCCACAAAACCGATGTTGAATGTTTAATGGCGAGTTTCACCTCCTGTTCCTCCTCTTCCATGTTTTTACAACCTCCCAGCATAGCCTTCAGTCTTGCATTTAATGGGCCTCAGCCTCACACGTGTACACTGCACACTTATTGACATTTCGCAGTATACACAGAATAAAATAATTATTTCACGGTACACGTCATACCGCACAGCATTATAAAAGCAGGCTGAGTCAATTCTAAAAATATTTGTTAGCATAAAGGTAATAAATAATGCACAAGCTAAAATCTAAGTACTTTGCAAGTGTGATATGATCTACAATCGCCTTTTGTTTCTTCTCAGTCGCATTTCGGTCAGATTTAAACTCAGATTTTCTCAGCTTTTACAAGGCCTAAACTGCAATGCAATGGAAACTAGATTTTAAAGTTTGCACGCAAACTTCGATGTTGGCTTGCGTTGGTACCGTTAATACCTTTTTTTTAAATGTTGTCAATTCCGCAACAATAACATAATCCAACCCCCATGTCTCTATGATTCTCATAAGCTGAGATAGTTACATGCAAAATTGGTTGCTATGGTAACCAGTCTGGTTGCTATGGAGGGGTAAGTGACCTAACATATTGTTCCTCATGTCAACACGAGTAAAATACACCAACCCCCATGTCTCTATGACTTTCGTAAGCTGAGATAGAGATACGCCATATTGGTTGCTATGGTAACAGTGTGGTTGCTATGGAGGGGTCGCTGACCTAATATATTATTCCCCATATGAATACGAGTAAATTACAGCAACCCCCATGTCTCTATGATTTTCCTGAGCTGAGATAGAGACATGCC
>SRMA01026194.1:187772-218657 GCA_007224835.1 Danionella cerebrum | reverse complement strand
ATATGAAATTGAATTAGATACATTTTTAGAGGAGTTTCCGCTGAACACAACAGTATTTAATATGTCTGGGTTATTCTCAGGGTTAGTGAGCTATGAGTGAAAATGTAACGCACAAGGTTAACGCTCTCGGGCTTAAGAGGTTAAAATGCTGTTCCAATTAATTGATGATGTGCTAGATTAACTGATTATCAAAATCGATATCATTTAAAACATGCAATGTGGAATTTCTACAAATGGTTTTATTTTGATATACTTGCACCCACAATCAGTGTTTGCTGATGAATGATGAATTAAATACTGACCACCATTCCAATGGTGTTCATTTGTCCTCCTGGAGCCATTTCTACAGAATCGTCGACGACCAGATTCATGAATGGATCAAACCCACGCAAGATGCCCTGCACATGACGGCCACCATTCAGCTTCACTGCCATTATAGAGAAAAAATAAAGTCAAAACATACATTTCACTACAGACATGGGTGGTTTTATCAAATGCATAAAATCATTCAGCATGAAAACTACGAAGCATCTTCTAACAACCGCTACAGTTTAGCTCTGACGTCATCACGTGGAAAGCAGTGCATCACCTCTGCACCTTTGACTATGGAAACAAACACTTGCAACCCATTTGAACTCTAAACTACTGTGTGGTCTTGCAACCTGACAGGATGAGTCAAGAGCTAGGAGGTATTAATAATTAACAGTGCATCATCTTATAGGATGATATTGTTTATGGAATTAATTTTGTCCTAATAAAATGAACAAAATTAAAATTGATTACAAAGAGAGAGAATCAAAAAATCAAATAATTACAGTAAAAAAAATCCCCAGACTCAATTCTTTGTTTCATTTTCTTTTGATTACGTCTCAGCATCTTCGCTTTCTAACTTATCGTTTGCGATCCTGAAAGTTACGTTCATTTTGGCACAAACTTTCCATGGGGGCGGGGATAACAGTGCTTCGTACTCATAGGTTAGTACGGTTTTGATTGGCAGCTCAATAAACCGAACATAGATCCTGCAGCAAAAGCAAACAATGTCTCTTGTATATTAGCACAATAAGGGTAAAACTACATAACTTTTTACAGGAATCGATGAGTATTCAAGATGGAAAGCACCAACTGTCCCGTGTTGCATGAAATCTAGAATAATCTTAATTTGTGTTTTCTTTTACCTGAGGTTTTGTTGTGTTGCAAGCTGAAATTTATTACTTATTACAAATGTAGTCATACAAGCTTAATGTAAAATTATTTTTAATTAACATTTTTTTGCTAGTTTTGCAAGATGAGCTGATGAGTATGTATTCATTCACAAATATGCAATCCTTCACCTCTTAAGCCCTAAGGCATATTTTCAGAAAATCCTATACCTTCACTTTATAAGGCATTTCTCTAGGTTCTTGGGGAGTGGTGTGGATGAGTTCATTTGACAGTCAAGAACACTGGGTAAGAGTAAATGATGTTGAATTGGCCAAAAAAAAAAACTACATGTTTCCTCTAATATCTCCTTATTTTACTTGTAAACAAGCAAATAAACACAATCAATTGTAACCACTACATGTCAAGAACATCTGTAGCAAGTTTGGTGTTCATACTACAAGAAACTAATATTCTGTACAGGTTTTGATTGAACAAAGTTCAGGCGTAATCCATGTTGGCACAGTTTGGCACAATTATTGAAATATGGAAAAAATCTTGTCCAAAGCTTCCGCTACGTTCATGGTCTTCTTTTCTTGCTTACGGGACATTATTTCAGCAAAAAAAAAAACTCCTAAAGAAACGCTGTAAACGGGGGGTGGAAACCCATTTACGCTGTCTCTGTGAGCCATATGTAAGCTCCTATTTATGCCTCTTCCAACCTTTAACTTCCTCATGTGCCCACCCCTCGACTGTCTGTCCAATCCGGGAGCTCTATACCTCATTGGAAAGCTTTGAATCTGTAGAATCCAATGATATCCACCATCTTGAGACAGACAGGATCACAGGACACAGAGCGTGGAGAGGACTGCTTTTATGCACGGGGAGTGTTTCCATATTTGGTCATGTTATCGCGAGCACAGAGCTACGGAAAAGACCGGATATCAGTTATCGACCGGATATAACAACAAACTGACTTTTATCGGCATGGAAATAACTTTTGTTGAAAAAAAAAAAAAACGGCAAAGGTAAGACAAGATTTGCATGCTTGCTTGGTTTTCGCTGGCGTTTTTTCGGGGAACTTTCGCTCCCTGCTCTGAAATACTTCATGCAATGTAAATGAGTTGCATATCGCTGGATTCAGCTGGTTGTTAGCCGTTATTTGATGCTATGGTTTTGATGTTTGCGTTTATATTGTGGATACATATCGCACATAAACAAAAACTTTTTTCATCAATTATACTCCGGACATGTTGTTGTTTATTTGCATGGCGTTCGAGCTGTGGTTAACGGATATGAAAGTGAATTAGATACGTTTTTAGAGGAGTTTCCGCTGAGCGCAACCGTATTTAATATGTGTGGGTTAGTGAGATAAGAGTGAAAATGTAATGCACAAGGGGGCAAGAGGTTAAAATCACTCATGAAAAAAAAAATGCTTGTGCGACATTCATTGAAGTGCCAATCAAAACCATGCTAGCCAATTACTGAAAACCACTGTTGTCTCCGCCCCCACGGAAAGTTTGTGCCAGAAGGACAAATGTAACTTTCAGGATCAAAAAATTAGAAAGTATAATAAAAACTCTGAGATGCTTCACTGAAGTTGTATGAAATCAACAGAGAATTGAGTATATTTTAAATAAATATCGATTTTTATGGTAATTGAAGATTTTTTTTTGCAATCACTTTATTTTTGTTTGTCAACAGTCTGAAATTATGTTTGTTTAATTGCTACAAAATTAATTCCATAATAGGTCAGGCTCATGAACAAATAAAAGACTGACGAATCATAGATGCCGTATAGAACAAAGACACGTCACTTCCTGAGAAATTAATTTTAAAACAGGAAGTCAGAAATCGCAAACAAAAGGTAGAAAGTAAAGTTGAACACACAATTGTCCTAAATAATGTTCACCGCATGTAAATCTTTGAAAATATCTTGTTTAAATCTCGTGTATCGAGGCCCTTTAAGAAAGGAGATGGGTAACGTAACATTGATAAAAATACATCACCAGCGGGATCTCTTCAGGACATCACAATAACATATTGAAAGCTATTTTAAATATATAATCTTAAGATTAGCGTAAAATAGCAATTAAATTTACTCACGTGAAAGCTTCTTATCCATGAACCTAGAAGGGGAACGTAAATAACGTGAATTATAACACCGTCGACCAGAGACATCCAACCCAGCAAAACGATCAATTTGTAAAGGTAGAATACAGATCAACCAAACAACTCGAAATACTTACTTTTTCAACTCGGGTGGATGTGCTTTGCTCATGTTTGGTTATAAAACGTAACAGTTTAACACACCGGATCGTTTCATGCACGTTTCAAACAACGAAGAAGGGAGGGAGGGTGAAAGAAGAGCAGGAAGTGACGTGAAAGTCGCGGGAGTTATTCTTCGACTCGCCAAAAGCAGTTTCGCCTCCTGCTGTTGCGGAAGAGAGTCTATTATGTTCCAGTTAAAATTAAATACAGAAAATGGGCAATAAAATAAATAAAACAAGCAAGAAAAGATGTCAGTCCACGACAACACTGTGTTCCATTCGGCCGCAGTATTACGGAAAGGTACAAAATATAATCCTATATGCGGGTTGGAAAATGAATGAATGAAAAATATAACCAACAGAAACTATTGTCAAAATTCATTTGAAGGATGGACTGCATTGAACCTGTTTTAAATTTAAAAGTTTAATCACCAAATAATACTTTATTATATTAATGTAATTTTAGAGTTACTTTTGTGCTTGCACAAAATTTTATTATTCCAAATAATATAATGCTTTGGCGAAAAAATGCTGAAATGCATTTACGGCAATTAAATGGTAATTAAAGGCAATTACGAATCCTAAAACCCCATAATCTGTCAACAGACAGAATTTTATCCAATTGATTTTTAAAGCGAGAATTTGGAAGATGAAAGAAATTGAGGCCAGTTTTTTTGTAAATATTTAGAGCAGACTTGCAGATTTAGTAAATGCAATTTTTCCATAAGATATCAAAGAACTTCTGCTGAGAATACACACTATAGCACTAAAGCTTAGATCTAGCTGATTAAACCATGTTGGAAATATATATTTAGGTGTAATTACTTAGACTGTTGTAAAAAATATACTCAAGTGTGATTTAATTTATGTTGTATGCATATTCAGGAGAGATAATCCATTATTACTGTTAAAAATATGCTTCAACAACTAGAAGGCCAGTTATTTTAACAATAATATAAAAGATTAGTAAACCATTTGTAAAATAGTTTGATTACAAGCAACTCCTCAAAATGTCATCAGTTAAAAAGGGAACAAGCAGAATGAGCTACTGGAGAGATAAAAATGGAATCATGGGTTGAACAAACACTCTAGGACAAAGACACAAGCTCCGTATTAGGATGAAGCCTACAGGACTAAAAAAAGAGACCTTGTAGAAGCAGCCTTAGAATCATACATTCAAAAAATACTATGTCTACCCAAATAAGCAGAAGGGGAGGGGGGGGGGGGGCACACAGAGAGATGGAGCAAAGCAGAATATTTGAACAAGCTAAGTAAAAAAAAAAATACATAACACATTATTAATATATTTATTAAAAATAAAAAAAAAAACATGAAAAAGTGATTTCTGACATTCCAAACAGAACACATTCAGGTTCTACATTTCGTAATAGAAATTTGAGGAAAATATCCATTTTGTACAATGACCCACATCTTCATCCAGTGTTCATCCAGTGTTAATAAAAAAATACAAATCGATACGGTTTGTTAATAACATTATTCAGCTTTATGGGAAGATATGAGATTTGGAGTAATTGAGCAGATAATATTCATAAACAACATAAAACCATACTAGAAATATTTGGTGTTCTAGCAAAACAGTAACATGTAAACTTATTAAATACGATCAGTAGTAATATTCTGGTTGTTCTGTATAAAGACATGAATTAAAGGGGTTTAATTATATTTATCTATACTACGGAAAACGTATATTCTTCCACACCTCGTTCTTCTGCAACCAATGTACTACGATTTAATTAAACAAAAAAAAAACTCCAGAAAGTTATTGTAGGAATATAAACAAATACCTGTGTCCAGCCGTGCAGTTTATTGTACATATACAGAGAAAAAAACCTGTTTGTTTAGATAATGAGTTTGTCAAAGCTTCATGTTAGTTATGAGAAATGAGCGCACTTCTAGTGATTACAACTTTCAGAACAAACTCCTGAGTGTAGAAGCAAATATTCAGATATTTTATCACCCATATGACCTGTGACTCCAAGAGGGAAAAAGCGGCCAGAAAAATAAATGACTGAAGGTGCAGATGTTAACTTTACTTCAGCTTTGTGCATAAACAAACCTTTTAGAAATTGTTACAAATCTCTGATTATTTACTCACCTCAAGTTCTTTCAACCGCTACGAGTTAATGTTCCGCTACAAAAATACACAACAACCCATCGGTAACAAAATATTTCCAAATGCAATCATTTTACCAACCGTTTCTTACAGAACCTTGCATTTCACTTAAAAAAAACCTAATTTTGGAGAGATCGAGAGCAGCTTTTCCTTTAGTTTGAGGATTCAAATTGATCCATATAAAATATAACTTGCTGCTACGCATGTTTTCTTTTTATAAATGCATTTTTATTTCTGTAGCTTTAAAAGAACACTCTACAAGCTCCCAGAGTAAATAATTACAGTAATTTGGAACTAATTTGCTGTTCTCTTATTGAGTCGGTTGACGCCACAACATTTTTCGATATTCTGCAATGTTAAACCCAGAGATAATTTTATGTACTCTGTTGGAGTTTTCCATATATGGTCAGCATTTATTCATTTCCTCCTCGCTATCCTGCCATAGATGTTCCTTGCAGTGCTCCAGAAAATCCTCCAAGTCTGTGAAAGCCTCAGCACACGGCTCACAGTGAAACACTTTCTTGTTACAATCCTCAGGAATCAAACTGAGAGGAATCCCTCCCGAGCACACGCTACACCTGCTGAACGTCTCGTCTTGCTCATCTTCTTCTGGCAGATCCTCATGGACCTTTTTATGATTGTACAGTGCAGCTTTGGACTGGAAAACCTTTTCGCAGGAATCACAAGGAAACTCATCATTTTCATCTTCTTCCAGCTCCTCGTCTTTTTCTTCTTCCTCTTGGTTGTTTTGCTCGACCACAGCTGGAAGGTCTCTGATCCTGGGTCTACCTCTCTTCTTCGGAACCCTGTCTTCTTTTACATCCTTTGATTTGAGCACAGTTGCATTGGCCTTGGTTGAAGTGGTCCTTAATTCTGATTTATCTGAATGGTGACGTCTAAAATGTGCCAGGCGTGACAAATGGTGCATGAATTCTTTCCCACAGTACAGACAAGCATAGATCCCATATTTCCTCTTGCCTGTCTTCCCAGGGAATTTCAGTGGATGTCTCACTACGATTTCACGCCGATGTTCTTCCCTCCTATGTTTTTGAAGCAATGAGGAGTTTGAAAATGTTTGGTCACAGGAACGGCATTTAAAGATGGGACTTTTCCTCCTTTTTGTTTTCCTACCGAGGGTTGCCTCCTTTTTGATTAAATGAACAGTTTTTACTTTTTTGTGAAAAAAGCGCATATGGCAAGCAAGTCCGCTGGCAGTGCTAAAGGTTTTGGGACACAAGGAGCAAGCAGCATTGCCATTCAGGCAAGATGCAAGGGAAAGTGTCTGCTGATGACATCCTGCACACTGATGGGAAAACAGCTCAGCTTCTTGGGGGAAGGATTGGCCACAATGTTGGCAGCTATGGAGTTCTTGTAGGGTGGGTTCTTCTTGGCTGGAGTCTTTGCAGACGGAAGACTTCTGTGATTTCGGTTTGTAGTCCATGCAAGTGATGAGTTGTGCAAGTCTGGTCAAAGTTTCTGACATGGGTCTGGATCTGTTGGTGTTCTGGTCAGCTTGTGCTATGTTCCAGTTGCAATGCATTTTCCTACACAGAAAAAAGTAAAGTTAAATCATATAATCCAGCTGATCTGTGTCCTGTTGCATTTATTGATCAGTAAAACCAGTGCTTTAACTGGGCTGGTACTCTGGTACTGGCCACTTCTAAAAATATCTCTTTAGAGTACCCCCACTTCTCCCAACTTGGAGAGCCAGGGCTCTAGACTAACTTTTTGCACTGGTTGCACTGGTGCGCCTAAATTTTTTTCTTAGGTGCACCAGCACAAAAGTTAGGTGCACCCAAATTTTCAACTGCATCACATTTAACACCGCATTTTCACAAGTTCACTTTTTTTAGTTATCTATTCATTTATTTTAAATCACTGTCCATATAGACAATATTGACTTGTAAATGGTTAACTAACAACCTGGTCAAAATAAAGTTCTTTATTTGAAGCACAATTCTACAAGAAAGGTAACTAAAACTTACTGAAAAAGTGTTTAAAGTGCTTTACTGAGCTGAAATTTAAACTTTAAACTGATTTTGGTCCCTAAGAGCAGCAAATACAAATAAATACGATAATACCATTTACTACCCAGATCAAGAGTTTATAATGCAGCCTATTTATTTATTTTGTTTTTCATTTTTAAGTATCAGAATATTATGGTTAATGCAGTAACGAGACGGTAGGCATATTATTGACATAGGCTCCATAACATGACATGGCTTACCTTGGCATGAGCATGCTCGACCTCAATGTGTTCAATAATATATTCACCGGTCTTCCTTTCCGCAAGATACAACCGTGCACAATGATGCATTCCTTTGTGGCGATATATGTGTCTCCGTCGATCAGGAATTCCATGTACGCACTGTTCACAATTTGCACAGACGTCTTTTATTTTTCAATGTATCTGCGATGACTCCTATAAATTGGGTGCGCGCGACATCATTGCTGTACGTCGGGTTAACGTTCAAGCCATTTTTCTTCATAAGAATTATTTCGGACTTGAATTTAGTGAAGGGTAGTTCTTCTTTTGCAATATTGTAGGCAACACAAAACTTAATTATCATCTCGGCCTCGTCTGATCTGTTTGCAGCTGCCTGCCGCTGTAAAGGTACGTTCACATCGAACGCGGTTCGCGCGGTAAGCGCGGAGGGTTTCCATGTTAAGTCAATGCAAAGACGCGTTTGCGCGCATCTGAGGCTTCAGCGGCGCGGTAAACGCGAATTGAGAGGCGCGCTTGCCGCGATAGGAGCGTATTGAGCCGCATGAATGGGTGATACGCGTGTTGTGAGCCGCGTGCAGGAGGCGGACCGGCCGTAGACGGAGTTTCGTTTTTTTTCCCTCGAACGACGGGTCGCACCGGTGCAACCTTTGATTTTTTTTAGTCGCACCATTGAGAAATTAGGTCGCATATGCGACCAAATTGGTCGCACTCTAGAGCCCTGAGAGCATACAGGTACTTTCATGCATAGATGTAATTCGGGGGAAGACATGCTCTTGCAGTTTTTAAAAAGACGTATCAGGTGTTTTACTGCCTACATTTCACGAGAAGTTAAGTATGAGAGCTCCACCATTCTCTTACATTCTGGAGCTCAAATGTCCATTTAAACGGAAGGGTCAATCCAAGTTCAGCTATGGATGCTGAGTCAAGCTAACGCGTGATTGGCTGCTCCAACTGTCACTCTATTTGAGTGACATGGACATGCCATTCAACACAACAGACAACAAAGCTCTGGTATCTCGTGATGCTACTAACATCTGGATATTTATTTTGCTTAAATCCTGATAGCTTCACAGATGTTAATAGCCTGACAAAAAAAAAAAAAAAAAACAGAACATCTCCTAGCTTCTTTAGAAGACAAACGTTGAAACTCAGGGAAGATTTTTTTGCAGGAGGGTCAAGTTGTTAACTGGGCACTCCAGTTTATAGTCTTGGTGGTTGATCACAGGGAGTTGTGTGACAAACAATGTGGCGAAAAGAAAGGATTTGTGGGGTGCTTTTCTTTCCTGTTACTTTGTGCGGTCGCTATAAAACTGTGGGATGAGTGCCACCAAACTGCTCTTTTATGTCAATTCACGGCATCATAAAGAGCCTTTCATGGGTTATACTGCAAAAAAAAACACATCTGATATGGCAGCGCAAAACTCTTTTTCGTTGTACCATTCATTCAGTCAGATGTGTGAGTTCCTGTTGGCACACATTGGTTTTCAGTCAAGGTGCGTTGTCGCACTAAACTTTGGACCGAAAATGTTAATCTGTGCGTGAAGACCTTAAGCTTAAGAAACACCATGAGCCTACATTACTGTAGAGACTGGAGGGGGTGGAGCAGGAGAGGTAGGAAGGGAAGAGGCTGGAAGTGATGGACAAGATTCGGGAGGATGAAAGGATTGAGGCGATGAAAAAGGAGAGGGTTCACAAGTTATAAAGAATAAGATAAATATAAGTTAGTTGTGGGATGTCGTTATTGACACTGGCGTTATAAGATACGTGTAGAAATCATAACTTGTGATACGAGTCATTTAAATTGCAATTGGTTAATAAATATTTCGCGATGAAGCAAAATACTGCCTCCAATGAAGCGAGTACCACCACTTCTTGTCCACTTAAACCACTGGATAAAGAAACACACGAACGCATGGAGAAATCTTTATGTAGAAATCACGTGACATTTCGGAGAGTAGCAATGGCTGCTGAAGCTTTTATGGTACCCGGAATAAACTGTAACTACATTGAGCGACCAGACTAAATAATTTAATGGGAATAAATGAGAAAGGCCACTACGATAAGCCTAACGAAGACGCGTTAAAATAAACGCAAGAGGAAACGCTGTTCTAGGAAGAGTTTTGAGAGCTATTTCGCTACGTATCGTAGCTGACTATTTCAACTCACCTCCTCGTGGACGGTGCTTCTGGCAACATGGGTCCCTCAAACGTCTTTGTGGACATTAACACGGTTGACTTGAGGTTCATGAACGCAAAGGAAGGGAATTCAGGTTAGTTGCAAACGTCCAGCCACTTCAACTTCCCACACGCTTCTACTAAAGTTAGTTCTCGCGCTATTAAGAGAACTACAACTCCCATCATCCAACTTAGACGCTCGCGCTGTAACAAAACGAGGATGAATAGATAAAGCAAGTCACGAGAAACGTGTGTCAACATTTTATTGCTGATATTTCTAAACTACAGAATATATAAGTTATTTAATCAGTGTACTGGGATTGTATTGTAATCGTTGCATACGCGGCAAACGCTGAACTTTTATTTTGAAATACACTTCCCTCCCCCAAAAACACATCGTCCCCTAGTGACGAGAAGTTAAATTACACATATTTTTCCTTAATACAGCTGTTATTCTCCATTTGGTCATTTACATGTGTCATAATCGTCGTCGTTTAATTGTCAGCTGAATTTATTACCGTAATCAAAATATACCGGAAATGTAATAGACAGATTTGGGGTTTAAAAGTGATCTTCCGTCCTCCTCCTCCTCTCCAGTAGATGGCAGTCGTTCCGTGAGTCAGATTTGGATCGACACATTCAGACCGGCAGCTTACGAAGGCTTCACCGGTTTAACCTCAATCGCAGGCGAACCAATAACAAGCGAAAGGATCTATGTTTATATGTATGAAACGATTATAAAAATGACAGTTATATAGGACTGATCAATCGCAAAGCGCTGGTTTGATCATTCAACGGGAGTCGACTCATTGATTCAAAGACACCAGAGGGGACACGGCGCGCTTGCTAACGTAACATTACATGTTAATCTATTGATAAATATATTGCGCATACATTTAAAATCTTTAAATTTGGTTCAGCCATTTTATTGATGGCTGTGTCTGGTGGGGCCCGAAGAATCCCTATGGGAGTGCGGACATTCAGCGAGTTTCTGGAAATAGCGACAGTTGGTCCGTGTCGTTCCAGCAGTCCGTATAAATGCAGAGATAAAATACAACAGTGCTCCATCAGGTAAGCCATCACAATTTACAATCTGTCACTAACCTTTTTACACGTAATTTAATTGCTCACGTTTACTGGATATGTGCAATGGTGCAAGACGCAACGACAATATACCGTTAAAGTTAATATAATTGCCATGGTAACAGCTTCCGGTAAAATTTAAATATAACGGTAAAACATTTAACTGAACATTCAAATTGGCATTAAATTTTCTTACCATCAACATACGGGATACGTATCAAATTCATTAATAACAATTGTGAGTACTTAACAATTGTGAGAGATTAAACATTAATGAAATTAGATGCAGAAAGAATGAAAGGCGGTTCTACAGGCCTTTTTTTTATAAAAATAACTGCTTACTTTCTCTTACTTTGTAAGATGGAGATGATAGAAGTGGGGGATTGATCAGGTGCTTCAGTCTATTGTGATCATTGTTAACAGTGGGAGCACAATCAAATAGCTACATTTATTGTGGTCCAGAATTAAAGCGCAATGCCTTGTATAATTTAATTCTGTTTACTACCGTCGACGCACCTTTCCTCACCAGAGAGAGAGCGAATGACAAATGTTAATATGCAACAATAATCACATACACTCTCAACTCACCAAGGTTTGCGGACATTATAATTATAGTCTTGCATAAACAAATGTAGAATTTGTGATTATAAATACTACTGCAGGAGCTCACTTTTCTACAACAGTTGTAGGATAGAAACGCTTGATCTGGTAGCGCTTTTCAAGTAACTTTTATTTTTGCAATTTAAACACATTCACAGAACTCCGTTAATACACAGGTAATAAAATTAGGTTTTGACTTAATTCAATATGGCGCACAGGAAGTTTTGTCAACTTTGCTAAAATGGTATCTAAGTTCTCGGGTAAACCAAGGAAAAAATTTTTTTTTTCCCCAATAGGCTAAAGCTAACAAGTTGTTACTATTTTTAATTTATGTCGACAAGAAGGTTGCAATAGCATTTTAGTTTTAGGTCATGTTGTTAAACATACAATGTTTAATAGAATATGTTGTATGCAGTGGTACCCTGAGATACAAAATTAATCCGCTCCAGGGTGGTGTTCGTATCTCGAAGCAAGTTTTACATGTAAAACGCCTAAATCCGTGCAACGGCTCTCAGAAACAACAGTTTAAGTAGATGAAAAAAATGGAAAACCAGAGAAAAAAAAATCAAGTAATGTTTCTTGAATCCTCAAATCTACACATCATTAATGTAATAAATGATAATAAAACACATGGAAAATACGTAATATGTACGTAAATGTGAAATGTTACCTTGAGAGTGAGGCGGAAGTGGAACCGGTGGCAGAAACGATTACGGCACCATGTAATAAAGTTCACTTTCTCAAGATATTTCACGAATTACTGACACCAACGTGGTTTGAAGCACAAGCGGAGAGAATACCGAACGTGTGAGAAGGGATGGAGAGACGCTTCTGAGAACGTGTCACAGGGTTTCTCTAACTTGCGCTACAGAACACTTTCCACGTTATAAACGTTATTTCTTTTACGACGCCTTGACTCTAACATTTGTTATAGCACATTATTAGCAATCAAAACGTAATGTTTCGCTTGATTTAAAGTATTTTAAGGCGTATCATCCCCTTAAAGCACACTTTCTTCAAAGGGAGAAAGGAGCGCAAGGACGCGGAAGCGCAGCACGACGTCACACAAACAAGTGAAAAATAGAGCAAAATGTTTGTTATTGTTTGTATCTCGAATTTTTCTTCGTATCTCAAAGCAAAAAAAATTCCTTCGAGACTTATATATATATATATATATATATATATATATATATATATATATATAATTCATATATGTATTTTATATTTCATAATAGCCGATAGGGTAAATTGGTTACACACCAAGTTTAGTATTGAAGCTTTGCACAGTTATAGCCATTGGCCATTTTTAGTCATTGCTTCGTTATGATTGTTCAAAAACCTTTCGACAAACAAAAATGATTTGAATAAAGAACTGCAAATAACAAAGAAAAAAACACAGGGAGCCTATTGACAAAAAATTATTCAGTTGACAAAAAATAATTACTTAAAAGACTTTCTTTTAAGTCCTACCCATGTGATCAAAAGAGCCAGCTTTCATTGGTCATTGTCCTTGCAAAAAACCAATCCAATATGGCAGTGCAAAATTTTTTCATTGGTGCCACTCGTTCCGTCAGATGTGTGATGTCCTGTTAGCGCCCATGGTTTTCGATGAAGGGTCGTTGTCGCACGTAGTTTCAGATTGAAAATTCAGATCGGTGTGTAGAGGCCTTTAGAAACTCAAAATTTGATCAGGTTAGTGGGCAAAGTATAGTCTGACGGGAAGCAAAATTGTGCTATGGGAATCTTCCAAATTGAAAGAATGGTTGGAGAGGAATGAGACAAAACGCTCCAGACACTCAGTCACTTTACAATATTCAGAGCGGTATTCATTCTACATTCACACACTGATGGTGAAAAGCTACCGCGGTAGTCCCCAGCTGCCCTGGGGCAGTCTGACAGGGCATTCTTGACATTCGGCCTTCTGCCCACCACCGAACACACCTCACCAGTCACACATATCTATACAGGTGAAGTGGTTTGCCCAATACCACAACGGCAGAATGGTGGGGATTGAACAGCCAACCTTCTGGTTGTAGGAAGAACAGAAATGTGTCTGGTGTTGATCTCTTTGTAGCTTCACATGGTTGAAAGAAATAACCGGATGTTCCTGGTCTGTAGGCTACAATTTAGACGTCTCAATTTGACGTTGTGACGTTAAACTCACCAATATGGTGTAGAGAAACAACTGCATGGTCTCATAAACATGGCTCGTGCTCGATTCATACTAGGGGTGTAACGGTTCACAGGGATGTATTGAACCGTTTCGGTATTCGGTATTTTTATTAAATTATATAAATGTATTATTAGCGCGATATTAAGCGCAACGGAACTATGTTCCTAGGCGAGTTTCCGCACGGACGCTATTGAGTGAAACACAGCAGCGGTGCACGAGTAGCTGTGAGAAATGGACACAGCGAAAGAGAAGCCAGAGCTTAAAGACGGTCTCCTGTTTGAGAACACTTTGACTTCTCTGTTAAAATACATAATGGGGATAGACGAGTGGATAAATGTAAAGTTGTATGCCGACATTGTTCCACGGAGATCAGGCAGGCAACACATCTAACATTTTCTACTGCTGGAGATATTATAACCAGATATATGCTCTCTTCAGAAAATGTGGATAGGTTAATCTGTCCTATCTATCCTAACTAGTTGCAGTATTTCATTTTTTATTTTAAAAAATGTGCTTTTCTTTATAAAGAGTGCAATTTATTTAAAATGTCACCCAAAAGTGTCACTTTTATTTATTTTATGCAAGAATTCTATTGTGTATTGGCAGCTTTTCAAAATAAAGATTATGTAAGTTCTTATTGTTTTGTACCGAACCGAATGAACCGAACCGAGCTCTCCAAGACACTGTACCAAACCGAATACGATTTTAGCGTACCGTTACACCCCTAATATCATACTACTTGTATTTCTGAAGCATAGACAGAGGAGAGACTCAGCTAAACGTCACCTTTGTAGACTATTAATGTGTTTCGTTTCAACCAGGAACCAAAATGCTTCTTTTTTAATGTATTCCAATCCTCCAGTAACATGATTGATCACATGCTCCCTGAGTTTATTTGAAGAAAAAGTTGTTTTTGTCTCATTTGTCAGACACCTGTCCTCCTGTGGGATCTTGATGACTCGGTTTCCTCGGGCGCTCTGTCTCTCCGGAGGGGATTTGCCTAGTTCTCCTCACAGGAGATCTTTCATTAGCCTCACCAATAAGAGAAAAGAGTATTCGGAGAGAAGAATACTTGGGTGAGTTGACTTCTACCTTTCCCTAACTACAACGCTGCATGTTTTGTCTTGGACGCTGCTATCATGGCGGTCAATAATTTATCAACAGCTGTAAAGCGTGAGATAAACAGTGAAAAATAAAACGTTGGAATATTATAGAAAAAAATAGCAGTAACTATGATAAGAGAATTCACTGTATCCAAAATAATTTAATATTTGTACTTCAAATATTAAGAGATTATTGGTCTTTTGCACCTTAACAATTTAAGGCATTACTTTCACTTACCCCCACCTTTAGCCTATTGAAACAGAGAGGGTGAACTCTAGGGCTGCAACAAACGATTATTTTGGTAATCGATTAATCTATCGATTAGTAGACCGATTAGATCGATTTTTCTGCTTTTCCAACTAGTTAAAATAATGAGTTACACATATTCTAACTAATAAATCAAATAAGAAAATCACTTTTGAAATAGTTGTTTTAATGAACTTTGAGACAACTAAACAGATCATTCTCTTTAAGTTTTCTGATTCTGTTACACTCAAATTACACACAAGTGCTCTCTAAGCATTGTTTACATGTTTCGTTCTAATTCAATAGAAAAAATAAATAATCAGCTGCATTACAGACAAAAAGAAAGTTTAATAATTGTTGGTTTACCACTCGTTTTAGTTCTTCAAAAGAAATATCCCAGGGAAAGACACAGTTATGAAACTAGATATTTGGAGGGTGATAATCTAACAATTCTTAGAAAATCTGGCAACATTTCAAAATTTAAGAAACAAATAAAGATAATTTTAGAAGCAGCATAAGATAATGAATGGTGTGAGAAAGCAATGCTTTGGTGTGTGTCTCCATTTTATTTCTATTTTTGACTCTTAAAGCTATTAAAATGAACTTTCCCCATTGTGGGACAAGTTTTTTCCCATAATGTGAATGGATTTATATAGCTTTCTATTTTATATCAACAATTTTTTACTTTGTTTATCCTTCTTTTAAGTTAAATGTTAATTATTCTAATGAATACGCAAATAAAATATAAACCTCTAAAGTTTGTATAATGCTGTACATTCATAAATTATTTCAATATTCACTGCTGTAAGCAACTTGCTTTAGGCGATTACATTCTTTTAAACTTTTTAAACAATATTTATATTTGAACAATGTGTTACAAGTAAATTTGACATCTACGAGGCATATAAGCAAAATAAAAATCTAAACGTCTTCACGAGTAAACGCAGACGGGAGTCGAAATATGGCACAACACCGAGATGATTCCTTGTGCTCCAACATTCACGTTGTGCTCCCGTGAAAAGCAAGTTCCGCCTCGCATGTATTGCACACAACAGTATTTTTGGTTAAGTTTAGTAAAACTTTCCCAAACCTTACTCGTTCGGATTCGTTTGCACTCCATCATAATGGCTCAAATCGCGACACGTGACCCTTACATTAGGTCACATGACATCAAACGACTACTCGACAACAAAAATATTTGTTGACAATTTTTTATTGACAATGCCGACTAATCGTTTCAGCCCTAGTGAACACCACAGTGAATAGAAACTATGAAGCTGAATGTGCTCATAAGTTTTCTGATTTCTTGAACAAAGTGAAGGTTCTGGAGAGGCCATCTCAGTCTCCTGACCACAGTTCATGCCAAACTACCCAATAATTTACCAGTTAATTGGAGGTTTTTTTTTTTTTTGCAAGAAAAATGGGCTGCTTTAATAACAGAGAAGATAAAGAACCTCATCGACAACTACCTCAAGAAACTTGAGGCTGTCATTAATGCTAAAAGTGGAAATACAAGATACTAAGAGCTGCGCTCTGTAAATGTTTGGTCAGGGTTATTTAGACACAGTTGCTTGACGAATGGCTTCACCCAACCACTAGCTACAACCTATGTAATGTAAACGTATGTTAGATAGTTTTAAAAGTTAGCAACAAATGTTTGTGGATCATCCACAATCCATGGTTGTGCTTCCATCTTACTTGAAGTTTTGATGTGTGGTCTCAGCCTTCACTCTGTTTGGGCGGGCTATACAACCCTTCGCCTTACCCCTTTAACTTGTGAACATGCAAATGGAGGGGAGGGGGGGGGGGGTAGAAATGAAACTTGGGCAAAGAATTATTTTTACTTTTATTAATTTCTCAGTTAACTAATGGAATGCAAATGTTAATAAATTATTGCTTGATGACTGTTCTAGGTTTAGGTAACAAAGTGCATTTCATTGTAGTTTATAGATGTTTGGCTGTGTTGTGGTCTTCAGGTACTCGATGCTAGAGATGTATGATGTGGTAGCCAATGTGGATGACTACAAACACTTCGTACCCTGGTGTAAAAAGTCCCAAACCATCATGAAAAGGGCCGGTCATGCCAAAGCCCAGCTGGAAGTGGGTTTCCCCCCAGTGCTTGAGCGTTACACCTCTATGATAAGCCACGTCCGCCCACATCTGGTCAAAGTAAGCTTAAGTCTCTTGTGAATGAAAACAGGAAGTGGAAGTAGATTAATGACTTTCTTTCACTCCTCAGGCTGTGTGCTCGGACGGGAAACTCTTCAATCATTTAGAGACAATATGGCGGTTTAGTCCTGGTATTCCTGGCTATCCTCGCACGTGCACTGTAGACTTCTCTGTAAGTACTATGTACACATTTACTTCCTGATTGTCAATGCTTTGTTAAAGTTGTGCCCACTAAGGAATGGGGGAGAGCTGCGGAGGATTTGGTCTATTTACCGTTGATGCCCTGTTGCTCACCTGAGAATATCGAGATGAATTTTAAAATGCAACAAATGTGTGTCGAGATCTTGGTACATTACAGTGGAATATATGATTATTTATACTCTCACAGGCACTCGTACGGATCAAAATGATACTTTCATGTTGTTTTAACACATTTGTGAAACCATTTTTTGATCGTATAGTCGTCCTGGATAATAACAGAACCAGGCGATCTCAGATCATCTCCTGACCTTTAAGAAACAATGAAGCGTACGCTCCAAAGTGACCCCAAACACTCCGAGAAAATGAACCCTTTTATTGTTAATAATGGAAAAGTAGTGGTGCTGATATCTTTTTTTTTTATCCTATGTTCTTTATGTATTTTGGTAAAAAAAAAAGCTGTAAAATGTTCTGTTAAATCTTCTTTAACCTTGCATCCAGAGTCTTCTGTAACTGGTTATGACTAATATTCATTAAGAAAATTATTTTTAATACTCAATATTACTAAACCATCGCGGTTTATCTCCATCTTGTTTTTTTGTTTTTTTTTCTATAGGTGTCGTTCGAGTTTCGTTCTTTGCTGCATTCACAGTTAGCGACTGTATTTTTCGACGAGGTGGTGAAGCAGATGGTGGCAGCATTCGAGCGGCGAGCGGGAAAAATGTACGGGCCTGAAACGAGGATACCGCGAGAGCTCATGTTTCACGAGGTGCATCAAACATGAAGTGTGCCAACACACTAATCCTGCAACAGGAATTCACCAAGCCGAACTCGTATCACATAACACTGGATGGGAATGGTACGAATGATACCATTTACTTTTAGATGATGTTTCAGCTCGAAATATTGCACCTTGATTATTTCTGTTTGCTCATTGACTGTGAAGTGAAGAATTCTAGGTTCTTAGGGTAGATCTGGGCTTTAAAGTAAAGGGGAAACGCTCACATTTCATTTTGTTTACTTTTTCTGTGTTGGAGCCAAATTTGAAAGAATCAATCGATTGAAATCACGCTGCTGAGGCTACATTAATATCAGTGAGGAACCGACGGTGTACAACGTAAACACAGAAGACAAATACTTTGAAAGTTGACCTAATTAGTGTCACAGCACAGATTGTCTGCCTGGATGTGTCTCTGTAAATATATCTGAAGCTTCTTCCACTTAGATATTTATCTGCACGGACGACAGTGGTGAATTCTAATGAAGGTATATTTGGCATGTTTTTCCTTTTGCTCTCTTTGGATGTGTTCGTGCAAACTCAGGGCTTTAGGGAAATATACATTTAGGAAGTCATTCAGCCCCCCCCCCCCCCAATAGTGCTCCAGCTTGTGCCTGTTCATGTAGAGTGTGCCATCGATACCGGTTTAAATACTACTGTATCCACATCTTGTCTTTCATAGCTGTCGTACACCATTTAGTTCTTTTGAATGTTTATTTTATGAGGTTTTTAGCAGTTGCAATGCCTTATCTATCTTTTCATTTATAAATTATACAGATTAGAATTTATCTCAAACTCACCATTCGTAGATTATTTGGTTGCATCAGTGACGAGCTTTCGTTGGATGTCTGTTAAGTGAGAATGTTTGGTTAAAAGCTGTGAAACGTAACCAAAGATATGAGCAGTGCTTTGTAAAATCCAGGAAAGCACAGGTAAAAGTGGTTAAGTTAAATGTTATTTGTTCATTCGGTCAGCAGATCTTGTCGACGTTGTAACCTTGCACAAGGATTTATTTTAATTTAGAAATCCATAAATTTATTTCCCAGCATAGCTGTTGTCTTGTTTCATTCATTGTGTGCATTTCTATTCCAAATTTGATCAGACAAACCAAACTTCATATGCCAAAAAAAGGGAATATCAAAGCGAAAGTGTGTTTGTTTGAATAAAAAGGGTAAACTACTATGTATTTAAATGAATAAAAAAAATCAGTGTTTCATAAAATTCACACAAATTCTTTTTCAGGAATACCACAGCCTCAGTACATTGGAGGCGTGGCTTGTAGGAGATCCACGTAGTAGCCCAAGTTGTTTTGATATAGGTTTTCAGTTTGTCTGCATCACCAACTATTGTGGATTTGCCAGCTTTTGTGGACAGCCTCCAAATTCTCAGATAAAAACATCTCCAAAAAGCTTCTCATCAGTGAGAAGTGTGAAGTGTTCCTGGTAGACCGCTGTGTTGACTGTGGACTTCATAAAAGACAGTGGAGCGGCATCAGCATGTGCTACCCCAACCATCTCGGACTTCAAGCAGACTCTCTGGGCATCCTCAAAACCCTAGAACCTTCAGGTCTCAAAAAATTGCAACATTTACTTTCATTTGAAAAGAGGATTTTGTACCTTTGGGAAGATACCAGTATTTTTTGCTCCCAAGCCCAGCACAGACACAACTTCTGACTGTTGTCTGTTGAAAAGATGTGTCTTGATGCATCGATTCTCCAGCTTTAGTTGCATGTCATGCAGAAGTGTGGGTTCTTGATTTACTGACACCAGCCTCAGTTCACTCCATTTAAAGCTTCCTCACATTTTTGAATTGCCCTTGTCTGACAATTCTCTCATATGTGACACTTAGCACTTTTTGTTTTATTTAACATTGTTCATAACCTCAATAATTTATCCTATGCGGTTTTTTTCTCCCTTGTGGAGGTTGTCAATGGTGCTCAGTGTGACCCCATGGTTAATTATGCAAAATAACTTTGTTCTAAATATTTGAATTTGGGTTCCATATTTGTTCCAAGCCTGCCAAATAATTCCAGTAGAAAGACAAAAGAACCACATATTTCTCACCATTTTTTAAATGATTACCAACTTCTCAGTGTTTGCTCCTGGAGGAAAATGCACTCAAACATACGGGCAGAAACGTGATGAAAGCAAACAGTAACTGGATGTTGCTGAAATCTGAGTATGGTGGAGGTATCTGGGTCATGTATTTATAACAGCAGGAGAACACACTGGAGTTTCCCTTTCATTCTGCTGCTCTGACGTGAAAATTTCATTTTCAACTTAAAAAAATAACCTCCAATCAAGTTTTACTACATTATTACACTAAGAGAACTTGCCTTTGGCAATATTTGCATAGAAATCGTGTTTACAATTTATTTGATTTGATTGTGTTTTCATTTCTGATATCTATAGTCCAATTTTTGTATGGTGGAAGTTTGCTTTTAATGTTTAAAGTTGAATTAACAAACCAAACATGAATTTTGAAGTAACAAATATTAGACAAATACATACGGTTTATGGTTTTTATTTGTGTGAGCTGTTACAGTTCAACGTGTAATATCATGAAATGCGCAAAGAACGAATGGAGTTTCCCGTAATTAACCATATTATGTAGAGCGTTTAAATATCTAATGGCGAAAATCATAGTAAAATTGACAATAACCGAACACAGATTAACTATAAATTTGTTAATAACTACCGCGCGTTAAAAGTATGTTGGTGTTGCAGCCAGCAAGGTCCGTATCAAACGAACACAAAGCGCCTGGTCTACCCAAACCGAAATTATATATGTAACAAACAAAAATGTATTATATATGATCAAATACAAAGTAAAAAATTAACACATCAAATATAAAGATTTTTTAATTGAATTACCGTACTGTCGAACAATGAAATTGATAAAGTACTGTATATAAATTTTGATACAAAAGGGCGCGTGAAAGAATGTCGGTGCAACATTTTTTATGGTCTGGGTGAAAACAAGGGAAAGTACGTTCCTAAAAAAATAAACGGTTAACACATTAATACATGCATCCAAGTATAATGACCGATTAGTAATTACAACGAGAAACAAAAATACAATGTAGTTGGAATGTCATACAGTCGTTTTTTGGACTAAATCAATTTTTAATACAAAAGAATTTTGTTGGTGCAACAGTTTTAAAGTCCGGGCAGATAAAAAAAGAAAGCGCGCGTTAATCCAAGACTACAACTTGAGACAATAAATAATGCAGATTTACGCCAAATGGACATATATATATATATATATATATATATATATATATATATATATATATATATATATATATATATATATATATATATATAATACCGTATCGAAGATTTAGAAAAATAATTATGCATTATTGTAGCAAAATTGATACTTTGATTATATTGATTTAAACTGAAACGTGCACATAAATATAAACACATTAAAAGGGAAATAAAGACACATTGATTTGTTAAAAACATTTATTTGTTTCAATTTTTTTATCCTTTTATTGTTCACCTAAGCTTCATTTCACATCCAATTCACGGATAAACCCCCATTTATTTGTTCCATTCCCCATTTGCCCAGTTTATTCTGACTTCCACCAATCATCTCCATGTTCTTATTCCTCACTATTGAAACCGACCAGAGAACAAACCACATTCATCATGGTGAAAACAGCCACTCTGGAAAGGGCACAGCAAACTGTACACACATCTTATCAGACGTTGGAAATTATCTTCACAGAAAATGATGGAGGGAAAAGTGCCATCAAGTTAATGGAGTGCTTATGAACTACTAGCTAGAATAGCTGCTTGATTATTCCAAAATACAACCTGAGAGCAAGTGCGCAAGACGGCAGCATCTGTGTGCAACACACCATTTCATGTACAACACAAGTCATGTTTTATGTTATTTAAAATAAAGGGCTGAACCAGGTTTTGAGCAGTCGGGTGCTGAGACAGTGTTCCGATATGCATTTCATACATTCAAGCTATATTTACATAAATAAATAAAACCACAACTTATGTAGAACTACACAAAATGATAGCTTCTTTTATACAATACATTTTTTTTTCTCAAAACACTGGACGATAAAATTCTTTCTAGGTAAAACAAAACGCACTTTTTAAGCACTCAACAAAAACAAACAAATTTGACTTGCTCTCAAGTTGCTCAATCACCCGCAACTACAATAACTTGTGTGTATGACACAAATCATCAACTCACAACCAACTAGTCTATAAAGTGTGATGGGGTAGGAACGTAATGGTAAAGCTGAACATTTCCAATACTGAAGACGCAACAAGTGCCTCCAAATAACAGGAAGATGAAGACGATTGGTTTAAGTCAGAGAGCTATATGAGAGATAACTTAAAGGGCCAGTACCCTTTTAAACAAATATACAAGCTTCCCAAGTTGAACTGAACTCATAGAATCCATTCTGTTGAGAGAGGACTGCTTTGCCGTCATGGAGTGCTCTTATAAAACGTAGTTAGAGGGGCATTGAGGGGTCAGAATAGGCCTTTCCTCAAATAAACAGAGGCTCTATGATGAACTTGTCTCAGGAGACTAACCCTACACAGCTAAAATGGAAAACATAGATGTGAACCGAGGGTAAAGAATGCATTTACATACGGTTACTGACCAGTATCCAATAGTTACTTCATAATTAGCTTAAATAGACAGGTTTAAGCCAGTCATGAATACAAGAAATGTTAGAAAGCCACAAAGGAACGGCTTAACAAGAGGATCAGTGACATTAGCTCAACAAAAGGCCCTTTTTAGAGGATATTTAAAAGTGTACTGTCTCTTTGAATCCCTTAGCATGGAGGTTTGTTCTAATGGTTTAAGCTCCTCCCCTTCCTGTTCACTCCGCTGGCGGGGTCTCTCCCTTTCTAGCCTGATTTGGCCCCAACAAGAGCCATGAGTCCGTCTGTGCTCATGGACTTGGGACGTTCCAGAGGGAAGCCCAGTGCTCTGCTCCACACCAGCTGCGCCAGGACGCCCAGAGCTCGGGAAACGCCAAACAACACAGTGTAATAGTTCATCTCAGTCATGCCGTAGTACTGGAAAACAAAAGGGGGAGAAAACGATTTCAACAAAGCGTACATTCAACAAACTAACGTATTAAACTAAATGTATTTAAAACGGTTGTTTAAGATACTTTCTAAACATAAGCCCGTATAATAAGTGAAAAACAAATAATTAGTTTTACCAAATTTATGCATTTTAGATTTATTAACCACTTAAGCCCTAAGGCCTATTTTCCGAAAATCCTATACTTTTACTTTTTATGGCATTTCTCAGCTTTTACAAGGTCTAAACTGCAAATCTTGGTATCAAAATGAAGATGGGTTCTTGGGGAGTGGTGTGGATGAGTTAATTTGACAGTCAAGAACACTGGGTAAGAGTAAATGATGTTGGAATGGCCAAAAAATGAGCTCCACCCAAAAAAAACCCCACATGTTTCCTCTAAAATCTCCTTATTTTACTTGTAACAAATCAAATACACAATCAATTGTAACCACTACATGTCAAGGACATCTGTAGCAAGTTTGGTGTTCATACTACAAGAAACTAATATTCTGTATAGGTTTTGATTGAACAAAGTTCAGGCGTAATCCATGTTGGCACAGCTTGGCACAATAATTGAAATATGGAAAAAATCTTGTCCAAAGCTTCCGCTACGTTCATGGTCTTCTTTTCTTGCTTACGGGATATGATTTCAGAAACTCCTAAAAAAAAAACACTGTAAAAGGGGGGTTGAAACGCCTTTACGCTGTCTCTGTGAGCCATGCATAAGCACCAATTCATAGCGCTTCCAACCTTGTAACTTCCCCGTGTGCCCATCCCTCGACCATCTATCCAATCCAGGAGCTCTATACCTCGTTGGAAAGCTTTGAATCTGTAGAATCCAATGATATCCACCCTTTTGAGATGGACAGGATCCCTGACAAATCACAGGACACGGAGCGTGGAGAGGACTGCTCTTACGCAAGGGGAGTGTTTCCATATTTTGTGATGTTATTACGAGCGCAGAGCAACGGAAAAGAGCCAAAATGGAGTTTCCGCGAAGGTATAGACCTGATATAACAACAAACTGACTTTTATCGCTATGGAAATAACTTTTGTTGAAAAAAACGACAAAGGTAAGACAAGATTTACACGCTTGATTTATAAGGAATATATTGCTTCCTAAAATTTTTTTGCCATCACAAATGACATTCAGAAACACGAATGCGAAGATTGTTTTGCCGCTTTCTGGTGTCTTACTTGCAAGAGGACTCCACTGTGTGCATCTACGTTGGGCCAGGGGTTCTTTGCTTTGCCCTGCTCCAGAAGCACATTGGGTACAATCTTGTAGAGTTGAGCAACCAGTTTAAACATTGGGTCATTAGGGAGGTGCTTGAGGGCAAACTCGCGCTGACAGGTGTAACGGGGATCTGTCTTCCTCAGCACAGCATGGCCATAACCTGGCACAACCTGAAAAAAATAAAATATTTCCACAAATCTGCATTGACTTTGGCATCAGCAGCTCTGGACGGAACAGGAAATGCACTAACTCTGCCTGATTTGAGTGTGTTCCAGATGTAATCCCTCATTTTCTCATCAGACACCTCTCCGCCGAGCTCCTTCTGCAGGGCTGTCAACCACACTAGCACCTCCTACAAGACAAGGCATAGAGGCAAGAATGAAACACTGCTTGCTAGTGCTCCAAAGCATAATATGTTTCATGATAACCTAGGTTCCAACCTGATTGGCCAATCCGTGCAGAGGACCAGCAAGGCCATTCATAGCTGCACTGAAGGAGAGGTAGGGGTCAGACAGTGCACTTCCTACCAGGTGACTGGTGTGTGCACTGACGTTTCCACCCTCGTGATCACTGGAGAGAGACAACAAAAGGATAAGATGAAAAAGAAGTATCCGACCACTAGAGGGCAGACAGGATCCATTTAACCCTTAAATGTTCTTTGGGCATCAAGACTGGGACGTCATCACTTCAGGGTGATTTGAGTGTAAATTTGACCACAACTTCTACGTATTTTTTTTTTTGTGAAAATGCTTTGAAATTGTTCAGAAACCCTGGGCAAATGTACTATCCTTTCGTGTTGTTTGTCAGCCACTAAACGAAACTACTGTTCAAATCCATCAGATCAATTTTTTTTGCTTAAATGTCTTTAATTTACCTCAGTCCCAAGCAAAACGACACATTTTCACAATGTGCCAAGATCTTAAATTATTGTTCATGGCTGTTTTTTCACCATTAATCACGCATTCTTGATTGATTGTGTTCATTCCTGCTGGGAAGAAGTGGTTCTGCATTGAGATCAACAGTAAAAATCTAAAATTTTGCATTTTTTATAGCAGTTTACGAAACATGAATGGGTAGTAAATTTGGACAATGCACAAGAGTTAAATAACAACACCCCAAAACTTCGAAATGTTTAAAATATTATAATTAAGGCTTTCTTGTAGAGAACGTTTAATTATAATATACTTTAATGTGACATTTTAATACATTCAAACACAAACTTAAGAGTATTTAGCCTTATGAATAAAAAAAAAATCCTAAAAAGAATAGGAGATTAATACAAAAACTTTTGTTCGGAAGAGATTCATCGATGGAGATAACAGCAAACAGATTGAAAAACTGTGTATAACTTTTTGAACAATGAGGGTATTCACCCAGAAAGAGTGTACAAGTTGAAGAAATGCAGTAGTAATAGGGGAGTAACGGTTCACGGGGATGTATTGAACGTGTCTGTGCGGCCTGTTTGGTTCGGTACACTTTCGTACCGCTTCGGTATATTTTTTTTATTAAATAATAGAAATTTATTATCAGCGCGATATTAAGGGCAGCTGAACAATGTTCCTAGGCGAGTTTCCGCACGGACACTATTGAGTGAAGCACAGTAGAGCTGCACGAGTAATGGCAACAGCGAAAGAGAAGCCAGAGCTTGAAGACCCTCCCACCTCACTACGGTCTCCTGTTTGGGAACACTTTGGCTTCTCTGTTAAAATACATAACGGGGATAGACGAGTGGATAAATTTAAAGTTGTATGCCGACATTGTTCCACGGAGATCGGGTATGTGGCAGGCAACACATCTAACATTTTCTACTGCTGGAGATATTGTCACTGCAACCAGATCTGTGCTCTCTTCAGAAAATGTGGATAGGTTCATCTTTTTAGCCAAAAACTTAAAACTTGAATAGTTAGTTTTGTTGATATACAAGCTGAAGCTGTTGCTAGTGTTAAAAAATTAAATACTGCAACTAGTTAGGACCTGAAAACTTTTATTTTAAAAATGTGTTTTTCTATATAAAGAGTGCAATTTATTTAAAATATCACCCAAATGTGTCACTTTATTTATTTTATGCAAGAATTCTATTGTGTATTGGCAGCTTTTCAAAATAAAGATTTTGTAAGCTCTTATTGTTTTGTACCCAAAATTAACCGAACCGAACTCTCCAAGACACTGTACCGAACCGAATACGATTTGAGCGTACCGTCACACCCCTAAGTAGTATGTAGTAATGTTTCTTCTGATGTTTCTAAATCAGTCTCACATCTCGTATGGTAGCATTTGATTTGGGTAAAATTTATTAATTCTCTTTTATTTATTGGTTAAGAGGATTTTTTACTGGAGGGCCAACACACATTCCCAGTAATTTCCTCAAAAAGATTATTCCAATAGAACACGGAGGAAAAGATAGTAATTTATTAATGATTCCACCACGTTTATCAACAATCAAAAGATATCATAGCTCACAGAAGTCCAAAGTTCTGCTATAACCCACATCAATAACTCATGATTAATCTGGCAAACGAACAAGTGATTGCAATCAAGAAAAACAACTTCATGTTGCTTGCTTCAAAGTGTTTTTTCCATTTATTTAAAAACAGACCGACTACCTTTTTTTTTTTTTTAACTGGTGCAGCTCCTATGTCCCAGTCTCAACTCAGCTGTCTTGGTATCGTCTAAGCCCCGACTCGCAGTGATATCGGTATTGTCAGCGAAACAATGTGGTGAAAAACGTCGAAGTCTGATAATGCAAACGACGTAAATAACATCTACAATGCGTTAACATGAGAACCTTGTTTAACTGCAGGATGAACCCAACACAACCATTCTAAGTAGTTTAACCTAATATTTGTCCAGTGTCTTCCTGGTAAAATACCAAGTTCTAATAAAATGGTCATGGGTGAAAACTGCTGATGGTATTATTTAGAAGTACTTTGGGATTTTTAATCAATAGACAAAAATACAGAAAACCAGTGCAATAACAGTGCAAAATTACACCAAGCGTTTGCAAAAAAGAAAAGAAATCGTTCTTTGCTCTTGACTTGGTCTCCGCCAGTCACGGTCTCTCTGATTTTGGTTGACCTTTGGTCACGGAAGTCTTGACTACAAGGCTAATATAGATATATACACCATTTCTGGAACTCCCTTTGAGGGGATTCTAGAACTGACCATCACTATGGACACCATTCTCCTGATTGGCCGAGCAAGCATGACATACGCAAGTACTGATTGGCCGAGAGAGAGTGATCCTTGTTTGGGTCATTCAACCACAAACATAGTGCACTTTTTAGAGACTTCTTTTTCGTCGATTGCAACATCTTACCAAACAATATGTTGTGGAGAGTAGTGTAAACACCCATTATCCAAAACACAAACACAACAGCCCTTTGGTGCGTTCAGGATCCATTATGGTTTTCCGGATATTTCCTGATCTCACTCTATTACGTCATGGAAGAGGGGGCACGAAAATATTCTGACATTGGCCATCACAACACACACCCTCTGATGAGACAATAAAGCCTATGGAGAACCAAGCAGACCGAACTGAACTGAGCCGAGCTGTACCGTGCCGTTTACAAGCGCATTTTTAAAGAAACTTGTAACTTGCTGCTCAGACAATGTTCAAAATATTTTAGTACCAAAAACATTGCAACTTAGATAACTCGGCAATTAATTTGATTCTCATTTCATTTCTGGATTGTGTCAGTTGCGCCGAAGTAACTTCAAGCTATATGTGCCCATCCTCTATATTGAAGGGGCCTTTGGAGATTTGTTTTTTCTATTATTTTTTAGGATGTTGATGGGGATCTGAAATATCATGAGATCCAGAAACGAACACGAGTTGTACCAGTACGTCAGCTCACAGACCACTATACCATTGAGCCACCTGCTTCACCTATATACCCCAGAGAAAATCCAAAGATGAGCCAGCAGACCAAACCAGATTACCGTTTAAAGAATCTAAATAATATCTGGGTCTCAGTTTCTGAAACCTGTATGCTGACTGTATTTCTGACTACACCATGGATGACTCAGTTTTGTAATAAACACCAAGCACATTCCAGAAACGCAGTAAAACTGGTTACGCAAGCGTTTTGATTTGCTCTAGACCTGGAGGCTAAAGACTTAATGTTAAGATTGGTACAACACCCTCCCCCGCACCTTCCCAATCACCAACCGTCGGACGGTCATACCTGTGGATGGTGAGGTAGAGCCTCATGAGTTCTGTGAACTGTTGCTCGGTGTAGCCTAGCATGTTGGTAAAATTGTGAGACCAGTCCAGGTTGGAATCAATGGCACCGATGCTGCTGCCTTCACGGTACAAATTACGGTAGATCTTGGCTGCCACGCACGGGAGCTTGGCAATCAAATCCATGGAGTCCTCATATACAAACTACACAGAAGCAGCAGGAATCTCAGAGTGTGACTATATGACATCAGTTTCCCGTACAAACATGTTCGGAGACTCACCTCCCAGTACTTGGCCTTGTTGACTCCCTCAGAATACGCCCGAGCGAAACTGCTTTCGCTGTTGAGCGCCGTGATGGCAGCGCTGAACTGAGACATGGGGTGTAGGTTAGTGGGGAAATTGTCGAGCATGGTGACCACGTGAGAGGGAAGGGCTGCACGCTTCGCCCACTCCTTCGACAACCAGCTCACCTGAGGAAAAACGAATACGAAAATGACTTTAAACATAAAACACATCACAAACAAGGGTGTGGAGTAAAATTGGTTTAATTTGGGGGGACTGCGTGGTGCAGATGGGTCCAATTGAGCAATTTGATCCTCCTCTGGTTTCGGGGGAAGCAATCGCTGCCTGTATTGCGGTTGACGTTTATTCTTACCTCCAGCTACTTTCCTCAAAAACACTGTATTAGTGAAGGGATGTGTGCTCACCTGCTCTTCAGAGGGGACCTGTCCTGTTACCAGCAGCCAGAAAAGGCCCTCTGGCAAAGGCTCCTCCCCACCAGGTGCTTTGGGCAACAGCTGTTGACATTCTGGAATGCTGTAACCACGGAAACGGATGCCCTGAAGACAATTAATCAGAACAGAGATGGCATCAGACTGAAGATCGCAGTTCATTTATATTTATCCAGGCCATTGTGGTGGCACTTCACCATGTTTCTCTACAGCCTTTGTTTGTGATCAAACACATTTCTGACACACAAAGGCTAAAACCTGCTAACTTTCACGGACGAAGCCATGCAGACATGATATCTAGATGGATATAATTATTTTTGTTTAGTTTAGTTCTTTTTACACGACCACGGACCGGTATTGCAAGGAAGACAAACATTCTAACCATTTTGCACTTTCACAGGCGAAAAAAGGACAAATGTTATTCTTTGGGAATTGCCTTGAATCGTGCATTTAAAACAGTGAGTATGATCAGTATGATAAAAATTAATCATCACCCATCTGGCTAAAGAATTGGAATATTAAGATAAGTGTGAAACTACCACTAGATAAGAGACACTGAGTGAGCTTTAGATGCGAATGTTTCAGGCAGGCGACTGTTCTGCTGCTGCATTAATTTAATTTATAATATTTTTGTGTAAATATGTTTAAATGTGAATACCTGCAGCTCATAGGTCGAGTGTGGCCTGTATATAATGAGTTTTGTTCCAAAATAGTATTTGTCTTTCCTTTAAATGCTATTATTCCCTGCAAAAAGCCAAAGGACCAATCCACGGCACACTTTCTGATCACATGACCATCATTTGCAGCACTGGCCAGATAACACATCTTCAATGTTTTTGTCTTCGTAGCGATAAAAAATAAATGGTTCATCTTTGGAGAGGAAGCAAAAGCCATCCAACGACAACCACAATAGCAAAATGTTAAAGACGAGGAAATTAAGGCCTTAAATAGTCCTGCATTTAATTTAAATGTTTTAGATCTTAAATAATTTTTCAACACTTCAGATCGAGTGTGCTCGAGAGAGATTACCCAGCATGCACTACGCTAGACATCATATTCTTGGTTGCACCCAGCCATAGAAACCACAAATGGTCATTAACAAAGGTGTCAACATAAAAAAATTAATCCCTTTATAAAAGTTTTCATGGCATAAGTACACACATGTACGACAATGCAAGTTTTACAAGAAAAATGCAGCAATATTAGCCATATAACAGTAAATTTTTTGGATTCGCTCCTGAGAGGGACCTCTATAAAACAAAACCGTATTAAGAATGCCATGTCATAAGTGCATATATAGGTCTGAAAAAAAAAATCTATCTATATAACTATATATAACTATATATATATATATATATATATATATATATATAT